>OX637465.1:27048428-27648428 GCA_951799995.1 Trifolium subterraneum | reverse complement strand
GGAACTAATTTCTTGATTTAAGTTCATTGTTTAATTAATGACTTTCTTGTTAAAGTGAAAATGGGATGTACTAATATTTTTCACTTCTTATATGTTAATACTTTTTGTTGTTGTTAGAAGATGATGAATAAATTTTACATAATTATAAAGAATAATTTATTTTTTATATAAATGTTTTTAAATAAAATATATGTAGATATCTGCTAGTAGGGATGGTAAAAAAATCCGTACTCGCTGGTATTTGTGGATAAAATTCGCCACGGGCATGAAGCGGATAATTTAACGGATATTTGTGGATAAAATAAACTGATAATTTAATTACCCACATTTAACAGATACAGATGCAGATTTGATACTATATGTGTCCGTAGATATTCATACCTGCTATAAATTAGTAAAATTACATAAATATCTCTACCTAAACACTAGAAACTCAAGTATTTTTATCTTGTAAAAAATAGTCTTTTAATAGATGAATATTATATTTGGATCGTTTGTTTGTTGTGATCACATACTACTTGCATTTTATCACCTTTTTTTTACATTAACTATTAAAAAAATAAAATTTGTTTTCACATTTAGAAAGAAAAATGTATGAATAATCAGTTTATATATAAAAAAATCCACGGATATATGTAAATATCCATGGGTACTTCAATACCATTGTATAGTATGTTTAGCAGATACTCGTACAAATATTAAGCGGACATAGATATTATATCTATCCAACTAAGCGAGCACGAATATCATACTATCTGACCACGCGAATATCCATTTAAACCCCTATCTGCAAAGAGTATTGCTAATGTCAGTCACTTTAACACTCTATTTTTAACATTCACTGTCTTATTGTGCAAAATACACATGGGTCGTACCATTTTAAATGAAAAAAAAAAAAAAAAGCTTTAAAATTAAATGAATATGGTGTTTTTAATTCTTTTGACTATAATGTCAAAAAAAATCATTTGACTACATGCACCCCCTTTTCTGCACACTATTTTATGTTTGAGTCCAAAAACATTGCACACATTAGCATTGGGCCAGACTACTTTTCCTCGTGCTCTTGTCTGTTTACTTGCACCATCCCTGTCTAGCTCGCTGCACCTCCTCAATTTTCCTTTGTTGATTTTGTGCACCCCTTAATTTTTTTATTTATTTTTTATATAAATGCCTTATTTATTTATTTATTTATCTCCATCTTCCATTATACACACACCTAATATTTTATTTTTATTCCTTGTACCAAAAAAAAGATATAGAGTGAAGACCAATTTTGGTCCCTCACAAAAACTACAAAACCCAAATTAGTCCCCGACAAAAAAAAAGGCCCTATTTAGTCCCTAACAAAATTAAACCGGGTCATGTTAGTCCTTCGTTATTATTTTTCTTAATATGATTTTTTTTTCTACTCTTGAACCGTAACTAGACTGCCGTGTGTATTATTTTAATATTCTTAAGGGACAAGTTAGTCCCTGATTTGAAAAAATAAACAATACATGTTTTTCTCTTTCACAAAATAGAAAGACAGAATACTAGAGTTTTCTAGTTCCAAGCTTTCAGTCTTTGGTTTTTCTCCTCCCACATGGCAACACTCTTTCCTTTCCAACAAGATCAATTTTTTATGGTGATATTCATGTCAGATGATTCAACCAGAGAAGACGGCATACATCGTACCGGAGATTCGATTATTTGATCCCTTAAAATTTTAGAGATAAATTTTAGTTTTGTAGTTTTTGTTCGGGGCAAAAATTGGTGTCAATTTGATGATTTGATCCCTTAAAATTTTAAAAATATTGTCCATGAATATTGTCTAATTTTCGTATTTTTTAAAAAACATACGGGGATCAAATTGTTCCAAAATAAAATAATGTAGGGACCTAAATGTCCCTTATGTTTGTAAATAATACACATGGCAGTTCAGTCACGGTTTAAAAGTAGGAAAAAAAGACCGGATTAAGAAAAATAATAACGAACGACTAATATGTCCCGGTTTAATTTTGTTAGGGATTAAATAGAGACTTTTTTTTTGTCGGAGACTAATTTAGGTTCTGTAATTTTTGTGAGGGACCAAAATGGGTCTTCACTCAAACATATATTTTTATTCCTCAACCATTTTGGTAGCCCACACGTATACTCGCATTTGATTTTTCATTAATCCCCCCTCTACAAAATTGGTGATCTTTCTATCTCTCTCAATTTTCTATCTATTGATCACACACCATTTAAGCCATTTTATAGACCTTATGAGAATAATGTAGAAAAATCAAGACAAATCACAAACTTATTTCACCATCGTTTTTATAAAACGAGTCACTACATGAATCTCTATTTTCAGTGACTTTTTAGTCATCTCTTCTCTACTTTTCATCTTTTTCATTAAATTTGTCTTCTTTGTACCATTTTCTTCCAAAATCATCATTTTTCCCATATGCTTACTCATCATTTTTATTCTCCTCTTGTTATTTTATCTCCTTTTCCCCTTTCTCTATGTCTTTTCTCTACCTCTATTTCTTTTAATTTTTTTTAAACGACCAAAGTTAGTAATTAGTTATTAATATTAGTATTTTTCACCTTCACGAGAACTTAAACCTTGAATCTTTAACTTCGCAACTCCATTAACTCTTAATTCCAACCAGTTAAACTACATATCTCTAATTCTTTTATAATTTGCCTTCATCAACGAGTAATGGTCTGAATTCTACAAGATGTGGAACAACTTTTTTATTTTATGCTTATACTCAATTGTTCATTTGTTATTAAACATTTTAAACCTATGAATAATTCTCATAAAAAAAAATCTTCTAGGAATATTATTTGGCATTCAATAAAGTTTTGTTGATGCCAATAACCTGTTAGTAAAACTAATTAATTATTTTTGATATATATTTTTTTAACTTATTTCGTTAATCAAAGTATTTTCAACACAAACGTGATATAATCAAAATTTTGATGATTACCCAAAGACAATAACCCTCTTGCTAATAAATGAACAATATTATTGACTTGTATCACAATAAAACTTATTCATTAAGTTTGATAAAAATATGCAATCAAGCTTTACAAGCATACATGATAGCACCAAATTCAGATCGAATATTAGGTTTACCGGCAATGACACTTGCTTACAATTTAGAAGAAATTATCAATTATAAAAAATGAAATGACATTAATATAAATGATTCAATAACGATTAAATATCGAACAAAATTGATATGCATTGGAATACTCACATTTTTTATACACTTGAGTTTAAATCAATTTAGAGACGGTCAGATAGATGTAAAATGATCATTAATTAAAATCATTTTTGTTAATAAATTTTTTTCCTCTTCAATTAATATTTTCTTTTTATTTAAAAAAAGTATAAAAAGAAATAAAAGATCATAGGATAGTGAGTGTTCTAAGAATCTAAGATTCTTCCTCTGCTACTTCTATAGAACAACATCCACAAATTAAGCAAACCTGCATTTCACTTTTGGCCAAGCAGAAAGCCTTCAATAGAGCAGTGAAATTTATTTAATTATTTTGTATTGTGATTCCTGCAAACTGCAGACCAATATAAGGTTAGGAACATATCCTCTTTAACACACAAACCAAAACAACCATATCATTATAGTACAATGAAAATCCAATTAAATGTCACCACCACTTGGTCCACCACAGCAATTTTGGCATACCCCTATGTCATGTACGGTTTGATAGTGAAAACACACATCATACACAAGAACATGCACCATGCAGCCAGCTCATCTAGCCCATTTAATCAAAATGGTATGCATAATTTAAATTTTAAAAAAACATTCATAATTTTATGCCTAATTATCTATTTGTAGTACATAATTGGACCATAACAGAATTTCGCTCTATATTAGTGCAATAATATCATCACACTTTTTTAAAGATGAATTAGGCTCTCTTTCGTGAAAATAGCTTATAGCTGATAGTTTATAGCGAATGACTTATAGCTTATAGCAGATAAACTAATTGAAGTGTTTGGTAAAATTAGCGGTTTAACTAGCTGATAATGTAAAATTACATGAAAGGGCATTATCACTTTATAATAAAATTTATATCAATTAATATTTAAGATATTATTAAAAAATATTTTTTATTTAAAAAAATGGTTTTAAATATTTTTACCTTTTATTAAAAAAAGTAAATATTACAGTAAAATATATTTAATATGTATATATAAATTATATTATTGTAAAACTTAATTGCAACCTATACGATGAATAGATAATAATATTATACTAATTTGTTTTGAGATTTCACAATGCATGTGAGTTTTTTTTTTGGTGTATTATGTGAGTTGTATATTACTTTTTTTTTTTAAAAAAATTAATAGAGTAAATTAACTGGTTTGTATAGATTTGTGGGTGCAAAAATATACTACTTTTACAAATAAAAAGTCAATTTTGTGAACAAGTCGAAAAAATATACAGCTCCTATAATTAACTGGGCTAAAAAGTCAATTTTGTAAAAGTAGAGAGTGAAAAGTTAGTTAAAAAAAATTGTGAGGATGTTTACTCGTCATATATAGAACAAGTGTTATATAAATTTTGCAATAAAAATATAATAAATATTAAAATAATGTTAATTATGCTTGTTCAAAAAAGATAATTTTGACTAAATTATATTAATCCAAAATAATAATTAAAATAAGTACTAAAGGGTAAAATTGAGTTTTAGTTAAAATAATAAGGGTAAAAGTGGAAGAAAAGACAATAAGTTATAAGCTATAAGCTAATTGAAATAACGTTTGAAAATAAGCTATAAGCTAGTCAAAATAAGCTATAAGCTCGTAACGAAAAGACCGTTACCAAACAGAGATTTTAGCTTATAAGCTATAAGCTAACTTTTTTACCTTCCCAAACAGAGCCTTAGATGTTTCAAGTCGAAAGTCAAAAAATAATCTTTTGAGTTACATAGATTTATTTAAAGGGTTTAATCTACTCCATACACATCGATATGAGATCGAAGTTTTGGTAATAAATTACCTTTATTCTTTATTATAAACTTATTTTACAATTTTCACATATATTTATCTGTTTTTTTCAATATTTTTATCTAAAATACTCCTTTTTATTTTTAATATAAGCATGTTAACCCTAACTTCTCATATATTCCAATACATTTTTAAATTAGATGATAAATATATTTATTAATTTAAAAGAGTTTATATTTAAGGTAAAAAATTTTCAAGGGGAAATTATATATTTAAGAAGAAATTAATAAACTTGATTATCTCTTAACTATGTCACCTCGTATTGGTTCAAGAGTATATTATCTCTTAAGTATGTCGTACCATATTGGTTAAACATCACCCTAGCTACATATGGTTAATATATTTATTAATTTAGTGACATTAGATTTTGTCATGTGTGATATATATGATGTGTCATATTCTAAACCCACTTTTAAAAATATGGAATAACAAGCACCATAGTCAAAATCATCTCACTCTTCACATGGTTTGTCTTTTCCTACTTTGGTGTTTATGATGTGGTTGAAAAAATTGTTTGTGTATTGAGCTTTTGATAAAACCCACAAGGAAGAGAAACCGTCCAAACCACACGGGTCTTAGATGTTGATGGAGGAAAGTGATTGATTATTTATTTATGTACGTTGTTGTTTTTCTTTTGAGATTTTATTTTAATAATTTTCTATTTGTGACTATGAAAGCTACGTTTGAGAACGTATCTAAAGTACTGTTCTACTATATATTTCTTCTTTATTTTGATTAAGACATAGGATATATAGGATGAGTAATTGTTCCAAAAGTAAATAAATGTTCTATGTTTAATTTCTTCTTTGTGGGACTCTTAACCAATTGAATGATTCAATTTCTGGAGCGTGACCTCAGTACTCTAGTCGTAGAAATTTAGTGTTTGTGATGTGTAAAATAAGCTAGTTTATAATTTATTGGATTAGTAAATAAGTTTGTTCGATAAAAAAATGATATATTGGATAATAAGTATATTTATTTTGTCAAGTAGTTTAGCGGCTAGAAAATCCACCTTAAAGGTAGACAATATGAGTGTTCTGGGTTCGAACCCAAACTCCTGCACATATTGTGCGATATCCATACCAACTGAGCTATGGTCAAGGGGATATATAATAGTAAGTATATCTAATTAACTTATAATGATTTTTGAAATAATATTTTAAGTAGTATTTGAGCCTATAACTTGTAATTTTTTACAATTTGTTCTATTTTTACTATTATTATTGTTTTATTTTATTTTTTTAAAATATAATAACTACTCAGTACTAATTATATACTTTTATGTCATCTTATATTTTACAACAACTAAATTTTTCAAACATTTTAATTTAATTCTACTAATTTTTCAGCTATAAGGTAATTTTTTAGTTATCAGCTAGTTTTTTATCTATAAGTTAGCTTATAACTTAATTTTATCAAACAGAGCCTTAATAGTAGATGATTTAGGTTGGATTTAGATCCTCTCCAATTTTTTCTCTCCAATTCTCCTTTTTGTGAGTGTGAAGAGAGAGAAATTAATAATAAAAAATAAACAAGTGATGATGAGAGAGAAAAACACATAAAAAAAATTGGAGAGGAAATTGGAAAGAAAAAATTGTAGAGGATACAAATCCAACATTTAGGTTATGTTTGGTAAAAGAAATAGCAGATAGCTGATAAGATAACTTATAGAGGATGAACTTTATAGCGAATAAGCTAACTGATTGAATTTATAGTGTTTGATAAAATTAATTGTTGAACTATGTTATAAAAGCACGAAATATCATAAAAATATATGTTTAATTAATATTTAATTTTTTCAAGTAATATGACAGGGTAAAATTGAAAGAAAAAAAATGATAAATTATAAGCTTATAAACTACTTAAAATAGCGTTTTAAAAATAAACTATAAATTTTTTTGAAAAATTATTACCAAACATATCTTTTTTAGCCAAATAAACTTATAAACTATATGCTATAAGTTAAGCTAGACCTAGATTATGTGTCTTTCTAAACATAACCTTAATAGATATTTTAAAGACCTTAAATATCTTTGAATTTAAATTATGAATGTAAAGCTTGATTACCTCACATTTAAAAACTGGTGTTTAAGTCATATATCTTTTGTATCTAAGACTCGTATCAACATGACACAAGAGTTATTCTTTAGTTCTTTTTATAACCTTTCTCTACATCTACATCAGAGGTGTGTGAATATTGCGGATAAGTTTTTATTTTTTAAAAATGACACAAGAGTAAAAAATATTATTACCATATTATAGGTAGGAAATTTCTATCGTTGTTTAATTGGTATTATTAACCAAACTTTGTTGATAAACTTATGAGATATATAAGGTGAATTCTCTCATCTCAACAAAAAATTTTCCATACACAAGAGTAAAAAATATTATATTTTGTCAATTCAACCGTTTAATTAAAATTAAGATCTTACTGAATGGACCGACTCTATAAATTTTTATAAATTTCAAAACCAATTAATATGTAATTTAATAACTTCACTTAAATGTATAATAATTAAACTTTAACAAATAGTACCTTTAAATTAAACACCTGATCACTTCACTTCTTTGTTTAAAGAGTCTAAATTTTTTATATTTTGACCAATATTGTTGGTTAAGTAATTGTTTTTTACTTTTTCTTATGAAGCAAATTGTTTTTTACTCTATTAAGCTCATAATAAGGGCCCCTTTTTTTTTTTTTTTAAAAAAAAAAAATTTTGTAGTGTTAAAAACATTTTACAAAGAAATTTTTTATAAAAGCTTCAAATGAAAATTTTGTTTGAATAGTTATTCTTAAAATATTATTTTAGGAAACGAGCGGCAAATAATGGGAAAACTCGTGTTCGCATTTCGAGTTTCGAGCCGGTACCCCATTTCACTCAATCTCAAGCACCGGCAGATAATTTTATTGAAAAATTTTGGATATCAAAATTTCAAAAAATCACTTAATTTTGAAGCTATTTCAAATAAATTTTCAAAAAAAATCATTTTATAATTAATATTTTTATATATAACATAAGATCATTACACTTGAATGAAAGGTAAAGGGCAACCAGTTGCACCGCTAATCCTTTTTGGATGACAAATTCTATCCGCTTAAAAACTACATCTACAGACTTATGAGACACCACATTGCTATGCAAGATATTCACAACATCTGGTGCTAGGAAACCAAACGTGTCAAATGTAAATGGTATAAATGTATGTTGGTTATCAGCACACACTTTCTCATGTTTAGCCACTTTACTTGAAGCAGCTTTAAGGGCCGTCTGTCCTACAGTAAAATCCCCAGTCGTCAATCCCACAAGTGAGAAAACTCCAGTCAAGTCAACACATGCATGTTTTCCTCCTACCCACCCGTACACCATAATATCGGTTGGCCTTAATGTATATCTTCCCTCTAGTGGGTCAGTCAAGAAGTTCACAAGCGCCTATTTCTTCACAGATATTCATGCGCGCTTAAAAACATCAAAAAGGACATCCCGAACAAAGTCATGTTTGTATTTGAAGTCTGGAAGCTCTCAACAATAAACTGCATGCTCCCCGAATCTATCCAAACATGTCTTACGACAAACAGGGCATACCTCATCAGCAGGAAATAAAGGAATCATCAAGCGATATTTGAGGATAATGCGATACTCTACCGGTGACATATGTTGACCTAATCTCTCTATTGGAAAAGCTAGCAAAAAATCTTGAGCATGAGCTGTCTGTAGACATCCAAAAATAGTTTTTTGTCTGGTAGTCAATTAAAAGTTAACTTTCATGTCCTTAACAATTTTACTAAACAGGGCACTGGCCAAAACATATTGGGCTTTAGGGGGGACGGTGTTCTTGCTAGTAAAACTGCTAAAGTCAAAAATTGAAATTATATCACGGAGACCATCCAAAGCATTGTAAAAATCTGAGTCCATACCACATACTCCACTATCCCTCAATATATGTTCTTGCAACACCCAAAACTGAGCTCTGGAAGCCATAAAAACATATGAGCTTGCCTCTAAAGTTGAGTACAATCCCAACCCCCCAGCCTTAATAGGTAAGGAAGCTATCCTCCATTAGAGATCCTCAAAGAAAGGACCTCCACCAACCACAATGTCTTCAACCGCACCACACAACTCTTTATCAAACAAAATAGCTGCATCTTCCATGTAAACCGGTTGACACGTCCTTAGGCCAAAATGCATGAGTGAAGTAGAAGAAATTCACTCTGCGGGTCCCTTATCCGAGGAAGAAGATGCATCAACTCAACAACCCTGATAACTCTCTTCATGCGAAGGAATCATTTTTGAAATACAACTTTTTGAAAAAATTGCGATTTTGACTATGTTTTGAACTTCAATAATAAACATTTATGTTATATGATGTCAAAATTAGTATTTAAATTTAGAAAAAACAAATACAAAAAAAGTTATAATATTTTGAAAAACGATTTTACAAAATCTATTTTCAAAAATATAAATGAAAAAAATCTATTTTTTTAAAGCTCAAACAAACCGCCCAATATTTGTTTAATATTAAGCTTAAAATAATACAGTAATAAGTAATAATTTAAATTTTTATATAGAAATGGAAATTAAGAGGAGTGGACAAGCATTAGATGTTGTTTCGTTTCGTGAGGGGCAGCTGAGCTGATGATAGCCACAAATGCATGTGGGATACCTGTTATGATTGTGACTCATGTACAAATCATAGTCCATTCATTTAAGATGACAACAAAATTACATCATTCTTTTTTCATAGACAAATATAAATAGTACCATAATATATATTCGTAACAAGGACTATGTACATATAATAACCAAAGAAGAAATTAAGTTACGTGCTAGCAAATTGCCATGACTCATTGTGAACATATGTCACTAACTAGTTTGATTCACGACAAAAATAATTATAAAAGAAAATAATATACTTTTCGCTGCAAATTGCCATGACTCATTGTCAACATGTGTATTGGACAAATCCAATTAAAAAAAAGTTGGCTTGGTTTGAGTCATTGAGTGAGTATTAATTTTAAAATAAAAAATTCATAAAAAAATTAGGTTTCGGGCAAAATCAGACTTTAACCTACTGATACAATATTGCTATAATTTTTTGAAATATTTTTCTTATAAATACCAAAAAGGTTTTGCTTTTGCCGCTTGATCATTAAAAGAGAAAGACACAATCCCTAATACTTCAATTTCCAAAATAAGTTGTATGTGTACGTGTATATTTCAAAAACGGCAAACACATTACTCTTTTGTACTTCACAACCTCAACACATTCTCTCCTCATTTTCTTTGAGTCTTTGCTATTTGACTTCCTTTCATTATTTAAAAATAGTGATATTAAAAAAAATATCATTCTTTGTGGACTATGCGAGACCCAATATTTTATAGAAGTGGGCTTGACCCATAAGGAGAGGATGACCCAAACACCGGTTGACCCTTCAAATAGTTTGATACGCCTATCTTACTAGATAAGGGCGGGATTCAGTCACGCCTAAAGGGAGATATGCTAAGAAAAATAGGGACACATGAGACAAACCACACTACTTCCTCCACTACCTCCGCTATTCTCTCAACTACTCTCTCACTATTTGTTCGATCCACGGTTTCTATCACGTGATTATACATAAGATTTTTTTTATAAGCAATGTTAGTTGTTAGTATTACAATGTTTATTTTTTTTCTCTTTTGTCAGGACTTGAAACCTGGACCTCCTGCTCCTTAACCCTTAACTCAACTGACTTAACCAGTTGAGCTACCCATCCCACCCCCACTATACATAAGACATAATAACATCAAGAAGATTATATTCATCAAATACACATATTCCATAAAACATCACAGACAAAGAACATTTGGCGTCCATTGTGGGGCTCGAATCCACGACCACAAAGTTAAACACACCTTGAAAATAGTGAAAATAGGTTATTCTTAAGGAAAAAATACGATGATATTATCATTTTATGATACTTATGATACTAAAAAACAGTAAAAATAGATTACACTATTTTTAAAGAAAAAAAATTGAGTTATGTTTTTTAAAAAATAATACAATAATTCATCATTTAGTCATTTAATATTAAAATTAAAAAATTAAAAAATTTTGGATAACCCACAATTCACCAATCCAACTTAAAAATGAGGGGGTTTATCCAACCCGACACAATACTGGTTGATTATTTTACTCGACCCAATCCGAAGTACCATATGTGGGTTTAATTTTGGTTTTGGCTAAATTCAAACCAATCTGAGCTATGTACACCCCTACGTACGTATATATACTTCTAGTGTAATTAAATTTTTTTAAAATTTTTTTGTAGGAATTCAAGATATACAAGACTTTAGGATAATTTCGTAAAAAAAGACTTTATGATATTGTAAAGGTTAAATATATTATTGTCCATATAAAATGACGATTTTTTAAATTTAGTTATTATTTAATTTTTATTATATTTTTGGTCTTGAAAACTTATCATGCACTCATTTTTAATTAAATTCTTACTATTAAGTCAATGTAACTTTTAAATAATTTTTTGATGGTATATTAAAAACATCATAAAAAGTTCCTCTAAAAAATAGGGTCAAAATTTAATTTCTATGTCACAATTTTCGTTACTTTTTTCTTAAATTTTCTCAAGTGCTCTTTTGAATTACGCCTATACATACTCTTCAATTTTCAATTTTGTGGATTGCATTTATCAAAAAAAATAATTGTGGATTTGCAGGTTCGTTTGATGATAATTTTAATATTATTTGATCAATGTCAATTTGATTGATTTGGAAATGTCGTAATAATAGGGTTTTTAGTAATAATAATTTTATGGTTGATGGTAGATCAAATCAAAATTTTCATTTTATAAGGACAAAAATATATTTCACCTGATATACAAATAGATCAACCAAAATCATAAATGAGGCAAAAAGAAAAAAGAAAAAAAAAGGGGGGGACGAAGGTTTATTATATTTCACATAAGATATACTAATGTAAGATGGTTTAAGGAGTATATCAATTGTCATTATCATTTGTCTTTTTCTGAAAATTTCTGAAAACTAAACTTAATGGTATAATGCTCCCTTCAGTCACAATCTAAGCTTACTATAAGTAACTTAATGGAGTATATATATGATGCATCATGGCCACCATTTTCAAAACTTCAAAGTCTTTAAATTAGATTAAATATTAATTATCCAAGAAGAGAAAATGGAAAATGAAATTCAAGCTTGTCATCAAACTACTTATCTCTTAATCAAAAGTGATCAAAATAAGATTGACATTTTTTTGTGTAGACTTAGAAAAATGTTACCTTAAGCATTAAGAGTCAAATCATACACATCACAAGATAAGGACAACAAGAATTATGCAACTAAAGTCCACAGTATTATACATCTTAAACACAGTTAATTGAATTATTTCATGATTTATGTCAATTTCCAATCTAAGTATGAATTATATTTTATTGAATAGCTACTAATTTGATTATGAATTTTATGGAAGTGTTTTAATTAAAGAGGTATCAATTAAGTTTTTTGACTTAGAATAACTCAACCTTATAAGATTGACTTGTAAGGTAAAGATTGTCCAACAAATTTTAAAGAGACTCTAATATTATTTTAAAATTTTGAATTAAACCTAACTCAACCTTACTGATTTATAAAATAAAAATTGTCTCTACGTAATTATAGACTTATGTCAGACTATATCTTACGTGTAAAACTCTTAACAATAACTTTAGTCAACTTAAAAAAAGAGGGTATACCAATTTGATTATTGAAATAATAGAAATCACACTTATTTTTAAAAGTTCTCTAAGATAAATTTCTAACTTCAGTTAGAATCAATTATAGAATCAACCACTCAAATTCTAACTACAATTAAAATCAATTTTAAAATCAAAATCAACATGGCCTATTTGAGTTAACAAAAAATAGTGAAAAGTGAGGTGGTAGAGATTGAAAATGAAAGATAATGACTAGTTATAGCAAAAATTAGAAATGATGATGATAATAATAAGGAAAATGCTAAAGAGCAAGGTCACCAGTTAAACATGTAAATATAGAAATTTTGTCTTGAAACTTGTACAATCAATGCATTGAAAATGTAAAAAGTTGTATTATCAACATTGATTTTATATTTTATTTCTATTTTTAGTATGCTTAACAAGTGTCCCTGAAACACTGTTTAGCATGACCCTAATAATAATTATTGTGGACACGGAACTGCTTTTGATGGCTTTCTTTATCATTCATTTATTTATATTGTTGTGATGCATGTCTCTATCATCAACATGGCTTTTGTTATTAGGGATTGTTCCTTAAGTCAGTTCTTGTTCCCCTTAAGGCATGGTGCTTCATGACTTTGGACCTCTCTTGTGGGCCCAACAATACAAAGAGTTCAATTCACACTTGTCTCTTTTTATACAAGCCCATTGGGCCACATAACTTTCTTCTTCTAGACTATATATTTTCTTTTGAGATATACGGCCTCTATATTTTTTTAATTCTCCAATATTTAGAAAAATGAATTTTAATAATTTGAAGTTGGATGAACAAACTAAATAAACTTTAATCCATATGTCGTAGTTCAAATTACAAAAAAAAATATCGACACGGTTAGGTTGGACGTCATTATCATAATTCAAACATCGACTTCCTTACTTGTGCATGTTTATGATGAATTTAGATTCTCTACATTAAAAAATCCTACACTCACCTACACTCACTTATATTTAGTGCAAAAATGTTAGGAGAGATAATGAAGAAAGATATATAGCATGATAAGCTATAAGTTCTTTTTTAAAAATTGTTACCAAACAGAGCTCTTAGTTTATAAGTTAAAAGCTATAAGTTATAAACTAACTTTTTTTTTGACATTCCCAAACAGAGCCTAAATGTAGTTGGATATATGATTTTCGAATGTAGAGAATCCAAATCTATTTATGACGACTTTGTCATTTCGTCTATGTAAGAAAAAACTTTAACTAATGATTAATGATTACTTTTTTTGCATTGAGATAGTTGATATTTCTTTAATAACTAGTCGGCCTTAGTTTTTTTGAGAGATAAACTTTCTCTTCTCTCTACGTTTTCTTCATATTCTTTCAACAAAAAAGGGTGGTTGTGAGTCTTTTTTATACCCAAAATTAACTCAGTGTATCTTTTTTTGTCTGCTTTAGTCTAAATACCGTAAGTGATTTTCACATAGATTAAGTTTTGTTGTAAGTTTTTATTTTGTGATTTCATTATTTGATTTTCCATCTTTGTGCGGTGTTCGTTTGATTGTCCATCTTTGTGCGGTGTTTGTTTGCTTTATGGTCTTGTTGCGGTGTTTGCCTGGTTGAATTGACAAATTGATTTCGGTCAACTGCTGATTCATACAGTGATTGATTAAGTTCGTAAAAAATGAGGGTGGGATGGGTAACTCAACTGGTTAAGCTGGTTGAGCGGGGTTAAAGAACTGAAGGTCCAGGGTTCGAGTCCTGGCAAAGACAAAATTAACAACTAATGTTACTTATAAAAAAAATGTTCGTAAAAAATGCAGATTCAGAGGCATGAATATTTCGCTTACTTTGATTTTATCACTTTATTTGTAGGCATATGTACGTTGTTTTATTTGCAGATTCAATTTTTTTTTTTTTATATTAAATTTGTTTTTAATGATTTTGGCCCATCCTTATTCAAGGCATTAAGGCATAATAAATACTATAAATAAATACACATAGACATAGCACAATCATGATAATGTTAGCCTTTATCACTTTTTTGGAATATGTCCCCATATGCTACATGGTGTTTTCATTTAACAAAATTCTACATTGAATGATTGAATGTGGGGCCCTAAAGTGAATAAAGTTAAAGAAGATGACTCAAAACCATAAAACATGATTGATGATAAATGATAACAATGTTCACTTTTGCCAGAGAAATTTTGATAGATAGGTGCTGACAACATAAACAAATGCATGTGTGCCACTTACCACTTTTTATCAGTACAGAAGAAGGAGTAACAAACTCTCCTTTTGGTTAACAAATGAACAACTTTCAAGACATGTTCAACATTTGAGGTCAGCATTTGTGTCATAGTCTTTTTTTTATTATTATTTTCAAAAAGTTGTTTCTATTGTCTTGTAGATTTGTTTGTTCATAATAACTTCATATGAATAAATGTTCTTAACTATCCTTGGTTTTGATAGTGAACCTTTGTGTGTGAAGACAAGAATTTGTATGGTAAGGAAAAGAAATTATTTGTGATCACTTTGATCCGGGATAGGAGATCACGATCAGGAGAAGCACGATACTATCACACAGTCAAACGATATCAACCATTTGAGTAAGCGATAGAGTTATGATCGAGGTTTTATTTGATAAGTTTGGATTTGATGCATAATGACTATTTTAGTACAATTCATTAAGAAAATGAAATTGGTTATTGAAATTTCTTTAAAAAAATTTGTGAATATTTGTGACTTTTCTCTTTTCACATTGTTGTTACTTGTTAATTAAGGTTATAGATTTGTTTTTCTACTTTCATTGAAAAATAATTGGCACATGACTTCATATTATACTTCTTTATATTTGGAAAGCTATAATATGGTTTAATTTAGTCTTAAATTTTGATGACTTTATAGAGCAAATATCTCTTCAAAATTCAAACATGATTTTTATCTATTTTGGTGAATAATATAAAAGCACTAGTAATAATTTAAAACAATTTTACACACACAATAGTCTTTACTTCAATTTTGTACAAAAAGTCTACAAAACTGACAAAGTTTCATTCAATGTACACATTACTTTATTCTACATACATTTCATAAACTCTGTATTGCACAGTTTGTTTGATTCAACATAAAATTCTGGTGCATTTGAGTGAACATAGAAATTATCTATCAGTGTCCAGTATAGAACTATTGATATTGCTATTTATGTTTTTTTTTTTTTTTTGGATTTTCAGATTTTTTTATTAATCAATCACTGTTTGAATTATTCATGAGGGGAAATGGTCAGATTTCCATTATTGTATTGAGTCTCATAAAAAAGGGTGCATTAAAGATTGAGTTAGTAAAGTTGATTGCGAATTGGAATAAAAAAGCGACTATTCAAATTTCGCTACACTATAGTGTTACAGTCTTGCTAATTCGCTATTTCACAACCCTATTTTTAGTGAGTGAGTGATCAACAAAGAGATAGGTCATGTTTGATCAAAATTTCTGCTATCTTAATGATACAATTTTAAATTGGACATTACTTTATTTTACTAAGAAAAAGTTTAGTGAATTAGGTTTTAGAGGCTCATCAGACTTAGAGCAGACTTCAAGGTTCAGCGCTAAAAGAGGTATTTACATATTACCCAACCACAAGATCTTAATGCTGGCAACGGAATTTGAACTCACACTTAAGAGATATGAATCAACTCCTTATCAATTGGACCAACCAACCTACATTGAAAAATCGGACATTACTAGTACTTGAATTAAGTGCACAAATTATTCCAATAAAAATCTTATAATATGTTTTGATTTCAGTCAAGGCACAAGAGCATTTGAATTTTGGACTTCTGAGATATTGGAAGAAAAGACCACAAATGATGGAACAAATAAATTTGTAAATTTTTTCTCTATTATAAGATTATGGGCCAAACAATCACCTAAAATTTCCCTTAATTTCCATGTTCATTTTATTTTAACACTATAGTTAAGAATTCATGCATGTTTGTAAATTGTATATTCTGGCATGGGTGAAAAATAATGTAACTTATATATTCAATGAAAAGTCTATGCAAGGACAAATTGTTGATTGGATATTACAATTGCACTATATAAATAAGGACAGTAACATATAGTATTTATGTGAATAGCTTATTGCTAAATGAATTTGAGAATGCAATCATATGAAAAATCAAATAATCTATAGTACTTTTTTTACCCTACTATATACCACGGTTTTCAAGACTAGTAATTCTATTCACAATACTGATTTATGAAGACCAGAAAATAGTTGTGACTTTAGCATGAAAGGGGTCACTGCAAATCCAAAATTTGATGTGAAGAAATAGACATATCAAAGGGTGGAATCTCAACCAATATCTATTACACATTCCATACTATCTTCTTCCATGTTTTATTTGTACTACATTATTGGTGTAATGGTGTTGATATTAAGCCAAAAGCTATAGCTGTCGGCGAGAGACAAATCAAGTCGAATATGTCAGACCAAAACAACCAAAACAAATTTGTTAACGTTTTATTTTTGTGTTACACCTTCGATTTTAAGAAAAACAATACCCGGTAATCTAAAATTTGGTTAAAAGAAAAGTTAAATTTAGCTAATAAATGTTTTATTCAAAAATCGAATTTAGTTATTCCTGATCGATTTGACCTAAATCGAAACTCATTAACAAATGTGTCAAGTTTGTTAACTTTATTTATTGGTTTAAGGGATTTAGGGAAGAGCTTCTTTAAAGCTTACTTGATTATCTTGTTTGTTTAGGCATTTCAATTTTCAGGGAGCACAACGTGTGTTTGGGTGAAGGAATCTTTCACAAACTTTGGCCAAAATTGCAATGGAATGCATATCTTTTTTACTGTCTGTGTTTCAATAATTTGAACCAAACAAGCCATTAGGAACATTTTTTTTTTGTTGGTACAAGCTGGTCTAGTGGCATAATTTGTTGTCAGCTTGTTTTTGTTTTTTATTCATATATAATTATCTTAAATTTATATATACGTGTCTCATTAGTGTGTGATAAAAATGGTAGGAAATATCATGCAGTGAGTTGGAATTCATGATATTTAACAAAATAGTGAAGATCAAAATTCAGAGATGAAATTCATGATATATTCAAAATTCGAACAAAAATGGTGACAAAATTTATTCAAAATTCTAACAAAAGTAGCTCTCTAAAGAAATGCTCCAAAATATAGGAAAAATTCTCTCCCCGCCCCACACGGCTTTTTCACCCCCCTCACCTCCCAAAAAAAATCGGGTTTTATTACACGAACTTTTTTTAGTGTAAATTTTGCACTAGAAAACAATTCGGGCCATATTCCCCGAACTTTTTTGGGGGGTGTGTAGAGTGAAAAAGACATGAGGGGGGTGGGGGAGAGAATCTTTCAAAATATAGACACTGGTCCATTAACACAGCCCAAGTTAACACAGCCACAGGTTTGGGCCACACTATTCGGCCCATTAACAAGTACAATTTGTAAACGAAGGATTCAACTTTGATTTTTTCTTTTTAGGCGCTCCTACAGTGCTCATAGGCCCTCCCAAAAATCTAAAAATATCCCTATTTTTTAGATTTAGAATGGTTTGGAAGATACAATCTGGAAGTGCCTAATTTTGGAACGTGCGTTACAAAATTAGTTAATTTTGAATTGTAACTTTCGAAATATAAAATAATTTGAAAATAAAAAGACCATTTAAGAACATAAATTCTGAAATTAGTTAATTTTGGAACGTAAGTTTTAACTAATTTTAGATTTTAACTTCCGAAATATACAAAAATTAAAAAAACAAATCATTTAAGAACCTATATTCCATAATTAATTAATTTCGAATTGTAACTTCCGAAATATTAATTTTTTTTATTAAAAACCATTTCGAAACATAAGGGGGCCTACGAAGCAAATTTCTTCGACTTTTATAAATATACCCAATAATTAGGTATGTATAGGGGCTTCGGCTAACATGCACCACTTGATTAAGTGGTTCATGGTGCACAAGTTTGTAATTATACGATAACGGATAAGAATTTTACAAAATCCACTATTGGATTGAAATTTTATATCATATAGATTATCCATACAATTTTTTTTAAAAATTGAAAATCAATTGATATGTTATTGGACTTATCAAGATTAACAGTATTCAATAAAAATTCATAAACCGTTAATCTTGATGGGTCTCAATAACATATTAAATAATTTTCAAATTTTTTTCAAAATTTATGGATGATCTATACGATATAAACTTTCAATCCTGGTCGATTTTGTAAAATTCCTATTCGTTATAGTAATACTCAAAACTTGTGTACGGTGAAAGACTTGATGAGGTCTTTTACCATAGAATTGGCCTGTATAGGGTAGGTAGCTAGCCTTCGCTACCTAAAAATTTATATAGTTTTTTTTTATACATTATATAGTTTTATTTCATTTTATTTGGATGAGTATGTATATTTTAGGTTTAGCTATTCAAATAAAACATACTTTAATTACTTCAAATAAGTTTTTTCCGCTAAAAGTCAGAAGAAATAAGATATTTAAAAGATTGTCACTTGTTTGATAGATTTGTTTCGTCACACTTTTGATATCTTATGCAACTAAAAAGAAAATTTTGTGGTTCCATAAGCTTACCTCGGTTAGTGGAACATTGCACTTTATATGTAGGGGGTAAGAGTTCGAACCCCGGTCATTTCACTTATCCATCTTATGGGTTGAATTTCTAGCCACTAAGTTACTTGACATAAAATAAATAAATTTGTGAGCAATAAAAATTGTAAATAATACGCTAAAAAATAAAATGAATAATAAATTTCTTTCAAATGATTTAGTTGTTTACATTGAAGATATATAAAAGTTAATTATAGATGAATTTGACTTTTTTATATAAGCATGAGTTTAACTAAATGTCGTCTTACTCAATTATTTTTTTATTATATAGCTATTAGGTTTTTGTTTTTGTTTTTGTGTTGCTTTAGTTTACATCTGATAAAAGTAAAATTATTGTAGTTTTTTCTTATGGTTAAATTTAATATATTAATTATAAAATAATATATTTTTCATTATATTTGGCCACCTCAAAAAAATAGCTAAAACTTTGCCACTGCCATGCGCATTGTTCACATATAGATAAAATACACTACCGATAAATTTGGTGGTAAAATTTACACGATTAAAAAATAATTCTAATAAAAATTATACTATCGAAATATATTTTTTTGTTGGATGGAGAGGACTTTTGAGCAATGCAAGAGCAATCACCTAATTAGGGGAGCTTGCCTCACGATTTTGTAAAGCTCTTGAGAAGCAAAATTACATGCATACCTCAAACCAACTACATTCTTCAGAAAGTGTACTTCCAAAAGAGTCAATTTTAGTCCAAATTATATAGAAAGAGTTTTAAATAATACATTTATTTTTAGGTGAATTGACCCCTCAAAAACAGACAAAAAATGAAATAAAATAGATTAAGCAAGGGATTTCAACTTAAATGATAGGTCCCATCATTTAAGTTTTTTTATACACACCATAAAAAAACCCTTAAATGATAGGTCCAAAACATCAATTCCACCTCCCAACAATAATTGAAGTGAAGGAGGTTTAAAGCATTATCACTATTATGTTACGTGCTACCAATGATACATTTATCATCAATAAAAATTTGTTGGGAATAAATGCAATGCAATAAAAAGTTTAATAAACACTATTGAAACTTTTTATAGCCGGCTCTTTTTAAGTTGTTCACCATAATGACATTTTCAATCTTTATTTGGTCAAAATGCCATTTTGAATTTGTTCCAAATTAGCAGCAAATATCGAATACTTTTAAGAGTTTTGCTAACAAATGATTCCAAAATATTTTTTAAGGATTTCATTTAAAAAAGTTATTTAACGAATGCATTGACTCCATATATATTTCTATAACACTTACTATTTTTTTTTTTTGACAACTATAAAATCTTTAAAAAGTGTCGGAGAGACATTTCTCATACTTTAATATACCACATCAAGTATTTTCAAGTCCAGTGTTATTAAAAGGAGAAAGTTAACTTAACATGCGCCTTAGGGCACAAGTTAGCATCATCCTTATAAAAAAAGTGTTTTCAATTTTAGTAACACGATTTTATTTATAAAGTGTATCTATAATTGAAAGGCATAAAAGGCTAATTCAACGGTTGAGAACTGAGAAGGGCTAACGAGTAACGACTACAAATTGTTACAAGTTCATGATTCAGATTCTAAATTATATTCTAAATTATTGCATTCTTCTCGTTAAACTTTAGAGTTCTAACTCGCTTGTTGTGTACAGAGCTCAAAGCTACCCTTGATTTGATCAAGAAGCACGTTTGGTTGGATTCATTCAACTCATCAGTGTATTGGGTATGCAAACTTGTAACTATAATTTTGTTCATGTTTTTTGTTCACGATAATGTTTAGATAGTTTCTTAATCGACCCTCCTTCCTATATGCTTAAACCCGTCAAAATACACTACCAAGAAAACAGTTTTTTTCTCTTTCCGGA
This sequence comes from Trifolium subterraneum, assembly GCA_951799995.1. Taxonomy (NCBI): domain Eukaryota; kingdom Viridiplantae; phylum Streptophyta; class Magnoliopsida; order Fabales; family Fabaceae; genus Trifolium; species Trifolium subterraneum. Next base: position 27,627,191 of record OX637465.1, on the reverse strand, counting down.
TTGATAAATTTGAAGGGGTGCGGTTTTTTTTATTTTTTATTTTTTTTGCGTTAACCCTCTAGTTCCCAAGGGAAGGCCCCCCCCCGATAATCTAGAGTTCAACTTTGTATTTTTTTGTGAAAGTCTATCAAGAATTATTCCCACCAATAATCAAATTCGAGTTCTTTCGAACAATTCGTCCTTGGGGGGATTACCCACTTGAGATCAAATGGTGCGGTTTTCAAAATATGGGTAGGTAGATTGCAACTCTCTATTTTCTATTATGAGTTATTAGGTTCATGCTAGCAGAAATGGAGTTGAGAAATAGGAACTATGGAATTGAAACTCAAGAAAGTTTCATTCACCTCCTTTGCAGATAGTCCAACATTGGGATTTTAGTTGCATATGTGAAGTGAAGTCTAAGCACTACAATTGTGGGATTAGTGTTTGGGAGAAAATTTTCTCAACCAGAAAAACCAGAGTTTTTGTACCGTCCTAAAATGAGTTTGGGTTCACTCCATTTACTACTCATTAGTGGAACCCACTCATTGGTGAGACCCACCTTTAATGGATCCTACAAATCTTCTATTGTGTCTATCTCTCTCCTAAATGGAGAGTAAATAGAAGAGTAGTAAATGGAGTAAACCCAAACTCTCCTAAAATACACTTCCCGAGGTTTTTTAGCAACATGGATGAGCAAAGTTGTTTTCTTAGTGTTTTGTGCATAGAAGAACTGCAGAACCTTATCATTCAAATTGAATTGTTCTTAACCACTATCAGTTAAGGCATGTTAAGTTATAAGGGAAAAATAAGCATTTTATTTGTGGCAGACTCAATGTTCAGAGTTAACCTGATATTGACAACCATGCTTATATCAGATTAGCAGACAGTGTTCATTTCTATTTTCTGCTCTTCCAAGTAAAAGCATATAAATTGCTTTACATGTTTTTGCCACCAAAATTTAGGTTCTGTTCCGAGTCCAAATTTAGGCTTGTCCATACACAAAAACGATATTTCGCCATTCTTTAATTCTATCACTTATCTAAATAACTAATTTATAATTTTGGTATATACTTCGCATCAATACCATGGTTCCAAACAAAAGTTCACACCCAAAGTTGGAATATTTATACCCTCAGTATAAAATATTTAGTCTGCAGTTTCCATCCATGAAATCATGTTAAACAAAAAACAAGATTCCATGCAATGCAACCAATATCTTCAGCTGAAGCGACGGCTTTGATAATAACAAGGTTACATGCAGTTATAATATCCTCCAATATATGTTTCTATCCATGAAATAATGTCAACAAGATTCCATGCAATGCGACCAATTCCTTCAAACCCTTCGGTACCTATCCCCAGACATACTTCTGTATCTAGTTTCTATACATGAAATTATGTTAATAAGATTCCATTCAACGGAACCAATTTCTTCACCTGAGGCTACGACTTTGATAAAAGCTAATTGAATAACTTAACCATTTCGAGTTCACAATAGGAGTCGATAATTAAAGGCTAACAAGGTTGGACCTAAACAGATTACAAGCATCAGAAGTAAACTGCTTACATAGTAAAGGTAACATGAGTACTGCACAGTTATATGCTCTTCCGAAGAGCTAAATTCAAAAGGTAGCTGAGAGCCGAATCAACAGATGATAATGCAACAAGAAGAAATGCAACAATAACAAGAGTCAGTGTTGCAGTCCTCAACTGCCAAGAATTTATAAAGATATATAAGTAACCATTCAACACATTGTGATTTGTAACTGTATAATAATAAACTAAAGAGACATACCGTATTACTAAAGCTTGGCCACTCTATGTACTTCAGCTGGCTAGGTTGCTCAATCAAAAATGAAAATAAAGATTTTAAACCCCTGAAAAAGAAAAAAAAAAGATTGCTATTTGTAAATATGATTGTATTTTTCAGTAAATTCAATAAACTCAGTAGAGTAATATGTATTTTTTTCCATCATATATTCAATACACAAGAACAAATTATCAAAACTACACAGTGTATTTTGAGGACAAACTGAAGTTTCACAAATACCATAAGGATTCTTTGATCAGTGTTAGCAAAATGGGTTCTTCAGGTGAATCGTCGTAGCTTATATGATGAAGATCATTTCTTGTAGCAGATGTCAAAAATTTGTTGCTAATATGGTTTGAATATTTTTGTTTTATCTTTGCTCTACAAATCTGCCGATACAAAGCATGTAACCTCAAATGATCAATAACCACTGAAACACATTCACATAGTAGAGGGACAAAGACAAAGAGACGAGAAAATAATTACCATTTGTGGTGTAAGAGAAACATCTCTGTGATAACAACCAATTCTCGCTGGAAACTTTGATTGCAGAAAAGGAGTACCTTGATGAAGGAAACCTACAATATAGCAAGAAAAATGAAGTTAAACAGGAAGCTAAATTAGCATTCATGTGTAGAACAAACAAATATAGTTAGAGTGTTAGACAAAAACCTGAATAGTTTGTTGGCAACAAAGAAAGGATTGTCATTTGAGATTCAAATCTTTACTAGTTGATCATAACCAATTCAAACCTGCAAAACCTGACATGATTATCAAAAGGTTTATAACTTTATATATACATCATCGTATAAATTTGTTTCCAAATGAAAAAACTGTTGTCTTTATTCTTCTTATTATACTAAAAGAACATTGAGATTTGACAGAAAAGTAGCCATTGGATGAAAAACATAACCATATCAGAAAAGAAGAAATTAAAACAAGGCTATGATGTGTTGAACTTGAATCTATTGATAGCTCATGAGATTGATTCAAAGTGCCTTACACCTTAAATATATATATCTTCAGAAGCTATGAAAATTATTTTATAATACATTGCAATGACACTTTTTAATTTACAATTAATTAACTCTGGTTCAGTATACCAGAAAAGTCTCACATTGCTTGGTAATCCATACTAAGACCTTGTTTCGATAAACAACTTAGTTAAGAACTTATCTGTAAGCGCTTATCAGATAAGTGCTTACGTATAAGCAAATTTTGTAACAAAAGATAAAATAAAGTCTAACTGATTTCATACAAACTATTTCCATAAGCCATCCCAGAGAGCTTATAGACATGTCATACATTGTTTACATTTGACAATGACAAATTTTGAGCTTATAGCTTATAAACTCACATGACACAAAAGAACTGTTTAATAACACTTTTCCTCACGAGCTTACAGCTTATTTTGATAAGCTAATTTAATTAGCTTATAAGTTATAACTTATCATTTTTTCTCTCAATTTTACTCATGTTATTTTACTTCGAAAACATTAAATATCCACTATAAGCTATAATTTTACCAAACACTACAAATTTAATCAGCTAGCTTATCCACCATAAGCTATAAGTTATTCCATATAAGTTCATTCGCTATAAGCTAACTTCACAAATGTTTATGTTAGTAGATAAATTCAAATAAATTGATTCAAATCGATTATATGCAAGAAACACGAGCACAATAATTATCAATCAATCAATGAATCATAGAAGTATGCATCAAAATCAGTAATAATTTTATTTAACTAAATTGATAATCAGTTACTAATAACTCCACAATTTATAATCAAACGAACTTATGAATACATCATATAATGCTATTTTTTCAATCGCATCCTCGCGCGCTACAGGAAAGGGAAAGAAAATCGGAATTTACCGCTGTTTACGGCGGCCGACGACCAGCTCCGGTGCGATTACCGGACAGATTTTGATTTTACGGCGGGAAGTTGAGTTGAGAGATATCTGCGGTAAGAATGATCTTCTGATTCTTCTCAATGAAATGAATCCCAATCCCCACAATTGGTATTGTAATTACTAATTAGCGGAATAAATAATGAATTTAGCGCTAAACTATAATTTTCAACACAATTTAATCTCCAGAGTAAATATAAGAGTCAAGATTTAATTATGAAAAAAAAAAAATAATAATAATCTCAATCGTTAATTGCTTTAGTAGTGATCGACGGTAAACTTGGTATGAATGAACACAGTTCGACCGCTCGTAGCGATATTCAGGAAGAGTTGTAACTACTTGATGTCAAAACTATCCCGAATCTAGATTAGGCCGTCAAATGGAGCACGTGAAAACCAAAAAATAAAATAAATCAAGATTAAATTTGGGTTAACCATAAAAAAAATTGGTCTCTTAACATTTTCTTAACTACAAAATTTATTCATGAACTCTAGTTTATTTTATGAAAATATTATGGATTAATTTTTATTAAAAAAATATTATGGATTAATTTAAAATTTATTTTTGAAATCATCTTTAAAATTAAAGAGTAAAATGTGTTTTTGGTCCTTGTAAAATTAGCGAATTTGAGTTTTAGTCCCCGTAAAAAATCCTACAATTTTGTCTCTGTAATTTCAAATTACTTTGATTTTAGTCCTTAATGTGGACATGTCACACAAAATCGATAAAAACCGCAACAATTTAAGTTAGACCCAATATCGACCGTTAACATCTTCGGTTTGTTCGAGTGGCGGACCGTACGAGTGGCGGATAGAGCATGTCGGTTATTACAAGTTAGATTGAAACTTTATTTACATCTAAAAGTTCATTATTAAAAAATTCCTAATTTTCAAATAATTCAATATCTTGTACACAATGTAATAAACTAGTTTTTAAACCCGTGAGACGCACGGATGACTATTTTTTTATTCCGCTAAGTTTTTTTTTTACCGCATACATTAGAAAGTGAATAAACAAAAATACGATGTAAATTTACAGCATAGTTTTTTTTTTTTTTTAATAATTGAAATTGATTGAAAAAACAAATCAAATCATATTAGTAGATAATAATAACGATGTTGAAGATACTATTTCCATTTATAAATATAAGATTCATTGAAAAAATTACAGATATTAAGAAAGTCCAACTTTATATTATAATTCCAAATATATTTTTTGACTCCAACTTTAAAATTTAGTTTGAAATTAGGTAATTGATAGCGTTTAATTTAGGAATTCAGTTAAGAATTTTTTTAATTCAATTCAAATAAAAAATAATTACTAATGAGATTTAATAAATAATAAAATGAATAGTAAAAATAAATAATTTCGCGATGATATAGTATATATCTATTGTTGATAGTCGTCGCAAAACAAACATACAAATAAAAGAAATTATTTTATTTATTATTATAAAAAAACTATAGATGACTGACATAGAAAAAAAGATAAAGGACTAAATAATTTTAGTTATAAAGATCAATTGAAGTTCAACAATGACAATTAATATTAAATAATTTTATTATTTTTAATAAATTTTGCAGATTTTTTTTTTTATCTTCTGTACATATTTTTTTTGGTGTTCATATTTTCAATAGATTTGAATTTTTTTTATTATTCACTAAAAAACAAAAAATTGTTTTTTTTTTACTAAAAAAAAGTTGTCTTATTAAAATTAATAAAAATGCAAGTTTGGACATAATGATATTCACACCACAATTTAAGAAATAGAAATTTCCTTTTTAGCCCCCCAGTTGACTACGAAATCTCCCAAAAATACCCCTAGTTTTAGTTTCGTTGGGAGGCCAATGCCCTGTACAATCAGAATTGGGCCAAGCCCAATAGTTTTCATTTACCCACAATTCACAAACCTCTCCAAGCATACGCTCAGTTTTTCATTCAGTAACCCTAAATCTAACACACTGAACACGCTCTCCATTCTCTACATCTTCAAAGCCGCCTGCATGGTTTTCGCCGATACCCACCGTGAGGTAGTCTCTCTCGACCAAAAAACCTCGTTTTCTTCATCTTCTCAACTGTCTCTATCTTTCTGTCGGCACAAAATCACCAAAATTATTTTCTGTTACTGAACCCTTACTGTCAAAAGCTTTATTTTCGACCACATCCGAGCTATTCCGTTAATTTGAGTATCGGATCTGTAAGCCTCCTCACATGTGGTCTCTGTTATTGTTATTGGCGACTACCTTGTCGAAATTATAGATCTTCCCTTCTGTGTAGCTAAGGGTAAGTGTTACACCCTAATTTTATTCAACCTATATCTTTTTCTAGAAATATATTTGTATATTAACAATTTTTCTTGTTTCAGTAAAAAAAAACAAATTTTCTTGTTGAGTTATCTACTTACCAATTTTTTTAAATAAATCAAAGGATTTTTTTTTGAAAGATTGCATAAAATCATTTTTACTTCTAAATTAATATTTAATCTTGTATATGTTTTTATAAGACATGAGAATAATTCTGAATTTTCTTCTCCGTTATTGTTTTGTTGCGAGATTCACACATGAGGAGGAGATAATGAGTTCAACAGCTTGTAAAGGGGAGATTCAAGATTTTTCTCCTCAAAGGTACTCCAAATTTAGATACAAATCATACAATATTTCTAAAAGAATTTTTTTCAATAAAAAAGACACAAATTTCAAAGAGGAGTCATCTTTTAATTTTGTTCAGTTAGTTAACATCATCAAATGATTCAATATTTGTCTACAATAGTTCTTTCTGAGTATCTTTACATTATAGTATATGGAAATATTAATTTTTTATGCTCTGCTATATGTTTTGGTGGCTATATGATCATCACTTCAATGTGAAATTCCAAGGTATATATGTTTATGTCTTTTGAGAAGGGAGGGTAGTCCATAGTTGGTAACCCTTTTTCTGAAACTAATGCAAACACCAAAAGAATTTGATGATATATCTTCAAACAAATCTCGGATTTAACTAAATTTCTTTCTTATTTTTAAATTATTTGTTTTCAAAACTTATAAGGGTTTCAAGTGTTTTTATATTGGCATCTAGTGTTTATAACACATGGACTTTATATGACTATGTAAATATATCACCAATAAAAAAATGAGGAATTTTAGAAGTATGAGGATATCAAATGAGTGAGTAGCAAGGAGTTTAAGGATATTCGAATTATAGTGTGCATATATTTCTACTCAAGTTTAAATAATTAAGGACGTTCTCAATAATTAAGGACATTCCAACACTTCTTCATTTTGTCCGTTTTCACTTCCTCTTGTCCCATACCTTATGGATTTACATATCTTTTGTAGAATAGGACAACCTTTGGAGAAGGGTTTCTTATTTTTATCTTCAAATTAAATATACCTGCAAAATCAATTTTAGAGCATGAATTGTAATTTTTGAAATCAAAATTCTCCATAGCCATGGTTGTCAGGATCGGGATCTCACTAAAGATCGTTGGGGTATAGAAAGATCGTAGATCATAGGATCGTAAGATCCCACAAAAACATAGGATCGTAAGATCGTAACATAAAATCTTCATTAATAATAAATTCATTAATCTTTAACATATGCAAATTAGCTTCATATAAACATAAAAACTTCATTAAACTTAAACTCAAACTTAAAAACTTCATTAATCTTCAACATAAGCAAAATAACTGACTCTTAAACAACATAAGCAAAATAGCAAAATAGAAGCTTGACTCTTAAACAACTTAACAACTTAATAACTTAAACTTAGACTCTTAGACTCTTAAACATAATAAGTTGGATTCTTAAACATAAAAACTTAACAACTTAGACTCTTAAACTTGAAAACTTAAAGTTAAAACCCCTAATTCATTATGTCATTCAAAACATTCTCATCAATTCCAATTCCCATGTCTTCCGTACCATTTTCATCACCTTCAAACTCATCATCAAGATTATTGATTTCACACTCATCTTCTTCAACAGTGGCTGCAACTTCATGCTCTTCATTTTGTGTTCCTCCTTCCAAATCCTCACTTTCAATGGTGAAATCCAGAATTTCATTCTCAACACCTTCATCTTGGACAATCCATTCATTATCGGAATCAATTTCACAATCTACAACCTTTCTAGTTTTTTTCTTCTTCGATAACTTCGAGTTGGTCATTACAAAAACAACATCATTCATCGTTTTTTGTTTCAACCGGTTCCTTCTCTTTGTGTGGACCATTTCAAAAGCACTCCAATTTCGTTCACAACCTGATGAACTACATGTTAAGCTTAGCACACGGATTGCAAAATTCTGAAGCTCCGGGTGCTCATCCCCATAAGACTCCCACCATTGTGCAACCGTTTTTGTTTCAAGTGCAGCCATTGCAATTGGACTTCCAAAAAAGTTTGCTTTTTTCTTGAAGTCTTCTAATTGAGCATCAATTAGTGTAATTTTTTTCACATCACCAATCATCTTTTGCAAACATTCGTACAACCCACGCTTAACTTCAAAATCAGCTTTAAAATTAGCACTATAGTGTAGTTTGGGATTGAGATAATATCCGGCAGCATGCAAAGGCCTATGCATTTGCCTATCCCATCTATCATCAATGATATCCCACAAAGGCTTGAAACTGGAAATGGATTGACAACAGAAGTCAGAAACATAAGTTAGAAACAGAAGAATCAGAACAGAAGTCAGAACAAAAACAGAACATAAACAGAACAGAACCAAAACATAAACAGAACAGAAGTCAGAAACAAAACATGAACAGAACAGAAACAGAAGTCAGAAACTGAATGTTACCTTTTCTGAACTGAGTTGAAGTTGGTTTGGATTTTTTCTTTAGCTTGGTCCATGGCCTCATAGATAAGTCCCATGGCTGGTTCTTCATCTGAATCCACTAACCAGAGAACTTTGATTAATGGGCCTGCACCTTTCAAACAAATGATCACATCTTTCCAAAATTCTTTATCCATAACAACTTCTTCAATTTGTTTCCCATCAACATATTTTGCAAACTTGCTTATTGTCCATTCATTTGATGTGAACATTCTTATCAATGCACTTTTGTTCTCCGCAAGACACCTCAATGTTAAATAGGATGTTGCAAATCGAGTAGCAGCTGATCTCACCAAATCCTTTCCTTTGGTGAAATGTTGCAACAAAGAAATTAGTGACCCTTTTGAATAAATATATTGTGTAACTTTCTTACCCCTTGATATTGTTTCACGATGGACAGTAGTCTTCTTCTCAAAATCCTCTAGCATGAGATCAATACAATGCGCAGCATACGGTGTCCAGTAGAGCTTCTTTCTTTTCTCCATTAACATAGCACCAGCAGCTTTGTAGTTTGCAGCGTTGTCAGTAACAATCTGCACAACATTTTCTTCGCCAACTTGTTCCACTACTTCATCAATCATCTCAAATATCTTATCAGCTGTTTTTGTTATATGTGAAGCATCAATGGACTTCAAAAAAACAGTACCTTTCGGGCTATTCACTAGGAAGTTCAAAATTGTTCTCCTTCTTTTGTCGGTCCACCCATCACTCATGATAGTACATCCCGTCTTCTTCCAAACAAGTTTGTGTTCTTCAATGTCTTTTGTTGTCTCCTCCATCTTTTGCTTCAAGTACTTGGTTCTGATTTCATGATAAGAAGGTGGCTTAAAGCCAAGACCATGTCTAGCAACCATCTCCAACATTCTTTGAAATTCATCACTCTTTGCCACATTAAAGGCTATGGCATTATTGTAGAAGAAGGCTGCAATTTCCAAACATGCTTCTTCTCTCAAATTCTTTTTAAAAATGCTGTTGATGGTAGTTTGGGTAGTCACTTCCCTCTTCTTGAAAAGATTTGCTGGCGTAGCATTGTCACCTTCCTCTATTGGCCTTTTTCCTCTTACAGTATCATCATCAACATTTGTTTTTTTGATTAATTTGACTTGCATAGCTTTACAAAGCTCCCACATCTGTATTTTCACATCACAAGCACCAACATTACATTGTGTATGGCCCAAATGGTGCTTCAGCCTATAAACTCCTCCAATTACCACTTTTCCACAGTAGTTGCATTTTATTCTTCTTGTTCCTCCATCAACAGACACTCCATGTTTCCATGCTATATCAGTTATGTTTCCCTTTGAATTTCTCAGAACTGGTGGTGCAGATGAGGAACCACCAACAACATCTTTAGGGATGGATGAAGACATGATTGAAAATTGAAAGGGTGAGAATATAAGAAAGAAACTGCGTACTGACTAGTTTGTGAACAGTTGAGAGTGGATGAGAATGATTCATATAGTAGAAGAGAATTTATAGGAGATGATTTAGGGATAGAATTAAATGATGAAACAAAATAATCAATAGATTAGGAGACGGTTGAGTGAATTAAGGAGTGAAGGAATAGGCTCAAGGCAATTTCAATAAAAACTCACCGATTCCCCATGTAAACAATGCGTATTCCAATTACGCTGCAATACGAAGCGTTTCTGATTTAAAACGGGTCGTTTTCGGGTCGGATACACGTTTTTTGGCCTGGGTCGGGTCGGTGCTGAAACGGGTTGCGAAATCCCCAGAACTGATTGTTTCGACGCGATGAAGATCGCCACGCCCACCGCTCCGACGAATCCAACGATCTTTGAACCGCTCTGGCACAGTGGAGAGGATTGAACGCGTGAGATCGTACGATCTCACGATATATGCAGCGCGCTTGACAACCATGTCCATAGCAAAGGATATTTTGTTTAAAAAAATTCTGTTTTTTTTTATAGATTATATAAAAAAACTTATTTACTTCCAAATCAGGGAGGAAACTTCAAGTAGTCTCATGAGAGTTATAAATATAAATACTGAAACTATGTTTTGTGTGTACTCTTAATAGTGTATTACTAAACACATTATTCATGTAAGAATTAAATATATTTTTACCTTTGAATCACTTGACGATTCTTGAAAGAAGTGAGTCTCACCTATAAAAAAAAAATCAAACTTAATGAAAAAATATAAGTCTCAAACAAAGTAAATAATAATAAATTGCACAGTGAAATAGTCAACTATGTATAGCAACATGAATCTTATTTCATTTTAATGATTCTCAATCTGAACTTTTGTCAACTATGTATAGCAAAACTTTTTTTTTCTTTCAATTTGTCGTGGTTCTTAATGCTGCCTTGTGAAGGGTATTCATCATTCATGTGACATATGTTCTCTCATAAAGTATTGTAGTGAGTGGTTTTGTTGTGTGACAGGGTAGCTCTAATGCTTTGGACAATTTGGGAAGATCTATTTTGAATTGCAGGGTGCTTTGCAGGTAAATATCTTTCACTCCAATCCAGAAAGAATATTCCTGGCACACATTTGAGCTTATTCTTTATTTTTTTTATTTTTTAGTTAAGGTCATAAATACCAAACAGAAACTATGAATTTACTTGCCTTTTAAAGAATATGAGTGAATTATAAATGTTGAAGCAATATTTGTATCCATAGAATTTGAATTTCCACTTCATTGAGATTCTTGATTGATATGTATGTCAATGTCTCTAATATGTGATCATAACATGTTGATAGGAAACCCATTTTTTCATTGCATATTTGAACAAAAGAAATAGTTAATAAATAACCAATTTTTTTTTGGTATGATTGCAAATTCTTTTAGGAATGACATATTCATGTAATTATGTATAAATACCAAATTAAACTTGATTGAAAAAATTTCTTTACCTTGGTGAAACAGAAGGTATGATCCTTGAGAGAAATGAGGTTCACCTATACAAACAACAAACAAAAATAATCACAAAATTTATGTATCAAACAAAGTAACATAATAAATTAGACTTAGAAATGGTCATTGGCTTGATCCTTTGTCCATATATTCATGTTTCACTAAAAGATTGTGGATGAGGATCTAATTAACTTCTTATAACCATTTTCAGGCTCAAGAAATTAATACAAAGCAAATAAAAAGAAAATGAAGATTGGTCATGGAGCTTGATGTCTAGCTGTGAAGGAATATGAAAGCAAAGAAAGGCTATATATAGTTGATAATTTGCAGCTTCTACTTGCTCTTCAAGTTTTGTATTAATATAATATATTATTTGTAAGGAATACACTGCATCTGAATTTGAATTCTCTCCTGTAACATTATCCTCCTGTGCAACAATAGCCATTAGATTGAAAGGTAAGAAATTAAAAAAAATCAAAAAACAAAATTTTAAGGGTTGTGATGTACACTGCTTCTGCAGTGCAATATGCACATACTCTCCATTGCATCTAGACTACTTGCCCTTCAAGTTTTGTATTAATATAATATAATATAATATATTATTTTTAATGAATACATTGTATCTGGACCATATATGATTGGGAGGGAAAAATTAAACACCAGCAAAACCTTCACCAGTTAACCCTGCACCAGTTAAAGCCTACACCAGTTAATACATTAATTAATTAAATTTTTAAAAAAAACTTTTGCCAAATTAGGTGACGTGGCCTAGCCAATGCAATCTACAGTTGCCATTTTGTTGTTGTCTTTTGTCAAGAGTATTGATGATAGAAAAACTAAATGAAAAAACAAAGAGGGTTAGATATTGATACTTTGTTTCAATTTTGTAGCTCTAATAACAATAATTGATATTTATACTTCTCTTCTACTTATAGATCTAAAATTAATTTAATTTCTTATTAGAATTAACTTAATTCTTTTTACTTATTAGTAATTGTTAGATATTAGCATTTACTTCTAGCTTATGGCTTAATATGTGCTTGTGCAACTTTGTTCTTTTGTATACGTTATTCTCAATATTATGATGGTATTGCCTTTAAGTTCATTTATTCAAACTTTATTCTTGTATGATTTTAAATTGGCTTTAATGCAGTTTTGATCCCCTATTTTGAAAAACTTGAATTTTTGATTCCCCTATTTTAAAAGTCAACTTTTTGATCCCTTATTTTGAAAAACTTGAAGTTTTGATCTCCAACTCATTTTGGTCAAATTTGTGATGATGTGTCAACCACATTGATGACGTGGCAACGTCTATGTGTCAACCTCATATTCCATGTCATATTTTTTTTAAATAAAATATTATGTATTAAAAGTATTAAAAAATTAAAATAATTAATTAATAAATAATAATTAAAAAACAGTAAAATTAACCTCTATACATATATATGATTAAAAATCAATAAATTATCCCAATATATAATTAAAAATCAGTAAATTATTCAAATATATAATTAAAAATCACTAAATTTTCCAAATATATAATTAAAATTCAATAAATTACCCAAATATATAATTAAAATCACTAAATTGCTCAAATATATAGTTAAAATCCAATAAATTACCCAAATATATAATTAAAAATCACTAACAACAATCCAATTCTCATCATCATCATCTACATCCCTCCCACTAGCAACATATTCAGAATCATCCTCACTTAAGTCTTCAGGTTGCTTTTCACTTACTCCCGGTTCTTTTTCCCTTGTTTTTGCCTGTTTCTCTTATGGCCTATACAAACAATAATAAAACACTGTCATATAAAACCCTAGACATGTTTCTTTCAAAATGGAATCAAACACTAAAACCCTAAACATTTTTTTGTCCACCACCACTATTAAAATAATAGCAACTAAGTAACAATGGAGGACCATAACTATTATTAAATGAAGACAACCGAAAGAGACGATATGGAGCACAACAACTACTAAATTAAGTGTCTGTCAAACAAAAAAATTACTAAAATAAGTGAATACCACAAACATACCTCATACAATAATTCATGTTTTCCATCTTCTTGTTCAACTTTGTGATGACTTCAGAATATTATCTTGTAAAGCGAGCGTAATGATGAACACGAGCGGATGATGAATCAAACAGAAAATTGATAACACGCAGATGAATGATGAACACGAGTGTGATGATGAATCAAAGAAGATGAAAGACTAAGACAGAGATCGTCGAAGATGGGTGGCACTAGGGTTCATGATTTGAGAACTGGGTTACTATCTGTGCGTGTCTGATTCTTCTACGACTCTTCCCTTTTGATCATCTGCGTTTTTTAATTATTGTTAATTATTTTATTGTTTTAATATTTGATAAAAAAAATAATAATATTTGATTTAAATATATTGTTTTAATATTTGATAAAAAAAACTGATTTAAAAAAAAATTAAAACATAATATTTTATTTATAAAAAAAATAATGATATGGAATATGAGGTTGACACATAGACACTGCCACGTCATCAATGTGTTTGACACATCATCACAAATTTGACCAAAATGAGTTGGACGATCAAAACTTCAAATTTTTCAAAGTTGGCTTTTAAAATAGGGGGATCAAAAGTTTAAATTTTTCAAAATAGGGGGATCAAAACTGCATTAAAGCCTTTTAAATTTTGTACTAGTCAATATATATTTTGTAGAAACGACATTGGTGGAGTCGAACCATGTTAAATGAAATATAAAACAGAAATGTTATTCAAACATCACATTTGCAACATCTCTCCAACATCAAGGGGAGTCGTGTGTATATAACTGGGGTGTTCTTCAACGCATTTGGTTAACTGACATTAACCAAATTTGATCTCCAACTTCTCAACTATTTGTTTACGAGAAATTGTATATGGGACACCTTTTGATTGTTTGCGGATGATAAAAACAAAGTTAAAAGTAAATATTTTTTCAAGTTTGAAAGATTTTATGCCAGTTAACCAAATGTGTTGAAAAACTCCCCGAATATATACACGCGACTCCCCTTGATGTTGTAGAGATGTTGCAAATGCGATGCTTGAATAACATTTCTTAATATAAAACTGGAACAAATTTAAACAATCAGTAAGAATAATACAATCATTGAGGAATCCCTAGTTATAATTAAATCTATTATTAATTGGACAATTGGTTAGTGCAGAAAGATATTTGTAGGCGGTTTAGCGAGAGAAACGACAATTGGTTAGTATTTTTGCTTTATCTTTATTTATAATAATTTGATCTTAGTTGTTAATCTATTTTTCTGAATCGTAGCTTTTTGTGTATTGATTTCTTACCTTATTTGATTGTGTTTCATGTTTTGCGGCTTAATTTATCAAACACTTTGGTACATATGATGAGATTACTAATTTCGTTACCATGAAGGACATGAAAACTGATTCCGTCAGTGATTGATAAAGTCATTGAGGATTCTCATATCATCAATGCCAAACAAGTATGACATGTTTAATATATGATGTCTTTGCATAGAATTTTATGCATGTTGTTTTGATTTTAGTGTTTAGTTAATGGATATATAGCTGTCTCTTATATGGTTTTGGTATTATATTATATATAGGTTGAGATTAAGCGAACTATACCAAGGGGAGCTGTTGGCTCTAAGCATTTTAGGACAAAGAAAATATTTGTAGTTGGTATTCTTTCAAATGTGACTGAAGGTAGGTTATCTGTTTAGACAGCAGCTAATTTTTTGGTGCTTGACTCTGAGGTGTCACCTAGGTAGACACTCATAGCAACAGCGCGAGAAGGCAAACTCCAAAATACGAGGACCCCTATCGACATTGATAATTATATTAGTTTCAAATTTCTATGTTGTTTCATAAGCGTACGTGAGCTTACTATTGTTTAGGATATGTCAAAGGTTTTCTCTGATATTGTTCTCAGTCAGCTCCCTTATTTTTAAGCGTAGGTGAAGATTCAGTCTACCCATTTTTACTTCTATATTGTTTCAAAGTATGGAGTTGCTGATTTTTTCCCCTAGATCGGATAATAGCAGCATGTTTATACAAAGTAAATATAGGTTATTGTAATGACCAACATGGTGTGGCACAATTGGCAATGACAACAGATAATTAGGTTCCTTAAATTTGTGGTCAAGGTTCAATATCAAATTCATGTCACTAGTAGAAAAAACACTTTTTACATCTGCCCAAAAACACTTTTTACATCTGACTTGCGTCAGATGTAAAAACAACGCCTTTTACCTCTGACTTAAGTCCACCAGATGTAGTAAGTATACACATTTGAATTTTTTTTTAATTAAATTGGACATTTTACATCTGACCAAGTCCACCAGATGTGAAATATTTACTTTATTTAATTTTTTTTTTAATTTTAAATCTATTTTTTTAATTTAAAAAATCTAAAAATATCACTACAATTCAACATTCAACCAAAGTATCATTACAACGTATAATCAAATGTCATTACAACATTCAACCAAAATACCAAATGTCATTACAATTCAACCTTCAACCAAAATACAAATCAAAACCTCATCATAGTATTGTATAGCAATGCATAAATGAAAGCAAATGAAAATACACATGATGGTTGTACAATTCTTAGGTATATTATAGACATTTAACAGGTTCAACCAAAGCAAGTGCTTCCCTTAGAGCCAATAAGAGATGCTCAGGATGATCCTCAATTGAAGCAGCTCCACCATGTTGAGATTGCATGGATCTCAATACTCTACCAACAATCTGAACATGGATGCAAATGGTAAAGTTGGAAAGAGTAGTGTCATACCCCATTTTTTGACCGATTGATTTTGTTCGGCGTTTTAAAACCTTCTTGCCCTTTTTGTCATTTCTGACGAAATTTCGGCAGAGAGGTATTTTAAAATACCTCATTTGTTGTTTCTTTTATATTTATTCTTTTTCTATTATTATTATTATTATTTATTATTTTTTTACCATTATTATTATCTTCTTTCTTTTAAAATTTATTTATTTATTTTTATTTTCTATTTTATTAATTTTCGTTTTTTTAGTTAATTTAATTTAATTATTTTGTTTTATTTTATTTTTACTTTGTCCTTTTGTCCTTTTTTTTTCTGATAAAAAATCAGAAAATTTGAAAGTCAACTTCTCCAAACAGCCAGGGACATTTCTCTGCAGAAAGCAGAAAGGGAGTGTACCAGTTTGTCCAAAATCAGATTGTTGTTCCCCATCTTAGAACCCAATTGGTGTATATAGTGAACAGCAAAAAAATCAGATCTGGACAGAAAAATTTCCAGCCACAGCACTTTCTTTTTCCAATCAAAAGAAATCAAATACAGTAAACAAAAACAGAAATTCATCAAACCCTCCTTCAAAAAACCATTGAAATCCAAAATCCAGAAAAATCACCAACAATCTTCAACTCCTTTTGTTTTAAAATCCAGAACCGAGATCAAACAAAAACCCCAAATCAAGCCACAAAATCCAGATCAAACAAAAACCCACGAATCATCAACCAAACACGAAATAGAAGCAAACTGAAAACGAAAAAGAGAGAAGAAGAAACAAATAAAAAACCGAAACCAGAGGAAGAGACAGAGGAGATCTCGTTTTCGAAGAAAACGAAGGTTGTTTCTTTTTTTTCCATTTTTTTTCGTTCGTTTCTGTTGTCTGGATCTAGAACTTGGGGTTTTGATTTTTGTTTATTTCAAGTATATATTCGGGGTTGGGGTTTGATTTTGTATATATTTGGTGTTGAAATATTTTTGAAACAATGGGGTTTGAGAGAAAAAATGAGAGAGAAAGATGGGTGGATGAACACGGCGGCGGCCATGGGAGAGAAGAAGGAGGAGGCCGCGGCGTGTAGAAGAGAGAGAGAAGAGAATGAAAAAAAATGGGAAATTTTAGGGTTTGGGGATATATATATCCCAACCCGATCCGGTGTGCGCGTGTCTATCGCAGCACACCGTGCACCCGCTCATCTCAGCCACTGATCTCCATCAGATGGCTGAGATCTCTCCATTTCAGGATTAATCCAGAGGCGTCTGATCTATCAGACAACCAGGATTTGTCCTGGTTTTTTTTTGTTTGGTTACACACGGATGGGCCCTTGTAAGGGCTGGGCCTTTACTGTTTCACTATTATCAGCACCCCCCTTTTATTTTCGTTTTTGCTATCCACACCACCCCACTGTTTTATTTTTTTAATTTTTTTTAGCTTATGAGATAAGTGCTTTTGGCATAAGCTATTTTAGCTATTATTTTAGCCAATCAAGCACGATGTCGAGGCTTATTTTCATTTTTTTAGTTTCGTATTTATTTATATTATTTATTCGTGCATTTCATATTATTTCATTACGTCCATTTATTTATCATATTTACTTTTTTTTGTAACATCATTATCATCACAATATTGAATATTTATCGCTTTATTAATAATCATTTATTTTTGCTCTTGAAGTTAGGATGTAAATAGGCCAAGTGTAAATTCTAAATAAAAGTGCATAGCATACCCCGTCTCTTGCATCATTTCATATTTATTTTCTCGCGAAGATTTTTGCGTGTGATTAGGCCAATGTACCCTAAATGAAAAATTGCATCTCATGCATATTTATTTTATCGCTTTCCGCCAATATGCGTAACGTTAAATTCCGAGGGAAAAGGCGTCGCTTTGATCAAAATATCGTTGCGAATTGTCTTCGCGTTTAATTTATTATGACGTTTTGGATTAGTGTCATTTTTGCGCGCGTAACCTTTACCTATTTTCTTCCCAAAAAAATGAGGTCAAAACCTCTTTAAAAAAAAATACATAATTATTTTCTTTTCGAAATATCATGGAAACACAAAAATTTTCATCAAACATTTCTATCAAAAACCTTGGAATTCAAACCAAGTGTTATTTTTCTCGTTAAAACCTTGGAATTCAAACCAAGTGTATTTTATCACTCAAACCTTTTCTCAATAAACCTTGGATTTTAAACCAAGTGTCCGCGTCTTATTTTCATAATCAAATCTCAATCAATTTAACCATATAGACTTTCTTCACAAATTAACATCAATCAAACTCACATTTTGCCATTTTTGGCTTTTGGTATTTTAAAACCATTTTCAAAACCTTAAAATCAAACAAACAAATTTGCTCGTCTTTTTACCCCGAACTACGGTGGTTTGATCCCTCGGGTACGTAGGCATGAGACTTGTCTCTCCAATCAATAAAATCAACAAAAACATTTTTCTTCTTTTTCATCACTTTAATTCCTACATTTTTACAAGCAATTAAAAATAAAGCGCAAAGTTAGAATAAAAACAAGAGGTTCCTATAGGGTACTATAGATACTTAGGGTGCTAGTACCTTCCCTTCGTATAACTAACCCCCGAACCTTGTTCTCTAAAAAATAGGGTTTTTTCGAACTTTTTCCCTTTCCCTCGGATAAATTAAAGATCGGTGGTGGAACATTAAATTGTGATTCGAAGTTAATTAATAACTCGATATCCAAAAATCACCGCGACAGAAATGGCGACTTCACTGGGGACAACCAAGCGGGTTGAGCCTAACTTGTTTTAAATTACTATCTTCGCGCTTTTATTCTTTTAATTGTAAATATTTGTATATATTTATTTGGGTTTGTCTTGAGTGGTGAGATAAGTCCTAACCCGGGCTTGAGTAACACAATAAGATAGGATGGGGTGAAATCATAGTGACATGTCCAGAGTAGTCTGGATTATGAAGCACATGTGATATGATCCTACTCGGTGGAGGCCTCGCGACGGTAGTACTCGTTGTCATGAAAAGTCATGATGATGGTATTATTTTCAATGTGAGTGTCCGGCGAAGCCGAGAACCTTTAGAATCACCTTTAACCCATCTTGGCCTTTCTTAGGACGTAGTGCGGTGGCTAAATCAAGAGTAGTCTTGAGATTAGTCGTCACGCGAAACTACACTCAAACGAGATTATCCCGTGGATGTTGTCGGAACGAGAGTAGTCCCGTAAACCGGTAATGTCCATGAGACGGTCAATGACTTTGGGAACTTTGTAGAACACGTGATGCAGGTACAAGTAAACCCTAGTACTTACCATATGGGAGGGCTTTTACCCTTAACTCCATCATTATGTATCCCAACCTTCCAATTGTGTTATGAATCATTGTAACATAATCATGCATCCATGCATTCATTTCATCATAAAAAAAAAAAAAAAATCTTTTTTTTCCTCGAAGGACCTAAGAGAGTTATTTTGTAAACATTACAGATTATGGACCTAAAGAAAAGGAACACTAAGAAGTACAGTTTCAAGGAACCGGATCTTTCCCGGCTAAGAGAGCTAGGAGCTCTAGTTCCCTTCCCCGAAGATTTCCAAAAACGATATGGGAAGCTTTTGAGTATCCTCAATACAAATGTTGAAGAGGGAATTCTTAATACACTCGTCCAGTTCTATGATCCAATTTACCACTGCTTTACTTTTGTCGATTATCAGTTGGTTCCTACTCTAGAGGAATATTCTTATTGGGTTGGTTTGCCGATCTCCGAGAAGGTACCTTACACCGGTTTAGAAGAATTTCCTGCACCTTCAGTTATTGCAAATGCTCTTCATTTGAAGACTTCAGACGTAGTCTCCAGTCGCACTAAAAAGGGGGGTTTTCAAGGATTGACTTCTAATTTCTTATTCGGAAGGGCGTTTGCGTTTGCCAAAAACGGAGATGTGGCCGCTTTCGAAGCTATCCTCGCTCTACTCATCTATGGGTTAGTATTATTCCCCAATATTGACAGTTTTGTTGATAATAGTGCCATTCAAATCTTTTTGGGAGGGAATCCCGTTCCGACCCTACTTGCGGATGCTTACCATTCTATTCATCATAGGACCCACAAGGGGGAGGGACTTATCCTTTGTTGCGCACCATTGCTATATAGGTGGTTTATTTCACACCTACCTCGGACTAGACACTTCAAGGAGAATCCAGAAAAGCTCCGTTGGGCCCAAAGGATTATGCATCTCACTTCATCCGATATAGTTTGGTACGATGCGGCTTATGATGTTGGGGTGATTATTGATGGTTGTGGGGAGTTCCCCAATGTACCTCTTCTTGGCACACGAGGAGGAATCAGTTACAACCCTACTCTTGCTAGACGGCAGTTCGGATACCCCATGAGGGATAGGCCTAAAAGCATTTTATTAACCGGCATATTCTATCCCAACGAAGAAGGAAGTCAACACATGAGAGAAAGTTTTGCTCGGGCTTGGCATAATGTCCATAGAAAAGGAAAGGATCAGTTAGGGAAGAAGCTTGGAATTGTCTCCGAAGACTACACTAAATGGGTAATAAGTAGAGCTATAGAGCGCGGGATGCCTTATAGTTTCGAGAAGTCCTCTTCTGTTAATGCGTCTTCCTCTACCGCACCTCCTTCAGTTATCCCATTCAAGACTGTAGATGAATTCCAGGAACTTTTGGCAAAGTTGAGACTTGAGAAGGATGCATGGGAAAGAAAATTCCGAGAGTCTGAGCTTGAGAACAATGAGTTGAAAGAGAAGTTGAAAGAACAAGAGAAGATGCTCTCTCTACAAAGTGGTCTGTTGGCCGAGAAGGAAGATATGATTAGGGTCAAGGATGCCTTATTGAGACAAGATAGCAAGAGGAAGAAGAGGCAAGGGGATTTATTTTCCTCTGGCTTCGATGGCTAGTTGGCTTCATGGAAATTGGATTTAGTTTTGTTTTATGTTTTTATTTTTGAAAAAAATGGTTGTAACCCTTGAATTATTAATGCAATTTTTATTTACTTTTCCTTTTCTTATAAAATGTTTACAAAATTATTGTCTTAAAGTCCTTCGGAAAAAATCTCGCATATTTTTTACATAACATGTTCATGCATCATATCACATTCATAAGTTTCAAAAATCGAGTCTCATATTCTTTCTCTCCTCTCTGTCCCAGTTAAAGTGGCCCGACGACCGCGACCACAGCCATCTCGCACGTACAACACTCGAGCAAACAGGAAAAAGAGAATGGACCAAGTTGAACAAGAGAATGTTGAGCTCCATGGGGAAGTAACAACGCTCCGGGCTGAAGTGGAAAAGCTAACCGCCATGGTAACATCGTTGGTGGCTGCGCAGAATCGGCCGCCAACCCCTCCTCCTCAAGCTACAGTCATTTCTGAAATTGCCTCTGCCCCGGTTCCAGTGGTACCCGTCAACGCACATCCGCACGTCATGCCCGAAGGTTATCCTTGGGGTATGCCTATGAATTTTAATGAAGGGCTTCGACCCCAAGTTCCCGAGGTCCCCACTCCTACTTTGCCACATGCTACTGTTGTTCCCCAACCTGCGACGATTCTTCCTCAAGTCACTATGTGCGTCCCTCAGTCAACAATGACCATTCCAGCTTCCGTAGCTCACACCGTTCCTTATGTGAGCGAACCAGTCTATCATGCGGAGGATCCAGAGACTTATGGCCGTATGGATAATCTTCAGGATCAGTTTGATAAGATGCAGCTCGAGATTAAGGCCCTTCGTGGGAAGGATTTGTTCGGCAAAAATGCCCATGACCTTTGCTTGGTACCAAACGTTAGGATCCCACCTAAGTTTAAGGTCCCCGAGTTTGAGAAGTACAAAGGAAATTCCTGCCCTCAGAGCCATCTGGTAATGTACGCCCGAAAGATGTCTACTCAAACAGACAACCATCAGTTACTAGTCCACTACTTTCAGGATAGCTTGACAGGTGCCGCTTTGAAGTGGTACATGGGCTTAGATAGTGCCAAGATCCAAACATTCAATGATTTGGGCGAAGCTTTTGTCCGTCAATACAAATACAATCTAGACATGGCTCCAGATAGAGATCAACTTCGAGGTATGTCTCAAAAAGATAAAGAGAGTTTCAAAGAGTACGCTCAGCGATGGAGAGAGATTGCCGCTCAAATTTGTCCACCACTAGAAGAAAAAGAAATGACCAAGATTTTCCTAAATACTCTTGATTCATTTTACTATGAACGAATGATTGCTAGTGCACCCAGTGATTTCACTGAGATGGTAAACATGGGAATGCGACTTGAAGAAGGGGTCCGACAAGGACGTTTGGTCAGAGAAAGTGTTCCGGTCAACAGTACGAAGAGGTTTGGAAGTAACTTTGCAAGGAGAAAGGAGTCAGAAGTAAGTATGGTGGCTCATGGACAGCATCAACGACCGTATATGGGCTACCAACACGTTGCAGCTGTCTCACCAGTGCCTCAAAACCCGCCTTACCAGCCACAAATGACCCAAAGACCACCTTCACACTATCCACCACTTTATCAACAAACATATCCTCAACAACCATACCCACAACAACCACAAATTCGACCACAAACTCCCCAACAACCCTACAATTATCCCAATCACACCCAGAGAAATCCATCATTTGACCCCATACCCATGAAGTATGCCGACCTACTCCCCGCCTTACTCGCCAAAAACCTTGTCCAGACGAGACCACCTCCACCTGCGCCAGCAGTACTACCTACTTGGTACCGTAGTGACCTAACTTGTGCCTTCCATCAAGGGGCCCCTGGCCATGATGTAGAATGTTGCTACGCCTTCAAAAAAGCTGTTCAAGAATTAATCCATAATAAGGTGCTGTCCTTCAAAGATGAAAATCCCAACGTCCGAAACAATCCGCTGCCCAATCACGGGTCCTCTGTCCATTTTATCCAAGGTTGCCAAGAAACAAGCACCATTCTCAGTATAAAGGATATCAAAACCCCGTTGGTGCCCATTCATAGTAAAATGTGTGAAGCAAAGTTGTTTAGCCATGATCATGCAATTTGTGAGGAATGTTTGAAGAATCCTCAAGGTTGTTCCCGAGTTCAAGAGGACATACAAAGGTTGATGGATAAAGGAGAATTGGTAGTTACAAAGAAGAGCGAGGATGTTTGCGTCATAGTACCAGAATTCAATGTTTCTGACCGTCTCGAGATGATATATAATAGTGGAGAGCCCACAGTTACCCCGCTGGTGATCTGCGTGCCAGGGCCTATGCCATATACGTCCCTGAGAGCTGTGCCATATAGATATGATGCCACCATGTTGCAAGATGGGGTGGAAATACCTATTCCTCCTTTGATATCCGTGGACAATATTGCAGATAATAGCAAAATACTGAGGAGTGGGCGTATTCTTCCGGGAGTGGTTCAAGAAAAGACCGGTAGTCCTGTTGAAAAAACACAAATTCCTGACTCTAGTGGGACTGGTGAAAGGGTGTATGAAGACTCAGATGAAATTTTGAAAATGATCAAGAGAAGTGAGTATAAGATCGTGGATCAATTACTACAAACCCCTTCCAAGATTTCAATTTTATCACTCTTGTTGAATTCTGATGCGCACAGAGATGCACTAATGAAGGTCTTGGACCAGGCATATGTCGACCATGACGTAACCTTGGGCCAATTTGGTAGCATAGTGGGGAATGTCACAGCCTGCAATAACTTGAGTTTCAGCGACGAGGAACTCCCTGAAAAAGGAAAGGATCATAACTTAGCATTACATATCTCGGTAATTTGTAAATCTGATGCCTTATCCAATGTGTTGGTGGATACCGGGTCATCTTTGAATGTAATGTCCAAGTTTACTCTCGACAAGCTCGCATATTGTGGTGCGCTTTTGAGGCCGAGTGCATTAATCGTGAAAGCCTTCGATGGGTCAAGAAAATCAGTAATCGGTGAAATAGACCTACCCATTTCAGTTGGTCCCTATGAGTTCCAAATTACCTTTCAAGTCATGGATATTCAAGCTTCTTATAGTTGTTTGTTGGGGCGACCATGGATTCACGAAGCGGGGGCGGTGACTTCCACACTTCACCAAAAGCTGAAATTTGTGCGGGAAGGAAAATTGGTGATTGTGAATGGAGAGGAAGCTTTATTGGTGAGCCATTTGTCAGCTTTTTCTCATATCAGTGCTGATGTTAGGGACGGTACGTCTTTCCAGGGGCTTTCTATTGAAGAGAAAAGGTCGAAAAAGGGGAAAACATTTATGTCTTCTGCAAAAGATGGGCAAAGGGAAGTACAACAAAGGTCACATCTGAAATGGGGGAAGTTATTACAAATGCCGAAAAGAAGACACATGGAGGGTCTGGGTTCTACTACGTCTACAACGAAGGTCAATCCAAATAAGGGTACTTTCGTCAGTGCTGAACCGATTTACACTCCACCAGAAACTAATGCTATCATTGAAGACAAAGTTGAAGAAGAGCAGCCTTCTTTCGTGATTCCAGGAGGAATTTGCCGCAATTGGGTCGTTGTTGATGTCCCCTCTGTCACTCCTCTATCTAAGTAATATGTTTGTCTATTCTTGTTTTCCAAAAAAAATTCTTTTGTCCTGCCCAAGGCAAAAGCGAACGCATGTGGGGCTTTGTTTTGAGCTTCAAGTATTTTAATGAAATTGTCGTTTTTATCATGACTTTTGTTTTTGTTTTCTTTTTATTTCTGGAAAATGGTAACACAAAAAAACCAAAGTACATATTTTATTTTCCTTCTATTTCCTAGCTTTTAATCATTTTCCAAAAGGTTTGCATTCTTTTATTTAATAAAATCAATCATAAATCATATGCAGATTAAGCATCAATGAACCCGTTGAACACAATGTTCCTAGGCCCTCTCCCAACTTTGAGTTCCCTGTTTACGAGGCTGAAGAGGAAGAGGATGAAGGGATCCCTGATGAGATCAAACGACTATTAGATCAAGAAAAGAAAGTCATTCAGCCTCATGAGGAAGATGTGGAGTTAATTGATTTAAGTTCCGGCGAAGGAAAGAAAGAAATCAAGATTGGGGCATCCTTAGAAGCATCTGTCAAGGAAAGGGTGATCGTTTTACTCAGAGAATATGTTGACATCTTCGCCTGGTCATATCAGGATATGCCCGGTTTAGATCCCGAAATTGTGGAACATCATTTGCCTCTGAAGCCAGAATGTCCTCCGGTAAAGCAAAAGTTAAGAAGAACTCATCCAGATATGGCCCTCAAAATCAAAGAAGAGGTACAAAAACAAATTGACGCTGGTTTTTCTTATTACATCAGAATACCCTCAGTGGTTGGCTAACATAGTTCCGGTTCCAAAGAAGGACGGCAAAGTCAGAATGTGCGTTGATTACAGAGATTTGAACAAAGCCAGTCCGAAAGATGATTTTCCTTTGCCTCACATTGATGTATTGGTCGATAACACAGCTAAATCCAAGGTTTTCTCCTTCATGGATGGTTTCTCCGGGTACAATCAGATCAAGATGGCAGTTGAAGATAGAGAGAAGACCGCTTTCATTACACCTTGGGGCACATTCTGTTACAAAGTAATGCCTTTTGGTCTAACAAATGCGGGTGCTACCTATCAAAGGGGCATGACCACCCTTTTCCATGACATGATGCACAAAGAAATCGAGGTATACGTAGATGATATGATTGTCAAGTCGGGCACCGAAGAAGAACACGTGGAGTATTTAGCGAAAATGTTTCAAAGGTTGAGGAAATATCGTCTCCGTTTAAATCCCAACAAATGCACTTTCGGTGTTAGATCCGGAAAGCTCCTGGGATTCATTGTTAGTCAAAAGGGTATCGAGGTAGATCCAGACAAAGTCAGGGCCATCAGAGAAATGCCAGCTCCACGAACAGAAAAACAAGTTAGAGGTTTCCTGGGTCGACTAAATTACATCTCTAGATTCATCTCCCATATGACTGCCACATGTGGGCCGATTTTCAAATTGCTTCGCAAAAATCAAGGGATTGTTTGGACAGAGGACTGTCAGAAGGCTTTTGACAGTATCAAAGAGTATTTAATGGAACCTCCGATCCTTATCCCTCCAGTTGAAGGAAGACCGCTCATCATGTATTTAACCGTGCTAGAGGAATCTATGGGTTGTGTGCTGGGGCAACAGGATGAAACCGGTAGAAAAGAGCACGCAATCTATTATTTGAGTAAGAAATTCACAGATTGTGAGTCTCGATACTCCATGCTTGAGAAGACTTGTTGTGCTTTGGCTTGGGCTGCCAAACGTCTCCGACATTACTTGATTAATCATACTACTTGGTTGATATCCAAAATGGATCCAATTAAGTACATTTTTGAGAAGGCAGCTCTAACCGGAAGAATTGCCCGTTGGCAGATGTTGTTATCCGAATACGATATTGAGTACCGTACCCAAAAGGCAATCAAGGGTAGTATTCTTGCTGACCATTTGGCTCACCAACCAGTTGAAGATTACCAGCCGATCAAGTTTGATTTTCCAGATGAAGAGATCATGTATTTGAAGATGAAGGATTGCGATGAACCGGTGTTTGGCGAGGGACCAGATCCTGAATCCCAGTGGGGTTTGATATTTGATGGGGCCGTCAACCTCTACGGTAGCGGAATTGGGGCAATCATTGTTACCCCTAAAGGTGCTCACATTCCTTTCACTGCGAGATTACAGTTCGAATGTACTAACAATATTGCAGAATATGAAGCTTGCATCATGGGCATTGAAGAAGCTATTGACTTAAGGATCAAAAACATCGACATTTATGGAGACTCAGCTCTTGTGATTAATCAGGTCAAAGGGGAATGGGAGACTCGCCATGCTGGTTTGATTCCTTACAGAGATTATGCAAGACGGTTGTTAACTTTCTTCAATAAAGTGGAGCTACATCACATTCCTCGTGACGAGAATCAAATGGCCGATGCTTTAGCCACTCTATCTTCAATGTACCGAGTTAATCGCCGGAACGAGATACCAACCATCAGTATTCGGTGCCTTGAGAGACCAGCATATGTGTTTGCAACCGAGGAAGTGGTGGATGACAAGCCTTGGTTTCATGATATCAAGATGTTCCTTCAGAAGCAAGAATATCCCCCTGGGGCATCTAGCAAAGACAAAAAGACTCTGAGAAGGCTGTCCAGTAGTTTCTTCCTGAATGATGAGGTGTTATACAAAAGGAATTTTGATATGGTCCTGCTGCGGTGTGTGGACAAACATGAGGCTGATCTATTGATGCATGAAGTACATGAAGGTTCATTCGGAACCCATCCTAATGGACACACAATGGCCAAGAAAATGCTAAGAGCCGGCTACTATTGGATGACAATGGAGTCTGATTGTTACAAACATGCCAGGAAATGCCATAAATGTCAGATTTATGCGGATAAGATACATCTACCGCCAACTTCTCTGAATGTTCTCTCTTCTCCTTGGCCGTTCTCCATGTGGGGTATCGACATGATTGGTCGGATTGAACCAAAGGCTTCCAACGGACATCGTTTCATCTTAGTGGCTATTGATTACTTCACCAAGTGGGTTGAGGCAGCGTCTTATGCCAATGTGACCAAGCAGGTGGTCGTACGTTTTATCAAGAACCATCTTATCTGCCGTTATGGTATTCCTAACAAGATTATTACAGATAATGGGACAAACTTGAATAACAAAATGATGAAAGATCTGTGTGACGAGTTCAAGATTGAGCATCATAATTCATCTCCTTACCGGCCTCAGATGAATGGCGCAGTGGAAGCTGCAAATAAGAACATCAAGAAGATCGTGCAGAAAATGGTGGTCACTTACAAAGATTGGCATGAAATGTTACCTTTTGCTTTACATGGATACCGTACTTCAGTTCGTACTTCGACAGGGGCAACCCCTTTCTCTTTAGTATACGGCATGGAAGCAGTACTCCCCGTAGAGGTTGAAATCCCATCAATGAGAGTCTTAATGGAAACTGAGTTGGCCGAGGCCGAATGGTGCCAAAATAGATATGACCAATTGAATTTAATTGAGGAGAAACGCATGGCGGCTTTATGTCATGGACAGTTATATCAGAGAAGAATGAAACAGGCTTTTGACAGGAAGGTTCGGCCTCGTGAGTTCCGTGAAGGTGACCTTGTGCTCAAAAGGATTTTGTCCTTTCAGCCGGATTCTAGGGGCAAGTGGACGCCGAATTATGAAGGCCCGTATGTTGTCAAAAGAGCTTTTTCAGGTGGTGCTATGACTCTTGCAACCATGGATGGTGATGAGCTCCCTCGTCCTGTAAATGCCGATGCAGTCAAGAAATACTTTGTCTAAAAAATAAAAAAAAACAGCTCGCTAAGTTGAAAACCTGAAAGGGCGGCTTAGGCAAAAATGAGCATCTCGGTGGGCTGAAAACCCGAAAGGGCGGTCCAGGCAAAAATTAGAGACATAAACATAAAATAATATCCTGATAGGTCGAAAACCTGAAAAGGCGATCTATGCAAAAGTTAAGGAATAAGACGAGTAACTGCATCGGACCAGGCATCACTTGCTCAGAGTACCTCGATTGACAGAATATCTTTGGCTTACAACATTTTAGACTGCAAATTCAAAGTTGTTAGGGAGAATAGCGATCATTGTGTTTAACGTACCTTTCCCACCCAATTACCATTTTTCATCTTTGTAACGATCTGTGGGGTTGTGCTTTTCGCCAATCGCCACTCTTTTAATCAAATTCGAGCCTGTGCCCTCTATTTGGAATTCAAATTTATTTGCAACTTTTGTTCCCCCTCTTTCAATTTAAAGTACTTGAAGCAAAAACTCAAAAAATAATTTAAAGTTTTTTAGTAGTTCCTTTTTTATAAAAAAATACGAATGACAAACATACTTCTTAGATTCATGAGTCATACAAGCATATATCAACATTGTTCCGAAAGCAGACAGATTTAACAAGGCAAATACAGTCATTGCTAAAATGAAAAAAAAACAAAGCTCGATAAGTCGAAAACCTGAAAGGGCGGCTTAGGCAAAAATGAGCGCCCCGGTGGATTGAAAACCCGAGAGGGCGGTCCAGGCAAAAATTAGGGGCAAAACAAAAAAAGGAAGTATATTCCCGGTGGATTGAAAACCTGAAAGGGCGATTCAGGCAAAAGTTAGGGATTTCAAAAAAGAAAAAAAGCAAAAGCATGACTGTTGAGGCAAGGACCATGAGAAAATATTCGGTTTCAGTGTACGAAATGGCGACTTCTGCCAGACCTCTGACCAATGGGCTTTACCCCAAGAGGCAATCACTCTTAACATGGATTGACACACCATACCGGGTTTTACCCCGAGGATCTGATTTATTCCACCTATAACAATGGTGTCCCCAGCGGAGGACTACCGAGTGGTTGTACGGATACGTCGGCCCAATGTTCATCTTTTCTGATCAAGCTTTTGTCTCATCCAGTCGTGTACAAATATCATTCAATCATACAAATACAAGCTTCATAACAATCATTCATACATACATACATACATGCATACATACTTACAATCATTCACATGTTCATACACATGTTCATATTCATATGCAACATGCAAACAAAATCATTCATACATACTGCATTGACCATCACGTGTCCTGCTTCAATACATCACAAAAAGAGTCATCCCCAGTGTATCTGGTCCAGAGATGTCTCCATCAATCATACATCACAAAAAAGAGTCATCCACAGTGTATCTGGTCCAGAGATGTCTCCATCAATCATACATCACAAAAAAGAGTCATCCCCAGTGGGTCTGGTCCAGAGATGTCTCCATCAAGCATATTTCCAGTAGCAGGTTTTGCGAACGATCAACTGCAAACTTATGGTTGATTTCCCCAAAAGAAGTCATTTCCAGTGTGTCTGGTCTAGACCAATACGTATTCTTGTCCTGTCTCGCTCTCCCACAATATCAGCAGACAATTTATTTCCTCGATGTGTCCTTACCATCCCACAATGTTGGTAGACACTGCCTTTACTTGTTCTTACCATCCCACAATGTTGGTGGACACTGTCTTTACTTCTGTCCGTACACAGGACTTTATTGCTTTCCGTCTTTACTTCTGTCCGCACCAGGACTTTATCTGCTTCTGTCCACACACAGGACTTTATCGCTTTCAGTCTTTACTTCTGTCCGCACACAGGACTTTATCGCTTTCAGTCTTTACTTCTGTCCGCACACAGGACTTTATTGCTTTCCGTCTTTACTTCTGTCCATACACAGGACTTTATCGCTTTCAGTCTTTACTTCTGTCCGCGTACAGGACTTTACCGCTTTCTGGCTCCATTACTTTTGTCAAAAAATCTTCATTTCATTCAAACACTCATAAACATAACACTCATGACATCATATCATAGCATTTTATAGTTTAATCCGGTCAAAAAACGGTGTACTCTGTATTTAAGTCTCTTCCACCGTCGAACCAAAACAAAAACATCATCAAAAATCATCTTTTTCTTTTTATCTCCGACGGAAGAAACTTAAATAGGGGCATCTGTCATACCCCATTTTTTGACCGATTGATTTTGTTCGGCGTTTTAAAACCTTCTTGCCCTTTTTGTCATTTCTGACGAAATTTCGGCAGAGAGGTATTTTAAAATACCTCATTTGTTGTTTCTTTTATATTTATTCTTTTTCTATTATTATTATTATTATTTATTATTTTTTTACCATTATTATTATCTTCTTTCTTTTAAAATTTATTTATTTATTTTTATTTTCTATTTTATTAATTTTCGTTTTTTTAGTTAATTTAATTTAATTATTTTGTTTTATTTTATTTTTACTTTGTCCTTTTGTCCTTTTTTTTTCTGATAAAAAATCAGAAAATTTGAAAGTCAACTTCTCCAAACAGCCAGGGACATTTCTCTGCAGAAAGCAGAAAGGGAGTGTACCAGTTTGTCCAAAATCAGATTGTTGTTCCCCATCTTAGAACCCAATTGGTGTATATAGTGAACAGCAAAAAAATCAGATCTGGACAGAAAAATTTCCAGCCACAGCACTTTCTTTTTCCAATCAAAAGAAATCAAATACAGTAAACAAAAACAGAAATTCATCAAACCCTCCTTCAAAAAACCATTGAAATCCAAAATCCAGAAAAATCACCAACAATCTTCAACTCCTTTTGTTTTAAAATCCAGAACCGAGATCAAACAAAAACCCCAAATCAAGCCACAAAATCCAGATCAAACAAAAACCCACGAATCATCAACCAAACACGAAATAGAAGCAAACTGAAAACGAAAAAGAGAGAAGAAGAAACAAATAAAAAACCGAAACCAGAGGAAGAGACAGAGGAGATCTCGTTTTCGAAGAAAACGAAGGTTGTTTCTTTTTTTTCCATTTTTTTTCGTTCGTTTCTGTTGTCTGGATCTAGAACTTGGGGTTTTGATTTTTGTTTATTTCAAGTATATATTCGGGGTTGGGGTTTGATTTTGTATATATTTGGTGTTGAAATATTTTTGAAACAATGGGGTTTGAGAGAAAAAATGAGAGAGAAAGATGGGTGGATGAACACGGCGGCGGCCATGGGAGAGAAGAAGGAGGAGGCCGCGGCGTGTAGAAGAGAGAGAGAAGAGAATGAAAAAAAATGGGAAATTTTAGGGTTTGGGGATATATATATCCCAACCCGATCCGGTGTGCGCGTGTCTATCGCAGCACACCGTGCACCCGCTCATCTCAGCCACTGATCTCCATCAGATGGCTGAGATCTCTCCATTTCAGGATTAATCCAGAGGCGTCTGATCTATCAGACAGCCAGGATTTGTCCTGGTTTTTTTTTTGTTTGGTTACACACGGATGGGCCCTTGTAAGGGCTGGGCCTTTATTGTTTCACTATTATCAGCACCCCCCTTTTATTTTCGTTTTTGCTATCCACACCACCCCACTGTTTTATTTTTTTAATTTTTTTAGCTTATGAGATAAGTGCTTTTGGCATAAGCTATTTTAGCTATTATTTTAGCCAATCAAGCACGATGTCGAGGCTTATTTTCATTTTTTTAGTTTCGTATTTATTTATATTATTTATTCGTGCATTTCATATTATTTCATTACGTCCATTTATTTATCATATTTACTTTTTTTTGTAACATCATTATCATCACAATATTGAATATTTATCGCTTTATTAATAATCATTTATTTTTGCTCTTGAAGTTAGGATGTAAATAGGCCAAGTGTAAATTCTAAATAAAAGTGCATAGCATACCCCGTCTCTTGCATCATTTCATATTTATTTTCTCGCGAAGATTTTTGCGTGTGATTAGGCCAATGTACCCTAAATGAAAAATTGCATCTCATGCATATTTATTTTATCGCTTTCCGCCAATATGCGTAACGTTAAATTCCGAGGGAAAAGGCGTCGCTTTGATCAAAATATCGTTGCGAATTGTCTTCGCGTTTAATTTATTATGACGTTTTGGATTAGTGTCATTTTTGCGCGCGTAACCTTTACCTATTTTCTTCCCAAAAAAATGAGGTCAAAACCTCTTTAAAAAAAAATACATAATTATTTTCTTTTCGAAATATCATGGAAACACAAAAATTTTCATCAAACATTTCTATCAAAAACCTTGGAATTCAAACCAAGTGTTATTTTTCTCGTTAAAACCTTGGAATTCAAACCAAGTGTATTTTATCACTCAAACCTTTTCTCAATAAACCTTGGATTTTAAACCAAGTGTCCGCGTCTTATTTTCATAATCAAATCTCAATCAATTTAACCATATAGACTTTCTTCACAAATTAACATCAATCAAACTCACATTTTGCCATTTTTGGCTTTTGGTATTTTAAAACCATTTTCAAAACCTTAAAATCAAACAAACAAATTTGCTCGTCTTTTTACCCCGAACTACGGTGGTTTGATCCCTCGGGTACGTAGGCATGAGACTTGTCTCTCCAATCAATAAAATCAACAAAAACATTTTTCTTCTTTTTCATCACTTTAATTCCTACATTTTTACAAGCAATTAAAAATAAAGCGCAAAGTTAGAATAAAAACAAGAGGTTCCTATAGGGTACTATAGATACTTAGGGTGCTAGTACCTTCCCTTCGTATAACTAACCCCCGAACCTTGTTCTCTAAAAAATAGGGTTTTTTCGAACTTTTTCCCTTTCCCTCGGATAAATTAAAGATCGGTGGTGGAACATTAAATTGTGATTCGAAGTTAATTAATAACTCGATATCCAAAAATCACCGCGACAAGTAGCATGTCAAATTCACATCTATTCTTTTATCTAACCACATAAAATTTAGAACAGAAACAGAATGAAAAATGAATAATCAGACATAAACTTTTTTACCTTTCGTGCATAGCACCATAAGCTATGCCGCTAATTAAAGCACACAATGGATTAGATGGACAGATTGTTGACTTTTCATGATCCAAGTATTCTAGGAACAAACAAGAAAAAGATTAATTTGTTAAAAGAAATATGGAATAGAATTTGGCTTATAAGAATTTAAAGTCGTTCTTGATTCTCAATCTGTATCAATCTTCTTCACCAAAGCCTTTTTGGGTTAACCTACTTATTCCAATCACATTATCACCAGGTTAGAAAAGAACATGCTAGACATGAAAATAATGTAAAAATACCTTAAATCAAATCAACTTATCTATGTACAGAAATGCACTTAGTTATAATAAAGTAGAAACTAATATAGTAATGTAAATGCATGAACCAACTAAATTTGGCAGTCCATGTATACTTGAGGAGTTAAAACAATTACAAAGAAACAAACAAGTAAAACTGCTATGTAAGCACGTGTTGCATTTCCTGCATCCAATCCTACAGTTCTATGACAATTAAGTAAATCATATACTCAAAGAAATGCAGGAAAGAATGAGATGTTTGCATTGGTCAAGCATTCAATTCAACTTCCAATTAGTCATGGATAATACTGTCATTTTTTTTAATTAAACATTTGAAGGGATTAAAGCACATATATATGACATAAATCCAAGGTACTGTCAAGAGAAAGTGATTATTCATTGAAAAGAAACAAGTGATAAGCACTAGGATTAATTAAATAATGCTCCCAATATGGTCTATATAATAATATAAACCAAAGAGCTTTCAAGGCTTCACACTAACTTACGCACAAGAAGACAAAATTTTGAAGTACAGCTAGTTAATACCATGAAAAAATTTACACCTGAAAGAAGACAAAACACTAACAATATCCAATACTAAGGCAACAAAAACACAAAGGTTAGCTTGAGCTCAACCCACAAAAAAACTAAATCACAACCAGAAGCCGTTAACTCTTAGCTAATTGAACTAATTAAAGTACTCAACAAATATATGAATATAATGTTGATTGAAGGGAAATATGCAAATTTGAAGGGAAATGAGGCCAATGTTTATAATAGAGTAAGGAGGATGACTAACCCCTCAAAATGTAGTCTTCATTTGTGTTATTCTGATATATCATCATCAATCTTGCAATATCCAAGTACATGGTGATATTTATGTGGGAAAATGGCATCTAGCAAATTTAAAAATTGATACCATTTGAATCCATGCCAACATTCTAAGTCATTAGTCCATGTTCACTGGAATTATATATGGTAATCATTTGAGTTACATATAAAAGAGGCCAAGTAAGAAGAATTTACATGCATAAATAATTGTTTGAAGTAAGAAGAATTTACAACATTAAACTGCGATGGTTTTCTGCGACACTTAACAAGGCTCATAGGATGAAAAGCTCCATAGGCCATATTATCTCGCATAAAATGAACTACTGATATATTAATAAATAACATAAAGAGGTGAAGAAAAGTGTAACGGCTTAAAAAAATACCTTATCTGCAATGACACAGCTGGAAGTAACAGTGTGCATAATAGAAGCCACAAGCATGATCCTCTACCTTGAATTCTTCTGCCATAAAAAATTGCATGAGTCAACATCTCAAGAGTGAACCTTGCATTCATTATAGCAAGAAAATAAATATATCTAGATTTTGCAATGTATATTTAATAAAGAAAAACTACAAGCAATATATAGAGCTTATGTTCACATTTTGACCATTGTTCACAATTAGAGATACCAAGAATTAAACTCACTAAGAGAATAATCCCAAGGCATTGATTCACAATTGGAGTCTTATGAACATTGCAAACTTCAACTTCAGATGCATTGATTCCATTCTCAAGAGAAAGCTCAATAGATGCATTGAAGCAATTTTTGCTCTTCGAAATCTCAGGAGAATCACAATAACTCCTTCCAGCAATATCTGGTGAGCCACCACAGATCACCAAATCCAGCGAATTCATAGAATACCCTAATATCGATCGTCCTAAAACAAAATCAGATCTTTAGACACACACACAAATACAATAAAAAAATTCATGAATTGTGCAAGAAATCCCCCAAAATTTTTTACCATTAACTAAATTTTCAGCACAAAAATCTTAATAACCCATCAAAATAAAAAAAATGGAGTTAATCAAAAACAAGAAAAGATTCAGTTTTTTTAATTTTTTTCATCCTAACCATAACTAGGGTTTTCACCACAAGATTGGGGATCTGCCTCCATAGCTGAATTCAGAGAGCTAAGAGATAATTGTGATACACCTAAATGAAATTAAAGCAAAAGGGTACACAAATTGAATCATCAAATTAAGAATTTTGAAATAAAAATTCAATTAAGAATTCAAATTCAACAAAAAAAAACTAAATCAACAAAACAATAACAACAGATAATACAAGCCGAAAAAGAAAAAGAAAAAAAAACTAAATCAATTTGGAGCCTAGGGTTCAGTAGAAACACAAAGAAATCAGGTGAAATAACAGTACCTGTGTAGATGAAAGTGTTGTAACGGCTGAGAGATCAGTAAAAACTTAGATTTGGAACGGCAGAGATCGAGATTGAGAGAGAGGACGACTGAGAGATCGAGAGAGAGGACGATTGAGAGATCGAGAGAGAGCACGGCTGAGAGTGACACGACGGCGGCTGAGAGTGAGAGAGAGTTCGACGACGAGGCTGAGTGAGAGAGTGAGTCGCGTGAGATGAAGCTGAGGGATGAAGATGAAGATGTGAAGTCGCGTGAGATGCGTACTATTTTCCAATTATTTGCATACAAACACAATTTTGTTTTTCTTACTTATTATGATTGATTCCAAAAACCAATTTTTTTTTACTCAACCTGACTTATTACATCTGAGTATACATAAGCCCAGATATAAATTAACTTTAGATATTTTTCGTTATAATTACAAGATTGCCACCGCGTTCAGTTTTGTTTCTGGGATATTAATATCAGATGTAAAAAGTGTTGTCCATATATTTTTCACTTCTGTGGCTATTGCAACCAGATGTAAAAATTACTCCATATAGCTTTTCACATCTGACATATGTTCCACAGATGTAAAATCCTTAAGTAATATGTCATATTTCTACTAGTGAGAGTTGAGAGAGGATGAGAGAAAGTATTTTTGTGATAGAGATGAATTAGTGCAAGTTGTTTTTTCATTGATGCATAATGCTCTTTATATACATGTGAGCTAGTTATAACTAACTCCAACAAACTTATCTACATTGACAGACTTATCTACACAATCATATGCCATACTTGCGACACAAGGAACTAGCACTATTAGTTACATAGTCTAAGTTTGAATTACTATATATTATTATGTATGTAAGAATATCATTTTAGAGAGGTTAATTCTTGAATCTCGATGCCTCGAAATATTCCGGGAATACCTTGTTTCCAACAAAAAAAAATACATTTTAGAATAAGTTTATACAAAGTGGATAAAGATTGGGATATAGGCCGGTAGGTCTATACAATATCTAATTGCTTCTGACCATTTTTTCTTTTATACATTGACAGCTTTTGTGGCCAAGTTCATGAGCGTCTATAACTCCTTCCTTATCGTAACATTTGGCTGAAGGATGATGTTTTACTTATCTATGCTACATTCAAGTTGTATTAATTCCTGGATATTACAAACATGGAAAGTTTTTTCTCATGCTCTAGTTAGGGTTTTATCATCTTGTATGCATAATGTAATTGTCATGACAAAAATAGCAAAAGTAATGTTAGGTTATCATTAAGTAAATGCATAAGCTGATTAGCACGGGGTCATCTTGAATGCATAATTTATTTTTGGAAGTTTGTAGTGGCTTAGTGTTTAGTATGAATAAGATAGATGGTGAGGGGGAAGTTTGGAAGTGGAGAGAGGAGACTTATTCGGTTAAGGAGGCGTACCAAGTGATAAAAGAAGCAGAGGAGATTGGAGAGACCGAGTGTGA
Source organism: Trifolium subterraneum (assembly GCA_951799995.1). Classification (NCBI taxonomy): domain Eukaryota; kingdom Viridiplantae; phylum Streptophyta; class Magnoliopsida; order Fabales; family Fabaceae; genus Trifolium; species Trifolium subterraneum. Next base: position 27,589,782 of record OX637465.1, on the reverse strand, counting down.
GTGGTATATAGAGATGTGTGGAACCAATTAATTTTGTCGAATATGACAACTTTAACATGTAGATTTTTTCATAGGAGATTACCGACTAAGGAAAAATTGGTAAAAAGAGGAGTACCGCTTAAAGGAGAAAATTTTGTTAATTAATATTAATTGGGGGAAGATTGTGAACCGGCGGATATAAAGGAGAAAATTTTGTTAATTAATATTAATTTTGTTTAAAATTGGTTTCTTTGCCATCCATACTGCATAACAGTGCTAAAAAAAAAAGTCACTATTTTGTTTTGTTGCTTATGACAAATTTAAGTTAACTATTATTATACATGGGAACACATTGTTGTTGAAGAAAAATTTAAAGTAACTATTATTCATAGGTAACAAGTTGTTGCCGATGAAAAATTTAAATCAACTATTATATAAGGAAAACAAGGTACTTGCTGATGAAAAATTTAAATTAACTATTATTAATATGAAGCTTGAACGTCGACCAAATCAGAGATAAAATGTCATGCATGCTCTTCATGAATTATGTTGTCTTGAATCTTGATGTGCCTTATATTACAATTTAACTAACTTAAAACTAATATCACACCTGTGAGGACGAAATGCCCCACGAAATATAACGCGCTGAAGGCCCGTACGGGTTTGTTACTAGTTGTAATTAATTTGATTTCAAGTCCGTATGGTTCTCTCTCACTCTCTCCCTAATCCTTCACGCAGCTTGTAATGTGTGTTTATTTTCTAAAAAAGAAAAAAATGAAGAAAAGGTTGAAAAGCCACGCGTTCCATTTGCATCACACTATATATTACAGTGAGCTTTCATTTCACATTCACACACATACAACTTTATTCCTTCTTCTTTCATTCAGAATCAGAACGAAAATGTTAGGGTTATGGTTATCATTCACCTCTTCCACCGTTACCACCTACCTCACATTACCTACTTGGTTGTGGATAGTTATGCTTATTTCGATACTTGTAACACTATTCTTGAATCTTCTTACGAAGCTTTTGAAGTTGAAGAGGAAGAGGATGGAGACAGCAGCAGCACAACAACAGCTAGTCACCGTTACTGTTCCGGCCACCGATCCGGCGGATCCGGGTGTTCTTAAGGTGAATGGTGTTCTTGAGGTGAAGGTTGTCAAAGCTGGAGGTGCTGGTGAGGGAGCATTGAAGAAGATCTAGAGAATGGAGGAAGGAAGAAGATAGAAAGCAGCTTATAAGAAAAGCAGTTTTAATTTAGGAGCTGAGATGTTAAAATTTAGTTATTATAAGCAAAATAGTTTTAATCTTGGAGATTAGATTTGAGGAAGGGAAATTCTCTGTAAAAAGTTTCTAATTAGATTATTATTGATAACCTAAATGTACTAATTGGGATGCTTATGCATTTACTTAAATGATATAATATAACTTTTGCTATTTATATATGATGTTTTTGCATAGGATTTTAGTGTTTAGTTAATGGATACATAGCTAGCTGACTCTTATATATGGTTTTGGGATTATGACATTATATATAGGTTGAGAATAAGCTCAGTTAATATCATCAGCTTATGCTTCTGTTTAAAATCTAAAATTAAGTTAATTGATTTGGAAAACAATTTGTTAATCATAAAATAGCTACAGCAAAGGGAACCTAACCTTGCTTTGGTGTACTTTGTGCATATGAGTTTAGAGACATTTTGTTTCTGTTTAATTTTCTTCATTATATGCAATTGTCATTCGTAAATTGACATTATAAGCTCAGTTAATATCAGCTTATGCTTCTGTTTAGATCTATTGATTTAGAGCTGACAATGTTATCAAGTGCCAATCATATCAAAACGATGCAAGTTTTCTGTTTAGATTTATTGGTTCAGAGGCTACTATATTATATGAGCTATTTAGGAAACTGAATGCAGAACTACAGCATCGAGTCTGCCATTGTGAAGCATATTATGTAAGTGCATTATCAGTATATTGCAACATGTAATAAATACTATGGTAAGTTTGTAAAACAATACCAATTGTCAACAAATTTAATACTATAAATTTTCTTAATCATTGTGATTTAGTCAACGGGATCCTATATTTAGAGACGGAGACAATAATAATATGATAGTGTCTTCTACATACATGAGCTCAGCTCTACTGTATTTGTTTTACATAATTTTATATCTTATTGGATGCATTGTTCTGATTTATCACATCAACTGTGATTTTTGTTGTGTATGACTGATGTGCGCAGTTTCTTTTTCTTTCTTTCTACGAGATATGTTTTGCGCGCATTCTGCATTGTGTATTTTTGCTGGCTGGTTTTGATTTCATGTGTGCAGTTGCCTGTAAATTCTTGAGGACATCCTAATTATCTTGTTCAGTTATTTGAACTAACAAGTCACATCCTGTTATCTAAGTCCCACATCGGAAGTGTTAGAGTGAATAGAACGGAGTATTTGGTATAAAATAGAAGTGTGTGATACAATGCCACTTACTTACCTGGATGGGGTCAATGGGTGATCAAGAAGGCCCATGTCCTAGGCAAGTGACCTCCGTTGTACTTAGGAGGGGCGCTAGTCTAAGGTCTACCCAAGTGGTGGAGTCTACATCATAATTTGCTGCAGGCCCCTCCCAATTTTAGTTTCAATTTCTGTGATCAAATAACTTGTAAAATAAGGGCACTGCACATAAGATCCTTGCATTGTTTTGATTAACTTAATAGTGCTTATATTATCTATCATATATGATATATGATTATTCTGTCAGCTAGCATAAAATAACTTTCTGTGTTCCATCTTCTCCTTCATAAAGCCATGTTTGTTGCAGTGCAGGCTGATTTTGTATGAAAAATATTTATTGGAAGCTACTTTACAAATCTCTATAAACTACAATGAACTATAACAAGCATTGTGCCAATAGGCTTGTAGAATTAATGCCTCTAAAGCAAACTTTGAATATTGAATGGAATGTAATCGGAAGAAAGCATGGACGGTTTATATAAATCTAATTTTGGGCTTTGTCTAATGTGCATAGGCAAAATTGTCTTGCACTATACACAAATTGTATAGGATGCGCCTTGGACAGAAGGCCATTTTTCACATCGAAGGTAATTTGAGTTTGACCTGAATGTTCACAATAGTGGGATTTACAGTTGCATGTTTATGAGCTTGTGTACTGTGTTTATTTTGCACCAACTCGCGGCAAATTTTTATAAACACCTTGTCTATATTTATTTTGGTGATCGATAGCAACTCGTGGTGCATGTTCCAAAGCTGCACCTTTGAGAAACAACATTTTGTTGGGTTGGCTCTGATGATTGTTTAGTGATGAATTTGTGTTTGGAATACATGCAAGTAACGTGCATAGGACACCACCCCGAGCACACACTAGATGCCTAGATCGGATAATAGCAACAAGTTTATACAAAGTAAATATAGGTTATTGTAATGACCAACATGGTGTGGCACGGTTGGTAGTAGATAATCAGGTTCCTTAAACTTGTGGTCAAGGGTTGGTATCAAACTCATATAATGTATGTAGAATATCTTTTTAGAGAGTTTGGTTTTTGAATCTCGATGCCTCGAAATATTTTGGGAATACCTGGTTTCCACCAAAAAAACAGATTTTAGCATAAAGTTTATACAAAGTGGATAAAAATTGGGATATAGGCTGTCTATGCAATATTTAATTGCTTCTGAGCATTTTTTCTTTTCTACATTGACAGCTTTCGTGTCCAAGTTCATGAGCGTCTATAAATTCTTTCCTTATTGCAACATTTGGCTGTAGGATGATGGTTTGCTTATCTATGCTACATTCAAGTTGTATTAATTCCTGAATATTACAAACATGGAGAGTTTTTTCTCATGCTCTAGTTATGCAAATTGTATCTGTTCTGGTTTTTGCTTTGTAACAGGGTCTGTTTAAGAATCGCAGCGTTGTTCCAAAAGCGCGGCGGTTGTGAAGCGGGAATTGTTATAGGATTGATTCACACTTGCAGAATGTTGTACGAGCTGTTTTCGTGTCAAGTATCGCGCCACAGCGTCTGTATCTCATATTGCCTTGTCTGTAAGTCTCGGGTCTGAAGCTAGTTTTTCGTGTTTGGAATACATGCAAGTAACGTGCATAGGACACCACCCCGAGCACACACTAGATGACTAGATTGCATAATAGCAACAGGTTTATACAAAGTAAATATAGGTTATTGTAATGACCAACATGGCAATGGCAACAGATAATCGGGTTCCTTAAACTTGTGGTCAAGGTTCGGTATCGAACTCGTGTTGGAAACAGTTCTAAGGTATTATAAAAAAAAAAGGAAACAGTTCTAAGGTTTGGGATATAGTTGAGAGAGAATGAGTGAAAGTATTTTTGTGATAGAGATGAATCTGTGTAAGTTGTTTTTTTATTGATGCATAATGCTCTTTATATACACATGAGCTAGTCATAACTAACTCCAACAAACTTGCCTATCTGTCATAACAGACTTGTCTACACAATCATATGCCATACCTGTGACACAAGGAACTAGCACTATTAGTTACATAGTCTACATCATAATTTGTTGCTGTGGGGGCCTGCGTTCACGCGGCCCCTCCCAATTTTAGTTTCAAGTTTTTCTGTGATCAAATAACTTGTAAAATAAGGGGACTGCACATAAGATCCTTGCATTGTTTTGATTAACTTAACAGTGTTTATATTATCATATAGCGAACGCAGGCCCCTCCCAATTTTAGTTTCAAGTTTTTTTGTGATCAAATAACTTGTAAAATAAGGGCACTGCACATAAGATCCTTGCATTGTTTTGATTAACTTAACAGTGTTTATATTATCATATACGACATATGATTATTCTGTCAGCTAGCATATAATAAATTTCTGTGTTGCATCTTCTCCTTCATAAAGCCATGTTTGTGGCAGTGCAGACTGATTTTGTATGAAAAATATTTATTGGAAGCTACTTTACAAATCTCTATAAACTACAATGAACTATAACAAGCATTGTGCCAATAGGCTTGTAGAATTAATGCCTCTAAAACAAACTTTGAATATTGAACGGAATGTAATCGGAAGAAAGCATGGACGATTTATATAAATCTAATTTTGGGCTTTGTCTAATTTGCATAGGCAAAATTGCCTTGCACTATACACAAATGTATTTTTTTACTATTGGATCAATAAATCATATCATATTTCAATTTTTTTCAATTGTGTGATTTACCGATCCAATGGTGAAAATAAACTTGTGCATGATATACGGTATGTTTCACTTGAGCACTATAAAATTGTCCTCAATTTTGTTCTATATTAAAGTTGAATGGATGCAAGTTGATGTCTACAGAAGAAGATCCCATACATTCCATCTTTGAAACTCACTTAGAATTGTCCAGGATATGAATGTGCACATTAGGATATGAATGGCAACAATATGACCAACATGGTTGGCACGGTTGGCAGCAGATAATCAGGTTCCTTAAACTTGTGGTCAAGGTTTGGTATCAAACTCATGTATGTAAGAATATCTTTTTAGAGAGGTTAATTCTTGAATCCCGATGCCTCGAAAATATTCCTGGAATACCTGGTTTCCGACAAAAAAAAACAGATTTTAGCAATAAGTTTATACAAAGTGGATCAAGATTGGGATATAGGCTGGTAGGTCTATGCAATATTTAATTGCTTCTGACCATTTTTTTCTTTTCTACATTGACAGATTTCGTGGCTAAGTTCATGAGCGTCTATAAATCCTTTCCTTATTGCAACATTTGGCTGTAGGATGATGGTTTGCTTATCTATGCTACATTCAAGTTGTATTAATTCCTGGATATTACAAACATGGAGAGTTTTTTCTCATGCTCTAGTTATGCATATTGTATCTGTTCTGGTTTTTGCTTTGTAACAGGTTCTGTTTAAGAATCGCACCGTTTTTCCAATAGCGCGGTGGTTGTGAAGCGGAAATTGTTATAGGATTGATTCACACTTGCAGAATGTTGTACGTGCTGTTTTCGTGTCAAGTATAGCCGTAGCGGCTGTATCTCATATTGCCTTGTCCATAAGTCTCGGGTCTGAAGCTAGTTTTGCTTCACGTGCCCTTGATTTATTAGAGGCATTAGCGAGAATTCTCATTTCAGTTATGCAGGTCTGTAGAGGTGGATGCGCAGGGCTGGATTCGGAAGCTTGTGGAGCTGTTTATGTGCTTTAACCGTCAGAATTTTCTGCTTTGGTTGTATCTCATAATGTCTCTGCCCAGTTGTCTCAGAACGGAAGTTTTCTTCTGATGCCAGACCGTAGCTTAGTGGCAAGACGTGAGATCCCAAAGTGAAATTGTGACGACGTGTTTATTGCAGCTGTAACTGAAGTTATGCATTTGTTTATTCAGGTTTCTGTCATGAGGTGCTGCCGTTTTGATTCACTTCCCTGCTGACTGATTGGTGAAGCTTGTATGGCTGTTCATTGTTGTTTGTCCAGTCTAATATGTTTTGCAGTTCCTATGTTGTAGAACTGGTTTTGATCCATTGTTGGTAGCCTTGTGATCTTTGTATTGGGGAGGATTGTGTACCTGTACCTGCTACCTGCTACTTTGTATCAGTATTGGCATTGTGGTAACCTTGTGATCCTTGTACTAGGGAGGTTTTTATATCTGTGTGTGTACATGCTACTTTTAATCAAACTATTGTATACTTTTACATTTTCGAATGTTTTTTGTATCCATGTTTATAATATTATAAGAATATATTCGATAAAAATTTAGAATTTTTAACATAAGATGAATTATTTATGTGTAAAAAACTAAAAAATTCATATTTAATTTATCTCTTATTAAAAAAAATTTAACTTTTGTACGAGAGATTCATATAACGTACAAAACATGACTGCAGAAAAAAATTTAAAATTTTGAATGATAATGCACGAGTTGAATGAAAAGTAGCGACTAAAAACACTAAAGGAAAAAATTTCATGGACTAAAAAGTGCGAAAAAAAATCTTCAGGGACTAAAAACGAAATTCTGCGGAACTATGGGGATAAAAAATATATTTAACCCTTACAACTATTTTGTTCTCTTACATATGCATTGGCCATGTCGCATGTTACCTTTGTCTTTTGATGATTAAATTCTTCATTTTCACTTGATTATGAATGAGACACAACACCAAGGTTAAGTATGGTATTTTGATTTGATTTTATATGATTTTGAAACTAATTTCACTTTTTTTTGTCAACCTTTGATTAAGAAAACGTTTCAGTAATTTCGAGTTCAATTGAAAGGTAAGTAAAATCTAATTAAAAATTATTCATTTAAAAATTTAAATTCGGTCAAAAAAATTCAAAAATCCGTTTTAAAGGGAGCTATTTTTTTGTTTAATACCATGTATAAGTTAGTTTGATTTTATTTTAAAAAGACAAATGGAACACTATTGTAAAAGGTCACAATAAATTATATATCAAAATATAATTTAATCTTATTAATCTATTATGTTAGTCATATATGATAGTTAAAACCATTATAAGTCGTTCATCTAAAAAATAGTGAAATGAGCTTTTAAACGGCCATTTAATTTAAATCATATCTATAAAATAGATTTATGATAGATAAAAATGTTGGATCATGAGAAGACAATTTGTGAATTATTCACATTGGATTTAAAAACAATCTTAAGTGAGTTGGACATCACATTTTTATTTAAAACCTTATTGCGTTAGATTAATAGACCCACTCACTTATAAAATGTACAATCTCCACTGTTTTTTTTTTTGAACAAGCCAAAATGAGACGTGTGTGTATATATATATAAAGCGTGGTCCAGGGAATCCCCTCAGCACAAGGCGTGCCGAAAGAGATTATGGATGATTACAAAAGAGTCAAAGATAAAGTTCCAAACAAAAATGAATCATACAAGGCCCAAACAAACCAAAAGAATAGACCACCATCTAGAATAGCTTGATCTTGTCCAACATATGATGTAAAGAGTTTGCGGAGCCTCTAAACAGTCTTTGATTTCTTTCATGCCACAGAATCCACACACAAGCTAACCAAATGAGCTGCATAAAGGAACGACGTGCCCGAGAAACACCTGCCGAAGAAGTAAACTGCATAAAGTGATATGATAATGTCTGAGAATCCACCAATGTGGAGTCAATCCACGAACTAACAAGTGACCAAAGAGAGCCAAAAGTGCTGCAAGATAGGAATAAGTGCTGAACAGATTCGGCCATGCCACAACCAGATACACAATGATGAGCCTCCAATGATAAAATGCCTCGTACTTTTCAAGCAATGTTAGACTTAACTCAGCTCATACTCGCTACAACAATCTCCCCCTCAAGTATGAGTCACAATTCATTATGTTGCAATCAACAGACACGCTGTCTGACCACCTTTGTCATGAAGACTTTCGATACAAAAAGTCGGCCGAATCATCAGCTCTTATGTCACTGTTGTCATGAGGGGGGGCCCGGGGAGCCATCCACATTGGATTTAAGAGCAACCTTACAAAAATTGGTTAGACGCCACATTTTTACCAAAAACCTTAAGACATTAATTTACGTGTCTTCTCACTTATAAAATGTTCAATCTCCACTTTTCCAAACAATATAAACTTTTTTTATACAATATAAAACTTAATTCACCTTACACTTACGACAACAAGTAAGGCACACTTACCCTGTGACATTTTTCAAAGTAGCTAAGTTCATGTTTTGCAAATTTTAGTATAAGCTATTCGTACCCCTATATTTGCGATTATACAAAATTACACCTTAATCAATCACTACATGTACTAAGGAATCTATAAGATAGTATCACTAACCAGAGGTCAACAACACATAAGATAGCACATGGATCTTGGGATACCCTACACGAATCATATATATTTTGTAGATTCAGTAGATCATACATTTTTTTTTTGTTTGAATGGCTTCAGTATCAGTAGATCATACATCATGATTATAAAATTGTGATTCTATTATTAGCAATATATTTCTGTGTGGGTACAAAATCCAAATAATTTATCACAACTCGCATAAGAAAAATTGAAATGACTAGAGTGTGTATCATCGATTAATATATTGTATCATACAACTATAATATGTATACCATTTTCTTTTTTCTTATTATAATTTCAATTGTATGTATATCATTTTCTTTATATATATAAATATAAATATATATAAAGAAAATAAACATTATTGTAAATGGTAAATATCATCGATTGTCACTCACTTCTTTTTAATAAATTACTCATATTTTTTTAATAAATTACTCATATTTATGAACTTACATTTATGTCATCAAAAGTTGGCTAATTTGATAAGGAGTTTACTTGTATCCTGTGGAAGACTTTGGCTAACATGCAACACTTGATTAAATGGTGCATGATACACAAGTGAACAATTACACTATAATGAATACGAATTTTATAAATTTTGAAAAAAATTAAAAATTATTTGATATGTTATTAAGATCAATCAAGATTAACAATATTCAATAAAAATCCACTAACCGTTAATTTTGATGAGTCTTAATAACATATAAAATGATTTTCGATTTTTTTAGAAAAAATTATGGATGATCTATACAATATAAACTTTCAATCCAACGGTGAATTTTGTAAAATTTGTATTAATTATAATAATATTCGAAACTTGTGCACCGTGAAAGACTTAGGGTGCGTTTGATTTGCAAAACAGTAGGTACTGGACAGGACAGAACAGTACAGTACAGGACAGAACAAGATAATACAGGACAGGACAAAACTGCATTGGAGAGAGATAGAGAGATAATATTTTTTATATTCGAAAATAAAATAGGCATTTTCGTATTTTTTATAGTTGTACTGTGGACAAAAAGTTGTACTGTGGTTCAGTAGGGGACAAGAATTCTTGTTTTTGTCCTGTCCCTTACTGCCTATTTGTCCAGTCCCATAAACAGTTTCTGAATCAAACAGGGTACAATAAAAGTTGTCCTGTCCAGTCCCCTGTTTTTTAGCAGATCAAACGCACCCTTAGTGGACTTGTGCACCATAGAAATGACCTCTTGTTGAAATATTTTTGCTATCTGGATAAAAAAATTGTTGACTTAAGGTCTGCCCCGATTCTAGTAAGTTCGGGGATCCAATTCATCTAAATATTTTCTTTTAAGAAATAAATTATCTCCATGTAATATCTTTTCATCAAATAAAAAAGTGGACAATTACAATAAGAAAAAAAAAATATAAACCAATAATGAATTAGTTCAAGTGGTGAGAGATTTAAATTTTAACCATTAGTAAGTGGTTAAAAGGTTCGATTGCTAATCTTGTGTATTGAGAAAATTCAGTTAAGAGAGAAGAATCTACCTTGTGTGCCCACAAGTTTTCGATGAAGATTAGTATGATCACCGCTAAATGATAGTGAAAACTTCGTACCTATAACATACTTGATCCTCTGAAATCTAAGAACATCGACCTAAAAGAGAGAATGAAGGTTGTTGACGGTGAACGTTGATCATTAGCTTCCAAAGGTGGAGATATATCTGCAAACACTCTTACGATCAAGATGGTTTGAAGTTTTAGAGTTAGAAAACTGTGTGCTTGAGACTTAAGTCTAAACCAGCAACTAGACTTTATAGTGAGAGAGTTAAAGTTTTGGGTCCTAGAACTTTCGTTGGACAGTTATAGGTGTTGGAGAATTGCTTTAGAATTGATGGAGAAAGAAAGGAACGGGTGCTGATTCTGGTTGTGGCGCGGCGCGCCCAGGTCCCTGCGTGTAGCGTAGTGCTTGCTGCTGCTGTTGCTAGTTTGCTCTGTTGTTGGCGCGACGCGCAGATGCGCGAGCCTATATATAGGCTGTGCGTTTTCTGATGTTTAAGGGTGTGTTTTAGGGTTTTTGAGGCCAACAAGAGACTAGGGTTAATAGAGTAACATCTTGGGAAGACTTTAGGGTTGGAGAAACATTCTATCACCTTGGGAAACACTTCTTGATTGAATTTCTTGGTCACGGGAAGAAATTCGGGTCTTGGGTAGAATTAGGGAATTGTCTAATTCTTGTAACCCAATTGGGATTTCATTGTAATCAAGTATTCTATCGATAGTGGAACGGAGAGAGCTGCCCTCCCCCTAGAGTAGGTTCATTAACACCAAACTGGGTAAACAATATCTTGTGTCCTTTACGTTTTTCGCAGGTTTAATTGTTTATTATTATTATTGTCATTCTCAATTGTTGATTACTTTAATTGTATTGCTCCACACATCAAAAGGTATTGGTGTGAGTTAACCGAATTCACAACAATTGGCGCCCACCGTGGGGCAAGGATCAAACGATTAAGGTATCATGGGTTCTAAGTGGGAGATTGAGAAGTTCACCGGGAGTAACGACTTCGGGTTGTGGAAGGTGAAGGTTAGGGCAATTTTAACTCAACAAAAGTGCGATGAAGCTTATGAGGAAGGCTATGAGAGTGCGGAGGCACTCATAGTCACAAGCTTGGAACCATAGATGACTGCTCGGCCTGGAGAGGCGGTGGAATAATACTCAACATCAGCCTGGAGAGGCGGTGATAAGAATACTCAGGTTCGGCCTGGAGAGGCAGTGGAATAATACTCAACATCATCCTGGAGATGCGGCGATAAAAATACTCAGGCACGGCCTGGAGAGGCGGTGGAATAATACTCAGGTTACTACTGAAACAACAACGATATTATGAGGTGTGAAGATGCTAGTGGAAGTTGGGAATCAGTGGAGTTTAAGTCGTGGACTTTGGATGCTCCTGTCACATGTGTTTTGAAGAATGAAATATTTTGAAGTCCTAGAGCTAGTTGAAGTGGAGTCATTCATCTTGAAGACGGGAAAGCTTGTAAGGTTCAAGGTATGAGGTTCTTTTACATGATGTGAGGTATATTCCTAACCTTAATGTGGTCATGCATTTTGTTACTAGTGGAAATTCTCATGATATGGCAAAATTGTGAAACTTGTGGGTGACATGAGTTGAAGTGTGTTTCAAAGTAGTGGAAAAATCTTGCGTTACAAGGTGATAGTCATAGTGGAAATACCGGTTTGAGTCTTTGGTGGAGGAATCTCGGTTTGAGGTGGAGTTTGTTACTAGTAGGACTAGAGGAAGACAAACAATCAACAATAGCTCTTGGCTATCTAGGAGATAGGGAGGAGAGTGATATTGTTGGACCAAAGAAGTGTATAGCTATGGAGACCTTGTGAGTGGCTTGTGGAACTTACCTAAAATTCCAAGGTTAGGTTGAGAGGTAAGCAAATCCTTCGAGAGTACGGGAGACATTTCGGGGTTCGAAGAGGGTACGGTGGAGCTTGTTGAACTATCTAAAATCCGATGATAGTTGAGAGCAAGCGTTTCTTCAGGAGGACGGACTTAGCTACTCCGGGGCTGAAGATGGTACGGTGTAACTTGTGGATTGTCCTAAAAATACAAGGGCAATGGGAGACAAGCTTTTTCAGGAGTACGGAGAGGTAGAACCCGGGGGCCGAAGAGGTGTGGTGTTAATCGTGTGGAAGCGGCACGACGGTTGGTGAGAAGTTGGCACCATGATCAATTAAAAGGCAAGGTGGAGATTGTTGGAGAATTGCCTTAGAATTGATGGAAAAAGAAAGGAACGGGTGCTGATTCTGGTTGTGGCGCGACGCGCCCGGGTCCCTGCGCGTAGCGCAGTGCTTGCTGCTGCTGTTGCTGGTTTGCTCTATTGTTGGCGCGGCGCGCAGATGCGCGAGCCTATATATAGGCTGTGAGTTTTCTGATGTTTAAGGGTGTGTTTTAGGGTTTCTGAGGCCAACAAGAGACTAGGGTTAATAGAGTAACATCTTGGGAAGACTCTAGAGTTGGAGAAACATTCTATCACCTTGGGAAACACTTCTTGATTGAATTTCTTGGTCACGGGAAGAAATTCGGGACTTGGGTAGAATTAGGGAATTGTCTAATTCTTGTAACCCAATTGGGATTTCATTGTAATCAAGTATTCTATTGATAGTGGAACGGAGAGGGCTTCCCTCCCTAGAGTAGGTTCATTAACACCGAACTGGGTAAACAATATCCTGTGTACTTTACGTTTTTTTTCGCGGTTTATTCTTGTTGATTATTATTATTGTCATTCTCAATTGTTGATTACTTTAATCGTATTGCTCCACACATCAAAAGATATTGGTGTGAGTTACTCGAATTCACAACAACAACAACAGATATCATGGTAGATTTCCCCGTTCCTGGTGGACCAAAAAGTAAATAACCACGTTTCCAAGCCTTTCCGACTTTAGCATAATACTCTTTTCCCTTTCTTGAAATTGGATGAAGAAGCATAAATTGGTCTTGCTCTGCCAATTGGCGCGGGGCGCCAATGCTGTGCCAATTTTTGGACTTGGCTTATGGTGGTTGGCGCGGGGCGCGGGAGCGCGCCTATATATTGCTGTTTTGCGATTTCTGATATAACAGGGTGTGTTTTTTAGGGTTTCTGAGGCCAACAAAAGACTAGGGTTAATAGAGTAACATCTTGGGAAGACTCTAGGGTTGGATAAACATTCTATCACCTTGGGAAACACTTCTTGATTGAATTTCTTGGTCACGGGAAGAAATTCGGGACTTGGGTAGAATTAGGGAATTGTCTAATTCTTGTAACCTAATTGGGATTTCATTGTAATCAAGTATTCTATCGATAGTGGAACGGAGAGGGCTGCCCTCCCCCAGAGTAGGTTCATTAAGACCGAACTAGGTAAACAATATCTTGTGTCCTTTACGTTTTTCGCAGGTTTAATTGTTGATTATTATTATTATTGTCATTCTCAATTGTTGATTACTTTAATCGTATTGCTCCACACATCGAAAGGTATTGGTGTGAGTTAACCGAATTCACAACAATAGGCAAATTGCCTAAAGCTCTAGATCCAACGATCGTGATATGACTTTCGGTCTTGCTTTAGTTACCTCTAGAGCATGTTCATAAATCGGTACTTACAAGTGCTACCGACTTAGAATGACTCAGAACATTGTGCACGTATGTATATATTTATATATGAGAAATGCTATAATACACCCACTCACTTTTGTGAATATATATATATCCAAATGAAAAGAGACCACTTAATTTATTCATTAGATTGATGTAGACAGCCATAACCAGGGTAGCTCATCACATGGGGGGGCAACAATTTTAGGATTCTAAAATCACATGATTCTGTCTCAATTCAACCACAAAAAATATCCCATATTGAGATATACATTAAGTGCCCATATTCTGTTTATTTTTGCAATCCAATTCTTGTGGGGTTAGCTCACTGGATGAAGCTGTGATTCTTACATGCTATGATACAAACCCACCGAACCAAATAACACTTTAAGCCCACAATTTTTTCTTTTTTTTTTGGTTATGTCTTTTCGGTTAGGAAAGATTCAAATAATCAACTATAAATTGTGACTAGAGTACTTTTTTCCTTCAAATAATTGTTTTGTTTTTATTTGTTTCATGAATCTGATTGGTTTGTGTCCCAATGTGACAATGAAATCACCAAAAGCTTAATTTGGAATTTTGGATAAGAACGATAAGAGCAAAGACATGAAAATTTTGTTGCCAACTATGTTATCTTTTTCTTTGGTTACTCCAACTGAGTTAATTATCTAAGTAGGAGTATTAGATGAGTGGGTTTGGTTATTAGAATTTGAGAGATTTATATTCAACCACAAAAGCTAATTTAAGAGTTGAGATTTACTCCCTCCGTCCTATATTATAAGCAAAAAAAAAACTAGTACTTTTTCTTATATCAAATTATAAGCAAAAAAAAATAAATTTTTACTATTTACAAGGTTTACTTTTACTTATTTTCATAAAATTTACTCTCTCTCTTCTTTTCCCCATAATCAATAACCAATCAAAATTCTTTTTACACCTTACAGTGAAATTTATTTCAAGAAAAACACAAAAAATCATAGTTCAAACTGAGTCCAGATCCTCTCCATTTGGAGAGAAAATGACAATCTCCAGTCTCCTTTACAACCTAATGACATCTGTCTTTAAATAAATCTAACGGTTCATATTTTAATAACATTATAAATCAATTTTTTATAATAAAAAAAAAGGCAGAAAATGTTTCATTCTCCCCTTTAGCCTTTACCACGGCAATTCATAATTTTCTTGTTGGCTTTTCTTCCTTCACCGCCGTTCTTTGCCATCGGTCATGTTCCATTCATCGTTTTCAGATCTTTAATTCTAGCCATATTTCGATCTCTAGTTTTTGCTTGTTACGTTGCAGTGGTTGTTGCCTTGCTTGTTGGTCATCGCCACTGTGATATTTCCCGTTGCCACTGGTTGCTGGTTACGTTGCAGTGGTTCTTGATGGCTTTCACGTGGTTGCTGGAAAATTGAATTTTGCAAAGTATTTTTTCTTCCTATTCAGTCTCATGATTTTTGACAAATTTTTCAATTTATTGATTGAACCAACCTCTATCTCTATATCAACTTATTGTCAAAATTATTGAGTATGCTTTATTTAAAAAAAATAAAATAATTAAACCATATAATTTGATGAAGATGAGGTTCTAGGAGCCACGGCGGTGGTCGCCGGTAGGTGGTGGAGTTATTGGAGAAGATGAGATCTGCGAAGGTTTCAAAGTCTATTTTTTAATTGATAATATAAGCCTTAAATCTGAACCGCTGGATTTAATTAATATTACGTGTCATATGCCTATGAAGAGAATTGGAGATTGCCATTTTGTCTCCAAATAGAGAGGATCCCGACTCCTTCAAACTATCACATTTTACTAATCTTAATAAGTGTAAATATTTTTTACTTATATTATGGGCGGAGGGAGTATACTACACTTATAAATACTATCTACTACAGTGAATTTTTTAATATTATACAATGTCACATTGAAAAATAGCCACATTAGCATTATAAGACTAAAAAACTAGGATGAAAAAATTGATGTTTTTGAAAATCGTAGATTTTTTAAAGGTAATAATCGTAGGAATAAAATGCAATATATATATATATATATATATATATATATATATATATACAGAAAGCAACATGTTTAAGCCTAAAACTAATTAGCGAGCTACTGTATTAGAAATCTTTGAAGAAAATTTAGGTACAGTAACATGAATACTTATGGTGTTGTCTCCAATCACAACATGACATGTTGACTATTTGCTCACAATTATTTTGTTGTCATTTTTTAAAAGAATGATTTTTTTAAACAATTTTTTTAAGAAAGGATGATGTGTTAATTAATGTACAATTAATTCCTCAAAGCCTTCAGAATTTTGAATCCTTAAATTAATGGTTAGAATTTCAATAACCGGCTTTTGTACATTGAGAAAATTTGGTTGAAAAAAGAATACTTACTTTATTTGCTCCATACATTTTTTCATAAATTAGTCACCATTAAACAGCGGTTAAAATTTCATATAAACATAATAACAAAATTTGTTTAAGACTATCAATCGTTAGTTAGTTCAATGGTGATTGATGCTGAACTTGGTAGGGAGGACTGCGATTCCATCCATGCAACTGTGATCGCAAGAACGCTGGAACCACTTGATGTCAGAACTAACCCCGAACCAAATTAAACGGGTGGTGAAAAAAAATTGTTTAAGACATTCAAATATTTTGGGTCGGCCTGATTGTTCTACATCATTTACTTTTTTTTTGATAAAAAAACTACACCGTGTTTAGCTAATGACGTGTGCCTTGTATTGATTATTAATGTTAAGAGGAATGCTAGTAACACACTTTGTAACACACACACTAACACACATTTTTTTACTGGTTGAAATTCAGATGAGTTCCATAAAAAATTGTGGACTCCATATAAAACTTATGAAACCATGTAAATTTTAACCAATAAAAGAGAATTGTTGAAATGTGTGCGTTAGAAGTATTATTATCAATTTACCGTAGTATGACTAACTGACTTATAAGAGACACGACAACAAAAAAAAGTTTCATTTGTCAACCCACAGAAAAATGTCAATAGTTAGTATTTAATAAAAAAATCTAAGTAATTTTGTTTAAGCGTTTTTTATAGTTGTTATGAACTTAACTACTTAAAGTAACAATACAATTAATTGGTTCTGGTTGTCATAACATGTGTGTATATGCATATTATTGATATAGGGATTTCATGCTATCAGCCTATCACTATTTGATTGTAGGTGAATCTCAACTATCCACTTTATTTATAATTTTTATTTATTTAGTTAGCTTGAAATTTAGACTTTTAAAATTGGGTGATTGTATGACTGCAGGGAATCCGAGTCCATTGATATAGTCATCCAGACTTTTTTTATTTTTTATATTTAGTCATATAGACATTTGTTCAATGAGTAAATCCAAGTTTCATTTACTACACATGCACTTATAATTCAATGCTCCACATTTTTTTTGTCCAGTCTCTATATTTGAACTATTTGATCTACATTTTTTGTTACATTTTATCTTTATATTTAACCACTTACTATCTATTTAATCACTAGTGTTACTATTGAATTTAGTTCCTAATTCAAAGAGGGACTAATATGTATATTTGACTGAGTTACAAACATTTTTTAAATATTCATAATCTCAATAAACTATTTGAGAGTGTCATCGATTCAAATTTTTTTGAGTGTCCTATAAAATGAGAAACTAATTTAATAGTTTACTCAATGTTCCCTTGTAAAAATAAATTGTCAAGTAGTAATTTAGAGAAGATCAACTTAAACAAACAATTTGAGATTGTGATAGTGTTTTAAAAGTCCTAGACCAAATGGTGTGAATTTCAATTTTCTTAAAGAGTTTTGGGTAGGTGTCAAAGTAGATTTTGTGTTTCATGCATGAGTTTCATACTATTAGGGGCAGCAGGTGAGGAAGTAATAAGGTTTATTGGGTCCGGAGGTGATGAGGCTCCTGAGGTGAAAAAATAGGGTGTACGGATTCGAATTCCAGCTCAGCATATAAAATGTGACGTTCTTATCAACTGAACTAAACTCCCAGAAACATATATAGTCTTTGTTGTGATATGCTTTTCACACATTTATATATAAATACATGTAAATTAAAGTGATTTTATTATATACAAACGGATCAATGTTGAATTTAGCCAATGAAGTTAGACTGTCACAACGCTGTAGCAAAAGTTAGAATTATGGTATGAGGAAACCAATGAAAATAAAAATGAGGAGTAGATTTTTTATGATAAAAGTAAAAAAAAAAAAAAAAAATTGTGTGTGTATTGTGTAAATAATATAATATAAATCTATGGAAAGAATTTAGTCAAAAAGAACTTATTTTTATGAATTTTTTTTTATCAAAGAAACTTTATGGATATTTTAGGCTTTAATGCAGTTTTGATCCCTCTATTTTGAAAAACTTGAATTTTTGATCCCCCTATTTTAAAAGCCAACTTTTTGATCCCCCTATTTTGAAAAACTTGAAGTTTTGATCCCCCAACTCATTTTGGCCAAATTTGTGATGATGTGTCAAGGACGTAACAATGTCTACGTGTCAACCTCATATTCCATGTCATTATTTTTTTTTAAATAAAATATTATATTTTAAAAGTATTAAAAATATAAAAATAATAATTAATTAATAATAATTAAAAAATAGTAAAATTAACCTTTACATATATGTATATGACTAAAAATCAATAAATTATCCAAATATATAATTAAAAATCACTAAATAGCCAAATATATAATTAAAAATCAAATAGGATATTTCTTGAGTTTCAGCAGCAGGATATTTCTTGTTCAAATTTTGCTTCTGCAGTAAAACAGAACATAAAACCAGAATTTTAGTTAAAACCCTAGACATGTTTCTTACACACCGTTTCTCTGATGACCTATACAAACAATAATAAAACCGCTGTTATATAAAATTCTAGACATGTTTCTTTCAAAATGGAATTAAACACTAAAACCCTAAACATTTTTTTGTCCGCCACCACTATTAAAATAATGGCAACTAAGTAACAATGGAGGACCACAACTATTATTAAATGAAGACAACCAAAAGAGACGATATGGACCACAACAACTACTAAATTAAGTGTCTGTCAAACAAAAACTACAACTAAAATAAGTGAATACCACAAACATACCTCATACAATACTTTATGCTTTCCATATTCTTGTTCAAATTTGCGATGGCTTCAAAATATTATCTTGTAAAGCGAGCGTAATGATGAACACGAGCGGATGATATGAATCAAACATAGGAATCATGAACACGAGCGTGATGATGAATCAAAGAAGATGAAAGACTAAGACGGATATCGTCGAAGATGGGTGACACTAGGGTTCCATGATTTGGGAACTGGGTTACTATTTATGCGTGTCTTTTATTTTTGTGCGTGTCTGATTCTTCTACAATTCGTTTCTTTTGATTCCTGAGTTTTTTAATTGTTGTTAATTATTTAATTGATTATTTAATTGTTTTAACATTAAGTTTAATAAAGATTTCATAAAAAAAAAATTTGATTTAAATATATTGATTTAAAGATTTGATAAAAAAAAAATTGATTTAAATATATTGTTTTAATAATTGATTTAAAGATTTGATAAAATAAATTGATTTAAAAAATATTTTAAAACATAATATTTTATTTAAAAAAAATAATGACATGAAATATGAGGTTGACACATAGACATTGTCACATCATCATTGAGGTTGACACATCATCACAAATTTGGCCAAAATGAGTTGGGGGATCAAAACTTCAAGTTTTTCAAAATAGGGGCACCAAAAAGTTGGTTTTTAAAATAGGGGGATCAAAAGTTCAAGTTTTTCAAAATAGGGGGATCAAAACTGCATTAAAGCCGATATTTTATTTTGAAAGAGACTTTATGGATGGATAGAATAATAACAAACGTTTGGTCAAAAAAGAAGGATAAAGAATAATAACAAACGTGTTATTTCTTAGTCTTACAACTTGTTCCAACCTTAATTTCTTAGTTCTTACCAATTGACATAACATTATCTTTGTGATTGATTTTTAACACCGCGTTACAACCTAATCCCACCGACACATTCAACTATACCAAAGTAACCAAACCATAGCCAGAAGACAACTTGTGGGACTACACTACTCTATACTATATGCATCATATGATTTTTTTATGTGTCTTGCTAACGAGTGTTTCGGGACACTTTTTAATCATTCAATTTAAAAAAAACAGTTTATTCAATGCGTTGATTTCACAAATTTTCATACAAATTCACAAAAACTTACTAATTAAGGTGCTTAAGGAGTACCCCGGAGACAAAGTTTAGCATTTTACTTTTTTTATTAATCGAATATACTTTGTGCAATTGTAAAATCTAATCCTTTATGTGGATATAATTGAATGCCAAAACCTTCTTAAGAGTATGTTTGATCTACAAAACATCACATAATAAAGTTTAAAGTGTTGATCAATTTTTGTATCTATTTTGATGGACAAAATATTATTTTGATATTTTAGACAACTTGTGAATGAGACAAAAAATTGTCTCGTGGTTTAGTGGAAAACAAAAATTTAGATTTTTTGTTTCTAGTCCCTTAGCTCCTAGTTTATCTAATCCCAGTTTATCTGTTAGTTAATTTTCAGGGTTGAGTTCGAACGGAAGACTTTCAGTTAAGTTGAAAAACATCCCTTACCATCTCATTGAGTGTTTTACGGTTGTATTATTATTAAATTTTTTTTTGTCAAGTATTATGAAATAATATCCTTATAATGATTTTAATTAAAAATGTTAAAAAAATGATTTTAATTAAAAATGTTAAAAAAAATACAACTATGGAATATGCTATGTTCCTTCCTAGCATCACGTTGGTGCTTAATAATCATAGCGTTTTACGTTCGAGAGATCCACTATATTTGGCTATGTTGTCCACTATCCAAACATTAAAATAAAGTCAATGCTATTTTGACTAATAGGAAATTAATGTAAATCAAAACATTTAAGAACCTAGAATAAAAACTTGCTTTAAATTGTACTACCTCTCTAAAATTTCAATTAGAGTTCTTTAAGGATTTGAGTTCATACCAATTTATTCAATTAATCTACCCTTTAAATACGGCTTCAATGAAGGCACACATTTTTGCTTCAATTTGTCACCTAATGTCTACTATGAGACAATGTGGCTTGACTTTTATGGATAAATTTATATGTATAAATATACTTCCAATTTCAATTCCTTGTTTCTTTTACAAAAAACAAACAACACATAATATAATCCAGGTAGTTACCATGCATTATATTCTTTTTTATAAGAAATAACTTTATTAATTAAATAAAACAATGAAATGTCTTTTTTTATAAAATTAGAGTTCTTCCTATAGGTAGACTTTTGTTGCACATTTGTTTACTTATCTATTAAATAACATTTCTAGTTAGTAACACAAATTCTTTTTTATTATTTAGTTTGTAAGTTTGAAGACCGTAAATTCATGAAATAAATAGTGAAGATATAGTTTGAATTTTTACAGAAACATTTGATACATGTTTGAGTCTAGTAGAGGTCGAATCAGTAATACTCGTCTCTGAGTGTGTATAAGTTTCACAAGTTAAATATATTAAAACAAAAAAGTTGGGGAAGGGGTTTGGTATTTTCCGTGAAAGGTAAGTAGACTTGATAAGTAAAGTATAATAAAAAATTATTCTCATGTAAAAAAGAAATAAATTATGCCATCTATAAAAAAAATCCTAACTTTGGAATATTTAATATGCCCTTTATAACAAAAATTTCCAATATGCTAACTCAATTCCCTTAATTACTTGCATTGCATTAACATTTGACCAAATTTGATTATTCATCGATCAATCAATTATATGGTAAAAGAAAATTAGAGTAAAAAAATGGTCAAAAAAAAAAAAATCAATTATGGTAAAAGTTAGAGTAAAAAAATTGGTCAAAAAAATAATCACTTAAATAAATAAATACACGTATAAAAATTAGGCAAATGTTAACATGTGCACCTAAGGCACATGTTAAGAATACAAATATAGAAATATTCTCTCGAAACAAGTGTATTATATCTTTTAAGCATTAAATTCGTTTGTAATATTAAATACAAATTTCTAATTATAGATATCTTAACATGTACCCTATATGCACATGTTAACAGCACCCTAAAAATTAATTTAATTTAACCAAATAAATTCAATTAAATAAATACAAAATGCAAGGCACCAATTGTAATCATTGAGTGTGAAGGCCAAATCTTTGACAATAATTAATACACTATCCTTTTCTACATTCACCAATTAAAAATACTCCCTCTATATATATACATAAAGAATCAAATAAAATGCAACCTCTCTCCAAATTCTAGTTCAACAAATAAAAATATCAAAATTATTAGACTAGATTAGATATTATGACTGAATTTCGAACTCTGATCCCTCCATTTTGTGTATGATTTTTAATAATTTATCATTTCGTCTATCTATAAAAAATAAATTAATATAATTATAATAATAAAATAAAATAATAATTCATTTTTGTTATTATATAGAAACATCTGAATTGTAAAGGAAATTTCTGTGGTGATTCATTTTCAAATCTGTAGCAAAGCATAAAATAGGCATTTTCCATTTGGCAATGATCTGCACTTTAGCTGTAGCTTATTGTCACCTTTAGAAAGAAACACTTTAATTTGGTGTGCTGTTTTTTATTTTATTTTTTTTCAACATAATTTGGTGTACTTTTGAAAACTCTCTAGAGTTTGTGCAAAAAACAAAAAAACTCTAGTGTGAGACTGCTTACGTGTGAAACAAATATTGCACAACATGCCAGGTTGTTATATCGAACATACCTCAACTTGCCAATGAACCTATCAAAATGAATAACTAACCATGTTCTAAAAATAAATCCATTAAGTACATAGTTAATCATTAAGTCAAAAAATGTGTATTAGTATTAATCATGATTTTCACACTAAATAAAATTTATATTTGAATTTTGTCAAAAAAAAAAAAATTTATATTTGAATTAAGCCATTTGGTCTAGTGGTAAGATCTTTGAGTAATATGCATGATATTCTAAATTCGATCATCTGCTTTGGTATAAACCAAAAAAAAAAAATATTGAAATTGTTAGATCGAACATTATGATCGGGTTTAAAGATCAGTGTGTTGAATATCAAAATCAATTCATACTAAAATAAATGTGTTGCAAACATAGTAAAATTTGATATATTTTGATCACTATATCAAACCTTACCATTTTAAAATCTTATTTGAATTTTCAAATTGGTGATGTAAAATTTATTTTGAAATCTTATTTTTAAGTTAAAATTTTTAATTTTATGATAACAAAAATATAAACTACTATCAATTTTTTCATCCAACGATAAAGATATTTTGACTGCATACTATCTAAATCCGCGTAAAATTTATGTATTTATGCTGTTACCATTTATTTATCATAAAAAAACAAAAGCTGGTTCTTACTATGAAAGCATTATTAATGCAGTCAAAAAAATAAAAATGAAAGCATTATTAATACCTTCATTTAGCTTCTCAATGTAGCTCTCTCTCTCTCTCTAACACATACACAATCTCTTTCACCAAATTCCATAAACAAATTCCTCTGATTTTCTTCCTTTCATATTCACATTTCAAAACCAATCACACACACATAAAAAAGCACACTTCAATATAGCCATGACCCAATAGTGTTTTTGCTTCAAATTCCTTTCATTCATCAATGAAGTTGAAGAAAATTCTCTAATTTTCTTCCATTCTCATTTTCATCATCAATATTCAAACCCCTTTTATCAAAATTCAATCTTTTTATTGGTTTTGAAAAAAAAAATAGAGAGAGAAAAAAAAAACAGAGAAAGTGATGGCACCAAATTCAGTTACAATTGCAACTGACAAAGTTAATGATTTCACTTTGTTACAAGTTCATGATTTGGATTCTCCTATGTTTCAAGAGAAACAAAAAAAATCAACAAGTACAAAACAATTTACATGGGCGATTCTCCTTAAACTCCACAAACTTCTGACATGTTTGACATGGTTGACAAATGGTCTCAAATCAACTTTTTCATTGGTCAAAAAGAGAATTTCATTGTCTGATATAGGTGATGAAAATCCTAAGAACACAACAAGGTTATATAGATTCATAAAGTTTTTTCTTGCTCTTTCAATTCTTGCTTTGGTTGTTGAAATCATTGCTCATTTTAATAAGTGGAATTTGCATGTGATTCAACCTTGGGAAGTTAAGAATCTTTTACAATGGTTTTATTTGGCTTGGCTTGGTTTTAGAGAAGATTATGTTGCTCCTTTGGTTTTGTTTGTGTCACAATTTTGTATTGTGTTGTTCTTGATTCAATCTTTGGATCGACTTGTGCTTTGTCTTGGATGTTTTTGGATCAATTTTAAGAAATTGAAGCCTATGATTGATGATGATGCTTATGATGTTGAGGATCCTTCAAGCTTTCCTATGGTTCTTGTTCAGATTCCAATGTGCAATGAGAGAGAGGTAACAATACAAATATTTCTTCAACTTGCTTCTAATCTATGACTTATGATTTTCTTGGATTCAATATATGGTTGCAATTTGGTAGCTTAATTTAAAAATGATTTTCCAATTTTACATTTTTTTGCCTCTCGTTGCCATGGCAAAGGGGCTCTGGTAATCCAGAGTTTGACCTTGATCGGGCGGTAAGTAAAGTCTGGCCAATGATTGCGCCAGACCTCTAGTTGGGGTTCGAACTCAGGTACTCCCGATCGATTCCACCTTCACTGAAGTTTGGCCTTGACTAGTTGGTAAGTAAAGTCTGCCCAATGATTGCTCTAGGCCTCTAGTTATGGTTCGAACTCGGGTGCTCCCAATCGATTCTACTTTCACCGGAGTTTGGCCAGTAAGTAAAGTCTGGACAAATTTTGTTCTAGCCAAAGTTCGAACTTGGTAGTCCTGATCAATTAGAACTTCATCGGAGCTTATGTGTATATTATATTGGATTAAATTATGATTGAAATTTGGTAGATTATTCATACATGAATTTTCAATTTTACATCTTTATTTTGTCTTGACCCTCCAATTCTCAATGAAAATGGTTTTGTGGTAGTAAGTTTAAGTCTGACCAGTGATTGTTTCAATCAGATTTCGAGTTCAACATTTATCAGAGCTCATTAGCCATTTGAGCTCAAACAGTTTGTTTTGAAATTTTACATCTGATGCTGACATTTTTTTTCGTCTTTTTTCGTTGTGAATGAAGGTTTATTCACAATCAATTGGTGCTGCTTGTCAACTTGATTGGCCAAAAGACAGAATACTAGTTCAAGTCTTAGATGATTCAGATGATGCTAATTTACAAATGCTTATCAAAGATGAGGTTTCATCTTGGAAAGAGAAAGGTGTCAACATTGTTTATCGACATAGATTGATCAGAACTGGTTATAAAGCAGGAAATCTTAAGTCAGCTATGTCATGTGACTATGTCAAAGACTATGAATTTGTGGCAATCTTTGATGCAGATTTTCAGCCAAATCCTGATTACCTCAAACTAACCGTTCCTCATTTCAAGGTATGCATTACTTAAGCCAAATCAAGGACAAGGAAAAGTTCGAGTAAATCAGCATTTCGGTCCTTGAAATTTGAAATGTTGAGCAATTTAGTCCCTTAAATTTCCAAAATAATAAACTAGTCCCTTGTATTTAAGAATATCAATCAATTTAGTCAATTTAAGGGACTAAATTGTTATTTCACAAATTTGCAGGACTAAATTGACCGACCTATACAATTTTCAGTTTTCAATTTTCAAAATGCATTGTCAAAAACATTCATAATTTCGTCTCGAAGATATATTTTATCAGTGCAAATGGAAAACAGAAAACAGGAAACACCAGAAGAAAACCGCACTAACGAATTTTATGACTTCTTTGTTTATAGGGAAAACCTGACTTGGGATTAGTACAAGCAAGATGGTCATTTGTGAACAAAGATGAGAATCTGTTAACAAGGCTTCAAAACATCAACTTATGTTTTCACTTTGAGGTTGAACAACAAGTGAATGGTTATTTCTTGAATTTCTTCGGATTCAATGGAACAGCTGGTGTTTGGAGGATTAAGGCTTTGGAGGACTCAGGAGGATGGTTGGAGAGGACAACGGTTGAGGACATGGACATAGCAGTTAGAGCTCATTTGAATGGATGGAAATTTATATATCTAAATGATGTTAAAGTTCTTTGTGAATTGCCTGAATCTTATGAAGCTTATAAGAAACAACAACATCGTTGGCATTCGGGTCCTATGCAACTCTTTAGGCTTTGTCTTCCAGCTGTAATAACTGCAAAGGTATTGTTAATTTTCATTTTTCTTTTAACTTTATACTCAGTACCATGGTTTTAGATTGCGATTTGCGGTTGCGGCCTATGAAACACGGACACAGACACGTCAACCCGATAATATTTTGAGAAAATGACATATTTCAATGTAATCATTAGCGTCGGTGTCGTGTCAGTGTCAGACACCGACGTGTGTCTGTGCTTCAAAATATGTCATTGAAATATGCGGATGCAATGTAAAGGTTTGAGGACTTGTTTGCATTGACTTATTTGAGTTTATATATTAGCGTTAACACTTATGAGACTGTTTGTTAGAGCTAATGGAAGCAACTTATGATATGTGTATAAGCTGTTTTGAGCTCACATGATAGCTTATGAAAACAGCTTATAAGTGCTTATGTATAACCTGTTTCAATAACAAAAGATAAAATAAGTCAAACTGTTTTCGTATATAAGCTATAAGCTCATCTTGGAAAATTTATAGAAATAAGCTGAAAACAATTTATGAATATGTCATTCATTGTTTCCAAAGCTCTTTCAAACAGTATCGCAAGTTCTTATATCAATAGATAAGCTCAAATAAGTCAATTCAAATAGACCCTTCTTTTATCTGTTTTTTTAAGAAATAGCTTACTATACGTATTTATATATGATAAACGTTAAGACTATTCGTTAAAATGTGTTTATAATTTTCTGAATTTTTGTTTTCGATTTTGTGCAGATATCAGTTTGGAAGAAGGCTAACTTGATCTTTTTGTTCTTCTTATTGAGGAAACTTATACTTCCCTTCTATTCATTCACCTTATTCTGCATCATACTACCCTTAACAATGTTCATACCCGAATCAGAACTACCTCTTTGGGTAATCTGTTATGTCCCTATCATCATGTCATTCTTAAACATCCTTCCATCACCAAAATCAGTCCCTTTTCTTGTCCCTTATCTTCTTTTCGAGAACACAATGTCCGTTACAAAGTTCAATGCAATGGTTTCGGGACTATTTCAACTAGGAAGTGCTTATGAATGGGTTGTGACAAAGAAAACAGGTAGATCGTCTGAGTCAGATTTGTTAGCATTAGCCGAAAGAGAATCAAAGGCTTCAAATGAAGATAAGATTAGTAGAAGACATTCGGAATCCGGTTTGGAGTTATTAGGCAAAATTCAAAAATCAGAAGTTGTTTCAAAGAAGAAGAAAAACAAACTCTATAGAAAAGAGTTAGCACTTGCTTTTCTTTTGCTTACTGCTTCTGCTAGAAGTCTTTTATCAGAACATGGTGTTCATTTTTATTTTTTACTTTTTCAAGGTTTGTCATTTCTTGTAATGGGTTTGGACTTGATTGGTGAACAAGTTAGCTGAAAAAACAAAGCATTGAAAATGTTTTGTTTTTTACACTAATAATTGGTGATTCTAATTCTAAGTTCATATATCAGTTGAAATGATATAGAGTAAATTTGATTGATTGTATAATCATAAAATACCAAGAATTCATATAGGGACAATAATGTAATTTTTTCGTTCTATTTACATTTTTTTGTAGACTTCAAATTTGTTGGAGTTATATATCATTTGTTTGGTTTTCTTTAATTTTTTTTTTGGTTTTTCACTTATGTAAAGCTAGGATCAAGAAAATGTTGATTGAACATAGCTGTATTTGTATTTAATTACTACTGTCTTTTAGAAAAGCTTGTGAAATGAGCAACATTCCTTTAGAATTGCTTCTGTTTTGTGATAATACTAGTGTACTACCCGTGCATTTGCACGGAGTAGAATATATAATATTTTTTTTAATAAAATGATTGATGATAGCTGATAAATTACCCAAGTAAGAAGAATAAAGTACCTAAATTATAATAGATAAAAGCATTTGATTATTTGATAGGTAATTTATACTATTCTCTATCTCATC
Source organism: Trifolium subterraneum (assembly GCA_951799995.1). Lineage (NCBI taxonomy): Eukaryota > Viridiplantae > Streptophyta > Magnoliopsida > Fabales > Fabaceae > Trifolium > Trifolium subterraneum. The sequence continues at coordinate 27,561,658 of OX637465.1, read as the reverse complement.
AAATTTTATTTATTCCTTAATCTATATTGAACAGGTAATTAGTGAGCAAAAATATGCATGTTAATCTATTTAAAATCAGTGATAGTTTTTTGGTTTTAATAGGAAATCAAATATGGGACATTCATCTTTTGGCCACAACAAAAAAAAAAATTCAACTATTTTTTTTTTTTTTTTTGAACAAGCCAAAATGGAATATATTAATAAAACAGCCTCCCCAGCACAAGGTGTACCGAGATAGACTATAAATGTCTACACAAAGTCACATACAAGGTATCAAACATAAATCAAACCAGGCCCAAACAAGTCAAAGGACAAGACCACCAACTATGATAGTTTGAAGCTAAAGTAACATTAGTCGTCTTCAACCATCTGAAGGAGAGAAGCTTGATCTTGTCTAACAGCTGACGGGAACTGCTTGTAGAGCCTTGAAATAATCTGTGATTTCTTTCCGTCCATATAACCCACACGCATACAAGCCAAATAAGCTGCAAAAAGGAGCGCCACGCCCGGGATCCTCCCGCTGAACATGTGAACTGAACAAAGTGATCACGGATAGAAGTGGAATGCACCGATGAGATGTCAATCCACGAGCACACTAGTGTCCAGAGGGACCCAAAAGTACTGCAAGAGATAAATAAATGATGAGCCGACTCAGGCGCCCCACAACCAGAAACGCACAAGTGAACATCAGGGGATAGAATGCCCCGCGTGACCAGATTTGATTTTGTGGGTAACCTGTCACGCAATAAACGCCACGCAAAGATGGAGACTTTCAACGGAACATGAGGATGCCAAATGAGTTTATCTGCTGCATCCATACTAACTAAAGCCTGAGAAGTCAAGAGCTGATATGCTCCCCGGACAGTGAAACCTGCATCAGGGTCAGGCTGCCACTGCCACCTATCTGAAGACTGAGCCTGCAAAGAAAGGTTAGAAAGTAAACTCTGACACTCCCTCAACATCTCCTCCTCCCATGCCCACAACTGACTCCGCCACTCCCACGCCGCCCCATCCGTCCCCCACCCTAGAGAAAACATCTCAGCCACCGTCTGCAGTTTGTTCCCCGCCAAATCAAACAAGCGAGCAAACCTCTCACACAAAGGAATCCCTTCCACCCAGGGATCAGTCCAGAAAAAAGTCTCTGACCCATCGCCCACCTTTTTCGAAACAAGCTCCCCAAACCAGCTACCCCCTAGCTCACCACCCTCTCTAATTCGCTCTATCTCCCTCCACCACACGGACCCTCTCCTCCCTCCCTCCCGGAGTCTACCTCTCTCCACCCGATACCTGGCTGCCAACACTCTAAACCACAACCCCTCTCTATCCACTAGCATCCTCCAGCACCATTTACCTAACAAAGCCAAATTAAACTCCCGCACCTGCCTCACCCCCAAACCTCCACGCTCCTTATGTAAACAAACAGATTTCCAACTAACCCAAGAAATTTTCCTAGAATCCTCACACCCCCCCCAAAAAAATTTAATAAAAATAGATTCAATAGCGGAAATAATACCTGAGGGAGCTTTGAAGAAGGAAAGAGCATAGACAGGAAGAGATGTCAAGACAGACTTTAGCAGAACCAGACGACCACCAAAAGAAAGAAAACGACTCTTCCATCCAGATAATCTATTCTGTAAACGAGTCAACACCGGTTCCCAAAAACCAAGACGCCTCGGATCACCCCCAATAGGAAGACCCAGATAAACGAAAGGAATCTTTCCCACTTTACAGCACAGAGCAGACGCAGCTTCACCTAACCAGGAATCAGGAATGTTAACCCCAACCAGCATGCTTTTATGAAAATTAACCTTCAGGCCCGACATAGTCTCAAAAAGCACAAGAACAGAACGCAAAGCGCGGACATTTGCCCAACTTTTGGCTCCCAACAAGAGAGTGTCATCGGCGAACTGGAGATGCGACACCGAAACTGGATCCCGCTCACCAATAGTATACCCCGTGAATAGATTGCGTTCCACCGCTATTTCCATCAACACATTAAGTCCCTCAGCAGCCAAAAGAAAAAGAAAAGGGGAAAGAGGATCACCTTGTCTAAGGCCCCTCTCAAGCGGGAATTCATCAGTAGGACTGCCGTTGACTAACACTGACGCAGTCGCCGTGCTCACACATTCTTTAATCCATTTCCGCCACAAGACTGGGAACGACATTCTCCCCATGACATCGTCCAGGTAACCCCAATCCACCGAATCATAGGCTTTCTCAAAATCCACTTTAAAAAGCATCAGATCCTTTTTGAACTTACGCGCCTCATCTACCACCTCATTAGCAATGAGGATACCATCTAGGATCTGTCTATCCTTCACAAACGCAGTTTGAGACTCAGAAATCACACTGCCAATCACTAAACGCAACCTGTTCGCTAAAACTTTCGCCAGGATTTTATAAAGGCTTCCCACCAGCGAAATGGGTCGAAAGTCATTGAGACGTTGAGGACTGTCAATTTTAGGGATCAAAGCGATGAACGTGGAGTTTATACCCTTAGTCAATTTGCCATTCCGGTGAAACTCAGAGATAAAACGCAAAACATCTCCCCGAAGCTCAGCCCAAAAATCCTTAATGAAACCAAAATTAACCCCATCAGGACCGGGGCTCTTATAACTATCACAATCCCACACAGCTGCTTTCACCTCTTCCTCCGAAAAAGGTTCAGTTAAGCTAGTACACTCCACCTGGTTCAACCTTTTGAACTGAAGATTGTCAACCCCGGGTCTTGCCACATGAGTAGCCTTGAAATGAGACGCGAAATGCGAAAAAACAGCCTGCCGAATAGGGGCCACACCCTCAATAGAAACCCCATCTGCTTGAATCACAGAAATAGCATTACCACGACGACGGCCCGCAAGGATCGAATGGAAGTACTTAGAGTTCGCGTCTCCCTCCTTGAGCCACCGCGCACGGGATTGTTGCCAACTGATACTAGCATTCATACGAGAAAGCGAGTGTAAATCAAACGAGACCCCATGAATCTCAGCGATTTCTGCCTCCGAAAGGACCACCTCCTCTCCCTTCTGATCAAGGGTTGCAAGCCGATTTTTCAGAGAATCAATTCGGCTAGGTAAATTCTGGGTATGAGTAATATGCCACTCTTTCAGAGCTGCCTTAATCATCCTAAACTTTTCCTTTAGCACATAACCACCCCAACCATCAACTTGAAGCGATTTCCACTTATCTTTCACAAATACCTGATAACCAGAGACATCTCTCCAACATTTAAGCATCCTCGAGGGGCGTGGTCCCCAATCTTCCTCATTCGCGGACAGAACCAATGAACAATGATCGGATAAACCCCTCAATCTAGCAGTCTGTTTACAGTTAGGCCAGGCCAGACACCACTCCTCGGACAGCAAAAACCTGTCGAGACGACTCATCGAGAGACCATCCCCTTTAAACCAAGTAAACCTACGGCCACTCAAGGGAAGGTCGATCAAATTATTCTCAACAATAAAACGGTTAAAAGGAATATGATCCAGATAACGAGACTCACCCCGAGCAGAGCGACGTTCATCCGGTTGTTTAACAGCATTAAAATCCCCACAAACGCACACCCTTCGCCGCCCCAAAGATTGAATCCGGGAAGAAAGGGAATCCCACAACCCTTGCTTAGCCCCATCATCGCAGGGCGCGTAAACATTTGCTACAGAAAACTCCTCCCCTGACTTAGTGAACCTGCCATGACACCACAAAACATGATCGCGACTCTCAGTTGACCAGACTTCCACCTCAGAAGAATCCCAAACAGTTAACAACCCCCCTGACGCCCCAACCGAAGGGCGATAAGAGAAAGAATGGGGTGAGCACCCCCAAAGAGTCGAGCAGAAAAAATCCTCAAGAAATTGCAACTTTGTCTCCTGAATACAAAGGATAAGAGGATTCAGCTCCTCCACCAACTTACGCACCTCTTTCCGTTTCTTGAGACCACACAAGCCTCTTATATTCCAAGAAATGATCTTCATCAGACACACTCCCCCCTCCACTTATAAGACCACAAACCTAGCATCCCTTCTCCTTCGGACCTCCCTCACACTGGTGACCTGGAATCTCTTTGCTTTTTCTCGCTCGAGAGAGAACATCAAACATATTCGCATTGTCTCCCTTAAAACTAACCCCCAAGGAAGTACCGATCCCCCTGACATCATCCATGACCGACTGGTCATTTCCTTGTAAAGCCACCCAGTTCTTCCAATCATTGTTAATGGAATCCGACGAAGAAGATTCTTCAGAATTAGCTTGGCGACTCTCAGCGCTCGAACGATTACCACCCTTTCGTCGTCGGAGAACATTCTTATTTAAAACTTTTAACACCTCGACGCGATCTACCCTTGGTAATCTAGCCACTTTTTTGAGACTGTGAACCGGGTGGCGGAGCGGTCCCCCTGCTTTCCTCCTCTTGGGTTCTAGCTGACCCATCTTATTATTTCTCATCCCATAACGACCTCCCTCTTTTACTGTTTTCTGTGCCGAAAAAATCACCCCTGCTTCCCCATGATCATGATCATGTAACCACTCCAAACTCCAAGGCCCCGAAACAACAGAGCGGTTCGCCACTGGAGGGCAAGAATTTGCACGATTAGTGTGCAACTGGTTTTCGGAAACCCGCCTTGTGTCTCCAGAAGTTCTCCGGGTGGTTGGACAAACCGGAGACTCGGATTGTTGGGGCAAGCTGTCGTTCAGAGCATCCCAAACCCCAGCTTCCCCTAGGGGGCCAGACCTAAAGCGGGATTGAACCTCGGCTCGGTCACTGACTGGGCTAAGAATATCAACAGGGCATTCCACCTCCCCTTCACTTTCACCCTTACTAGACGTCTTGCCCTCCGGCTTATCTGAGAACTCTGCATCACTCTTCCTTTGGAAATCATTGATCGCCGTTTCCTCTAGCCCAACTGCAATTTCATCAACGAACATGTCAACATTGCGACATACTTCTGGTTCTATGTGCCCCTCTTCACAGTCGGATTGAGATGCCTCTGTACCGTTCTCCTCCTCAAAGAGACAGGTGTCCTCGCCCATAGCATATCCCCACTCCTCCACGATCTTAATCTCTACCTCAACTCCATTCACCAAAAGCCTCTCAACTCTATTGATGATGTCTAAGATAGGCGTGGCTATCAGAACTCGGGCAAAGTCAAGTCTGTCCTTATCAGCGGAGCAATTATCCATCCGTAAAAACCTACCGTAGTCAAACACACAGAGTTTAAAGAAAATCACATTCCATGCGTGCAAAGGGACACCGTACAAACGCACCCACGCCCCTCGATGGTATGGCAACACCTCCTTATCCCAGCGCACCCAGTTAGAGAAAACAAGTTTAAAAAACTCCTTGGCACTACTAACGATAGACATAACATCAACCCCCTCCGAGCTTCTAACGTAGACCTTATCAGCCCCCATCGGGATAACAACGACATCGTTAAAACCTGCATCCGTTATTCTATTTTGCACCACGGGTATCGCCTCTCCATTTATGACTGTCGCTACTAAACCATTATGAGCCCACTGCACATCGTCAGATTTTGTTTGATAACTACGTAATAAAATGTTACTCGCCTTTTCCTGGGCTGCTTCCACAAGCTTAACCAAATCTTTCGAACTCTGCCCATCATCCTTCTTCTGACCTTCGTTTCGGGCGACAAGTTCCTTGCGTGCTCCTAACTGGACCACTATATCACCCACTCTCACACCTTCCAAGGGAGCAGGTCCCTTAAGTTCAGAGTCCGTATTTGGCACCTTCAACTCCGTACTAACGTCATTACTTGTGAGCGTGGCATATCTCGTGGGCTTTTGAAAACCGTCCTTTTGCAAGACCACCTCGGGACCTTTCAACAGTCTAACCTTCTCCTTATTAAATCTCCCAGCCACCCTCGTGTCACTCCGTTCAAATTCAGCCACTTTAGCACGGACTCGAAAGTGACCAAACCAAACAGCGTTTAAGGCTATTGTGAAGTCAGTGGTATTATATAGCTATTGTGAAGTCGAATATAACGATCGTATTATATAGCTATTGGTGATAGTTAGTGGAACCACATCATCAGTGGTATTATATAGCTATTGTGAAGTCGAATATAACAATCGTATTATCTTAATTAAACAACAATAAATCATATGATTTATTAAATTCTAACAGTAGAAAACACTGCACACAATAAAAAATAAAAATAACAACAAATCCCAACGGTAATGTCACAAAAAATTCCCTATAAATTTAAAAAGACAGGAGTGCATATTCACTCATAACTTTCACAGACCTATACAACATACAACCAATAAGAAGAAATGGCTAGATATTTTCTCCTCTTCACCACCTTGTTTGTAACTATTTTCCTGGCAATCACTGTTATCAATCACGAAGAAATAGGGACAGAAATTGCAGCTCTGATAATCCTCTTATTTTTACCACTCCTAGTGTTAGCCTGGTTTATCAATTAAGTACAATGATTCTAATTGTAAGTGTCTTTATTGTTTTGCATTAGTATTATATTAATTTGAATAAAAGATTTCCCTGTTTATTCTCCATAATTTAACCTTATTGCTCGATTGTTTATATTAAGAATACTATATTCCTAAATAATCTTTAACTTACAACTTGAAACAAAGATGAAAATAAAAATGACCTTTAAAAAACTGCGTAAAATTGAACTCCGATGATCCGTTGTATATGCATTCAGTTCGCAATAATGCAAGTAAACAGATCAATACATTTTACCGGAACATCCTGCTCACAAACCCAATGATAGAGGATAAAAGTGTATACTATACAGTAGTATCACGTGAAAATAATACCCTGGCCAATAGGAACTAAGACATGATAGAAAAAACACTTAAAAAGTCAAGATAAGTTTGGAAGAATAATTATTTTGTTAAATTTTAACATAACAACATTATTATTTTTTTAAAATATAATTATGTATATAAGAGTTTACCAAAGCCAAGCACATCACAGTGGAAAAAAGAAGATGATAAATTATTAAGTAGAATAAACAAAAAAACACTAATCCAACTATACAATCAGCAATACATAAGCAACTACAAAAATTAACCCTACAAACCATTAAATCTTTTGAAAAACTTCACTATATACAACATTAATAGTAGAGGTACAGGAAATACCATTATCATCTACGACCAAAATCTTTAACCCCTTTCTTGATTTAACCCTTGAGATAACAACATACAATTGACCATGAGTAAAAACCGGCCTTGGCAAATAAAGTCCGACATGACCCAATGTTTGTCCTTGACTTTTATTTATGGTCATCGCAAAACACATACAAAGTGGAAATTGCCGCCTTTGAAAAGTAATTGCAACATTAGCATCCGAAGGAATGAGATTCATTCGAGGAATATAAACTCTTTCACCACTATGGGGACCATTAACAACCTCGGCACCAATAACATCTATTCCAAGTTCAATAACCGTAAGTCTGGTTCCATTACAAAGACCCGAAGCAACATCAATATTCCTTAGCAACATCACAGGAACTCCCAGTTTAAACTGCAAACAATGGTTGGGCATTCCAGAACATTTAATATCATTTAGAAATTCAGTGGTTATCCAGCGACAATCAATACCAACATCTTCATCACATTTACAAACAGTATCGCAACTAAGATACTCACTAACTTCCGTTGGGATCAACGACATAACATAGTTATTAACTTTTTCAACCACTTCAAGGGTCGGAGCCAAAATAGCCCGATCCTGGAAAAATGTTGGATCTCCCATATTACTAAGTAAATCTGGATAAGTTGATTCAACAATATCGCGAATATGATCACGAGAATTCTTAATGCATAAATCTTCGGGAATTTCTATTACAGCCTCACCATCATTCACATCTCCTAATTTCCCATCTCCAATATCAAGAATCCATCTAGAAAACTCAAACAAAGATCTATTCTCCTCATCACCTGAAGAAAATTGCAATCTCATGTTTTTCTTTAATTTCAACACCTTACACCTATGCCACAATGGAGATGAATTTAATGTAGCATTCACAATATCAGCTCTACCACCTCTCGGAACAACCGGCAGAATTTGTCGAAAATCACCACCAAACACAATAGTTTTGCCACCAAAAGGTAAGTTCGATGAACCTGCTACAACCTTTTTCATAATATCACGCATCGATCTATCAAAAGCTTCAACAGCAAGCCTATTAATCATGGGAGCTTCATCCCATATAATTAAACTTGTCATTATCAACAAATTAGACTTATGACTGTTTTTTTCAATTTTACAACATGATTCTTCAGTAAGAACTAATGGTAAGCCAAATTGTGAATGAGCAGTACGTCCACCAGGAAGAAGAAGAGATGTAATTCCACTTGATGCTACATTAAGAACTATCTTTCCCTCAGAACGAATGCGATAAGACAATGCGTTCCACAAGTAAGTTTTCCCAGATCCACCAAATCCTTCCACAAAAAACATACGACCACGATCATTCGATATAGCATCAATAATCTGATCATAAGCAACCAATTGTTCATCATTCAAATTCTGATAGAGCTCAGTGTGTTTCATAACCATTTCTCCAGCATCATACGACAATTCATTAGCTATTAACAAATTATCGAAAGGAACAACAACTGGTGAGTCTAATTGTGGCATGGATTTGAAATCAGCCAAGCATTTACCATTTCACCTAAGTAATTGATCAATCTCCATCAAACAAAGTTGCTTTAAATTATCAGGCGAGATAATCAAATCTATATAAAATAAAAAAAATCGTTGGAACAAACAAAATTTAAACCAAATTTAACCACAATAAAAAATATAATGTTACAATAAATTCCATATTGTAAACAACTAACCTGGCTTGTTCAACAACCGACGTCTGTTATACAATATTCCGTCAGCCAAAATTTCCCATCTAGCCTCCCACACACGAAAAGGATCACCCATAGTTCCTCCCAACAAAAGCATAGCAAAAGTCTGACGAATATAAGGACCCGATCCAAGAATTGCGACTTGATCAATAGCATTAAAAAATTCAGTATCATTAGCAAGCAAACGAAGTGCACCACATGCTTCACGAAAGGAATATATGCACATGACCATTAACAGTACGCAAATCGGCAAAGCAAGTGCAACCGGTTTGAACATTCAACAGTAATCTCACATAATATATATCACGAGCACTTGGAGCTACAAATGTAATTCTACCAATTGATTGACCCTTCTGGCGAGGATGCCAAGAACGATCATCAGAGTCATACACAAACTTGCTTGGAAATTGCATATAAGTCAAATCTCTGCCCATAGAGTATTTCCTATTGGCTTCCATCCAAGCTAGGAACATTGTATTCCTATCCTTATTATGTGACAAAACAGAATTTAAATCCGAACTATCATTGAATACTATTCTTTGTTCACCCTCCAAATGAAAAGTCAATCGTTGAACAGGAGGAGATCTGTAGTGAATATCGAATGCAAATATTCTCCAGATAGACTCACAAGGAGATAAGTATCTACAATCATAATACTGTTTTATCTCATCTACACAATCTTCATCAGATACTTGTAAAGTAGCGGTGACCCTGTCAACTCCTTTAGTAATATACTTAAACAAATATTTAACACTATTGGATTTATTGCAGTATTCTATATTCACATGCGCTTGGTATTTCATAATGAGCGCTGGATTATATGGGACAACACTACGATTGTCTAAACAAACACCCTTTTTCATTACTGAAAACCCATGATCACGACGACGATAAATAGGATAACCACCTTGATCAAACGACGTCTTTTTGACAAAATTCTTTGGATAAAACTTAGAACAACGTTTATCTTTCATGCACGGCGAATTTTTCCTAACAAAGCCACAAGGACCATGCATCATGAAATTTGTTACCGTAGAAAACAACTTTGGACATAATTTTTCATCCGGTAACTCCGCACAGATGACTGAATCTATTGACTCAGGGGAATCAAGTTTATCACGAGGATCAAGCCATAACAAAATGTGAGCATGAGGTAGACCCCGTTTTTGAAATTCAATAGTATACAAACCTGAAAAAAATCATTAAGACATTACAGTAGATCACGAAACCAAACATAGCCAAATGAATAAAAAAAAAAACTTACTTGCAATAACTCTACCAAAAAATTGTCCTTTCTTGAAATCATTCATCATTTCCTTCAACTTGCTCTGGAAAACTCGACAACTAATATCTGGACGATAGGGAGCATAATTACCACTCTTTGCAAGATGACGCTGTATCTCATCCCACTTTGGATTACATGTTACTGTAAGAAATAGATCTGGATATCCAATTTTTTTACATATAGCCATAGCATCTTGACAATTATTGAACATGTATCTACGACCACCGGTAAAAGAAGACGGCAACACAATTCGTGATCCAATATCAGATGCATCCATATCACCACGGCCTACAGCTTCTTCCAAACCAAACAAAAAATCACTTCGAATCTTGCTCTGGTTATTTCGAATATAAGACAATCGCTGTGATTCAATCATAGAATACAAATCAACTACAAACTGCTGGAAAAGACGTCTACCATACAACACCACTGAATCTTCGATGTGTCGTTCCATCAATCTAAAGGCAATGAATTCACGCAAGGTCACACGAACACGTTTTTTTATCGCACCAGAAGATGTCAATACATTACGTTTGATGTTTTCATCATATTGGTCTTCACCATATGGGAACAATAGTGGGTATTGCAATGGAATATATTTAGGATGAGTCTCATGAATACGTTGCAAATAACCAGCCCTCTCACGAATAATGATGTCCCTACCGTTTTCAGCATTATCAAAATCACCAACTATTAGAGCAGCAATCTCACTAACTTCAGGAACATTATAAATCCTAGGATCACATGATCTATTTCGAAAAAGACGTAATTTCACAGGAACAGACTGATTGGACTGACTAAAATCGCGAACCATTCTAAAACTCTTAACCAACTTGTTATGATCATCCATTGTTTTTAGCAAGTCAGCAACCAATGAGGGATCCAACTTGTTTCCAGCTGAATGATGGCTAAACAAATAAATAAATCTCTTAAAACTCATAAATATACTAAATACCAAATAAGAAATAAACAAAAATTAAACTCATGCCTCACACATTTATTAGTATGAACTGAAAACAAAAAATCACACAATTTAAATTATTAGCACCTTTATACGTACATTTCCAAATCCATTTTATTCACTATTCATTTAGCCACACATATTACACTTTATTTCCAATTTCACAAAGAAACAGTTCAATGATGGTTATCTTTAAGCAAACTTGAGATATATATCCAAAGAATAAATGATATTAAATAGTACAAACCTGAAATGAGACAATCGATTGGATATCTCGTTCTCAGTATCATATATATACAATTGCGCAAATCTTGGCCTATAACCTTCATTTGGGAGCAAACTTTCAATTCTATGATAATTTTGCCCAGATATAACAAAATGAGGAGGACCAGCACCTTGATCTTCTCCAGTATCAATTCGACCACCAAGTGAAGTAAAAGCAAACATATTATTATAAGATCTAATATTAGACATGAAATGACGACTCCTTCGATCAAAACCATTAAACAAATTACGAATAAGAGAAGGTGGCTCAATCATATGTGGTATAGTTATATTTCCCTTCATACAACAAAGGGAACTCTGAGATAACCCAGTATCAGGATCATTTTCAGCTTGCTCCAGTCTCCAAACCAGTGCATTACACTTGTAGCACAATATACTCATATCGCCAATATCTAAATACTCTGAAATTCAATAGTATAAATAATCACCAACCAAAACAACATCTAAAATTTACAATCTAAAGTTATACTCATTAACAAAATAATTACCCTGTTTTTCCCCTGCACGAAATATTCTGTAATTTGCAGATTGAATTCTCTCACGAATTTCACACCTAGTTCTCTTCAACCTTAGTTTTTCCAATCTTTCTTTACGCCTAAACCTTGAAATTTCCTTGCTATTTTCAATTAATTGTGACGGGACGACCGGCACCACATCTGCAACCCATAGATTGTTCATTTCTTTGAACTAAAAAAAAAAAAAACACAACAACACACCCAAAAATTTATATGGAAATTATACAACAATTAATATATTACCTATTTGAACCGGATTAGAACTCTCTCCATTTACATAAGCAACACAAGAATTACCAGATCTTGAACGGTGTACTGTCAATGAAATACACATAATTAACACAAAAACCACATAACATAATTAATGTTATTTAATTTCATCAAAATTTAAAATATAACAAATAAATTCTTACGGCCACGTCTAACAAATACAGGGGAACGTTGAACTCGTAACTTTAATCGCATTGACTTTAGCTTCTCTATTCTCTCTCGACGTCTCTGCCTGGCAGTATACAATCGGGAACAATAGTCGTTCAAATCCATCAACAAAATTAGAGAACTACCATAAAAAAATTGTACAATAAAACTTTGGAGCGTGTTCAAACAAACTCAATAACACTGATATTTCAATGGCAAGACCAATGGTGAGTTCTACCTTATATAGCACCAAGAATACAAACTAAAAAAAAACAATAACACCTCACCAATAATTAGACCAGAACACGACAAAAAAACAGTACCAAGTGAATAATTTTTTAATACATAAACCCAAGATTTTAAATTTATGGCAGTCAATAACTATATTTTAATGAATAATTCCAAGAATATTAATTCATCACAAACACTGACGTTTTTACCATAAAATGACCTAAACGTGACGTGTTTATTTTTTATTCACTCAAAAATCCAGTAACTTGGATCGATTCAATAATATTAAATATGGAACCTAGAATCCTACACATATATTACACATACAGTGTGATATCACTACCAACTGAGCTAATCTCGCGGAGATGATCAAATTTTAATTGTAATATATTACCTGGACAAACCTAACTTAAAAATGTCGTTATTACTGTACCTAAATAAATAATCAACTACATATAAGAATTTTTTCACCCAATATAAAAACTAAAAAATCTACAAAAAAAATAGACAATTTCTCCAATAAATAAATAATTAAGGCACTAATAATTAAGGCACATATATCATTTTTGCTATATGGAGTACTATTTAACAAATCTCAGTACGACTATGAATATGTACACGCTAGTCACAAATAAACTATCGTCTATGGAGAATGAATGAATATTCAAAGCAATGAATTTATATCCACTGCAAAAATCATTAAGGAACTAACAAACCATACAAATAATACTTGATAAACCGGCCCGATACAATTATAGTCATTCACAAATTACGATTGATCCAGAACATATTTCATCGGGCCACAATTCCACAAACCACAAGCAAGTATTAAGAACATAAATAGATAGTGTAAACAAATCCCAAATTCACCCCAATATAAAAAATCTATCAATATAAAAGATAAAAAAACAAAGACATGACCATATCTATATCAAACCAAAGCAACTGGCATCTCACACAAAACTCAATTTCATAAATCACATAACAGAGTACAAAGCTAAAACACTTCAATACATATTAAACAACATAGATCTCCCTAGGGTTGGTTTCCTTGAAACACTTAGAATAATACAAATTAATAGACCAAATATTAGCTTAGAAAAACATGAGCATCAAACACAACCATCCCTACATTACATCTTATATAACCAATATCTTATAACAATTACAACAAAACAAATTCCAAAGAAATACACCGAAACTTCAACAATCAAAACTTGACATTTGTGGATGAACAATCACCAGCATCACCACTCGAGTCACCAGGACCAATCCTATAAGCATTAAATCCATTCCCTCCCAGATAAGAACCCTCAGCTGAACTATTCAAAAGGAATTTGATTGGATCAACTTCCATGGGTTTCTTTCCAGCAGCAACCTCTTCCTTGAAACACGATATTAGACCATTATTATTCAAGTGAGGAGATACATTAACAAAGGAGTTCTGCACAATAGACTGCAATAACAAAATAAAACAAATTACATAAATTAAACTAAAACCGCTAAAGAAATCCCGAATAATAGGATCCATTTTTAACATCCAAAACTTACCTTAGTTGGAGTGAAATCTTTTCCATCCAAATTATGTTGTCTGATCAATTGTTCATCGTCAGTTATCCTCACCACTTCGGCATAATCATCAGTAAGTTCATCGCTTCGAGGAATCTTCCTAACAATCAGCAATATTTCCCTATTTTTTAAAATGTCGTAACCAATAGGACCCAAAGCAAAATTCTTTCCCTGCAAATTCAATCTGGAAATTTAATATCCAAATAAGAATGGCATTCCAAACATACAAATAATTACAAATCTCACCAACACACTATAGTTCAGTGCACTTATCCCAGATAAAACATGATCAAACATTTGGAACACAGCTATAGAAGTTCCATCCCCAACACCAATTTGTGTGGTGCATCTAAAAAATGGAAAAAAAAAATAAACCAAACATCAATATATAACAATAAAAACAGAGCAACAAACACATTTGAATAAGAGAACATTTGTTTACTTTGATGTCACACTGAAGACGGAGACATGACAAATATCACAGTAGTAGTGACCTTTACACATGGTCAAGAAAGCCCCACAATAACAGACTGGATACCACTGGCCAACCGGAAAGAGTCCCACAATTTGAGCTCGAATAACAAATAATCCATCTTCTACAGAATTCACAAATTCAATTACGGTCTTGTGCGGAAACATTCGCTTAAATTGGAAATCATCTGGTACTTTAATAACGGCAGATTGACCACTTCCAACAACAGGGGATATAGCCGAAATAACAGGTACCCTGGGAAAATACCAAACTAACTAAAAAAATTTGACCTTTACTACAAACAATTAAATAACGCAAAATACATCAATAAATATCATACATCATTTTAAATTGATTCACTTCAGCGATGGGGGGATTCAATGACACCTTTGTAATATTTTCAACATTTTGAACACAAACAGAACCTAGCAAAAAAAGCAACCAAATCAAACTACAAATAATAAATAATATAATATAACACTCAAAATATCACTTAATATGGAAAAAAAACATTTAAATAAAGGTGGAAATGACACAAATGAACATATCACTATAAATTACTAATTACTGAAAACAAACAACCCAATATTACTATTACAGACCATCTACACTGCTGATCTTTACAAACTGCATCACAATGATGGGATGACCAGCGCAGTTTCTGGAAAACAAATTCCGGAATAAATCAACATAGTCCCCAGACAGTGAACACTTAAACTTACCCCTGCGCAATTAAAATAAATAAATAAACATATTTAATATACAAAAAAACCACACAACATAATTCCTCAATAATTTTAATATAAATAAATAAAAACCTCTGATCACTTAATTCAAACTTAACAACGGTGGAACATCCCTCGAGCGCATCATTAACATACTCGTAGCGCAAATCAGTTAAGAACCCAATCACATCTGTGACCAAAAACAAATACACTTTTAAATAAATACAAAAAATCACAATGAGATAAAGTAATGGATTTTAAATTTAGGGATAGACAAAAAATTAGAACACTGCAAAACATCGTCACTACTGAAACATGTTGACTACAACTCAAACAAAGATAAAATAAACATACCTACTAAGTTA
Organism: Trifolium subterraneum; assembly: GCA_951799995.1. NCBI lineage: Eukaryota > Viridiplantae > Streptophyta > Magnoliopsida > Fabales > Fabaceae > Trifolium > Trifolium subterraneum. Next base: position 27,545,989 of record OX637465.1, on the reverse strand, counting down.
CTGAAACCATACTTATAGTGACAAACATCCTGAGAAGAAAACAGTTTCAACTTATAGTGTGGTATTACGGGGCTGACAGCTGAGAAAACCTCAGTTCTCACACCAAACGTTATTTTATGCTTGTTAAAAGTAACCATGTAAGGACCTTCGTTAAACCCTACCCGAAAAAACGATATCACATAAACACCACCTTCCACAAACAAAGGTCCAAGACGTTCGAGACAATCCGATGGAATATTTGCCTCAATCTGGTTTCCCTACCAAAAAAAAGCAACTGAAGTTAGATTTGATCAACTTAATATTTACAAATACCAGCAATAAAGTTAATGTACAACATTACAATGAAATACCTCTACATCAATCAACACAAGTCCAACGCATGTAATCTGTCTACGGTTCATATTGTTCATCACATTCCAAAGCCTCACCACCCTAACCTTGATGAACCAATTCAACCTCCTAGTTCTCAAAGAAGCAAGAGAAGTAACCGGAGGAAACATTACACTAACAAATATTTGAAACTTACAACAACTCTAACTATTTTGTTACAATCTAGTTGCATGCAAATGCTAAAATATATACACAACATATATAGAGTAAATGACACATACAACCCTGCTAGTAACTATCCACCTATGACAATTCAATTAAACAAAAGAAGTAAATAAAACAACAGCGACGAAGTAAAAATTTACTACTATAACTGTATATAACTCTGCTAATACCTATGACACACGTGAGGTATACCTACACTGATTGTATATATATCAAATGGGTGTACAAAGTATGGCATTGCCAGTAAAAAGTTTGCTATCTATTATAAAATTAATGGGTTAGGTCACTATTATAAGCAAAAATTAATAAGTTTGGATAAATCAGTAATGAAGATTTCTACCCAGCATTATGTGGACAAAAATATTATCTCATCTACATAATAAAACTTTTTTTTTTTGCTTATAATAAAGACCAAATTAACAATGTTTAATGTCATAAATGAACCAAATAAAGATAAATAACTTTTGAAGATAATGAAAGATCTAGAAAATAGTACACATGATTGAAATATATAATTAAATATTCTTTGAAACTTCACTTATTATACAAAGGAAACAAATCCATGTAATTTTTTTTCTAAATAAACAAAAGTTTATACTGGCTCGGTCCCAAATCTATGGTCGTTTTAGATTTTTAATTTTGCACCGAACTATTAGTCTTTTTTAATAAACTAATGCATAATTAGTAATATTTTAGCATTTGTAATCTTACTAAAGTTAAAGCATTAGTTAAATATATTTTCTCTTTCAAAATAAAGTAAGAATAAAAATGAATTAACTTATTAAATGAATATGACGGCAAAGTAATAATTTGTGGTTTCTTTGATTTCAATTTATTGGAGTTTATTTTTAGGTCCTTGTGCATTATTTAAGTAATTTATTTCGGTGATAAACTCTATAAGGACTAAATTTTTGGAATGAAGGGAGTAACATTAGCTTATGAATTAATTAAAAAAAATTATACCAGCGTTAAAACTTATAAATCTTACTTATGTATAAGGCGAGAACAAAAAACTATATTACTTGAATAGGATGATTGTGATAACTACCCCATATAAGATATTACAAACATGACACAATTGAAACAATAAAGGAAAAATAGAAAACGACATAACTTCAAATATAATGGAAGTTCTTAAGGAAATATAAACTAATTTGCCAATTTAATCTATCAATAATTCAAATTGTTAACTGCACCCACAGATTCACAACTATTACTTGCTTCCCCTTTAAAACATTCACACTTGCCCTTAACAACTCCACCACCATTCTCGGTCGAAGAATAACAATCATCTATACCAAAATCACCAGCCATACCACCTTCACCATGCCCCATATAGTTGTCAATGAAATAATCCACCAGAATCGGATCATTAAGAAACTCAATAACTTTGTATGAATCCGGTCGTCCAAATTCACGACCAAGTTTCTTGTTAACTTTGAAAACAATTCCATCGCCATAAAACACATCCAATTCATTAGGATATGCTGAACAACTTTCTCCCTACACATAATTACAAAGAAAAACCACTTAACAAAATAACATGTAGGATTGAACAATGAAACATTTTAAGATAAATAAAGCACAAGATAAGTAATAAAATTCAACTCTTATATTTAAATAAAAGAAGGACTAACTATTGAGGCCAACATGCCACAAGTGTCATATGCCAGCTTCCTCACTTGATCATCAAAACACAAGAATGTAACCTCACAAGAACAATCATAAACTTTTATACTAAGTTTCAATCTGCACAACACCAGACACAAATTAGAAGGAGCACACATGCTGCTAGTAAATACAGTTATTATAAAAGTGTAACCTCACTATAAAAGAGTAAATAGACTTCACAAAAAAACTACAAATTAAATGGAACTTAAATAACCTTGGATCAGCTGAAGTATCATCATTTGGGAACCTTAGATGGACACCTTCTACAACAGAATCAAACCAAGCAACAACAACAAAAACTCCTTCTTCTGAATCACAAAGATGGCCTAATGTTTTGACTTTGTTATCCCCTAAAAACTCAACAACCTTGGAACCCATTGAATAATGCACCAAAACACTTACCTATATCCAACACACTAACTATGACAAACACACACACTGACCGAGTGGTAGCAATGACTGAACTATAAATATATAAAAATAATGAAACAGACAAGTAAAATGCCAAAATGATATGACGGAAAAAGACAAAAACCAACTGAGACAACTCGACAAATATAGTGAAAAATTAGGGCCGCAAAACGCAAATTGAATTTACATTATTGCTTTCAAATTTATTTAGAAAAAAACTGAATATAAATGAAAAATGGAAACAACTTCAATTATTTATAAAAATAATACAAATTAACAATATAAAATTGAACACACATTACACAAATAAAACCAACAAATGCCTTTTGGACATCACACCCACAAACAACATATAGCAAAAGTCAAATACACTGAATTACAGAGTAGTACATATAACAGTTTTTATTTCATGTTAAAACTAACAACAACCTAACGACTTCTATTCTTCTTGGAATTATTCCCAAACTCTGTCATAATAGCATTATCAGCAACCCTCTTCTTCTCACTCTGAGGTTCACCACCGCCACTATCAACAGGGGAAACATACTCCTTTAAAACACCACCAATCAATTCCGTGGAAGACATGTCATCAAACTTCTCATTGTGCAACAACACCTGATTATAAGAGACAAATTGCAATTGAACATAATTACTACACATGATCAGTAACAGGATAAATGTGGAAAATAATTGTTGAAAAAAAAAACCCAAAGACTGTAATTGAAAGAATGGGTACATTATTATCATAAACAGAATGGTTTGGCGTCAGATAAAGCTCCAACAAAGAAGGATCAATATGTACATCCAGAACATCAACTGATAAAGCTCCACATGAATCACATTGATAGTCTTTTCTGACCCTAAACAGAGCAGGATCACCAAAAGTTTCATCCAACTCATCTGGATAAGCAGATGATCCATCCCTCTAATAAAAATAACACATCAAATCAATATCAAAAATAAATCAACTGAGATTTAAAAAAGGAAATCATGGAACATCAACAGATTAAATAATACCATAGACATAAGCATACTACAGGTCTTGGGCGCAATTTTCTTAGCAACATCATCATACAGATTAAGCAACAATTCGTCCGATTCATCACCAACATCAACTTGAACACGAAACCTAATAAAAAAAAGGGTTAAATATGTTTTTGGTCCCTATAGTTTCGCAGAATTTCGTTTTTAGTCCCTAATGATTTTTTTCACACTTTTTAGTCCCTAAAGTTTTGTCAGCCAGTGTTTTTAGTGCCTACTTTTAATCAAACTCTTGTAAACTTTCACATTTTTTAACGATTCTTTGTATTCATGTTTATAATATTATAAGAACATCTCCGATAAAAATTTAGAATTTTTTAACATAAGATGAATTGTTTATGAATTTTTATGTGCAAAAAACTAAAAAATTCATATTTAATTCATCTCTCGTTAAAAAAATTTAAAATTTTGTAAGAGAGATTCATATATTGTACTAAACATTACTGCAGAAAAAAATTAAAATTTCGAATGATATGCACGAGTTGATTGAAAAGTAGGGACTAAAAACACTGACTGACAAAACTTCAGGGACTAAAAAGTGTGAAAAAAATCTCCAGGGACTAAAAACGAAATTCTGCGAAACTATAGGGACCAAAAACATATTTAACCCTAAAAAAAACATCAAAATAGCATAACCAACAACACAATTAAAACACATGAATGGTGCAAAAACGACATTATTAACAAACCACACCTTGGTTCACCTTTACCACTATCACATGTATACCACATATCAACTCCTTCAACAACACCAAAATAGCAAGCAATTATAACAGCCACGCCACCTTCATCCAAATTACATAAATCAACTATTTTTGATATTTTATAGTCACCAATAAAATTAATAATACCGGGATTCAGATCAAAGTAACGGTTATTATTTGTAATATTATCCATACTCAATAAATTTGAACTCCTAGGATTGGATTAATAAGATATTTCCAATCAGTATAAATAGAACAAAAGATGTATTGATTCAGTATATTTGTACACATATACGTATTTTCAATAACATGAATAACAATTTCAAAAACTCAGAATTGGAGGGAAACTAACGATCATTTTGTCATGTCATGTCATGTCAAGAAAATAGCGTAAAATGGAGTGAGGTGGCGGAAAACATAGTTGATATTCGTTGAGGGTGTAAAATAATTTTACACCGTCGGTTCATATAAATTAAATCCAATTTATAAACCAATAATTAACATTTATAATAATATATACTCAATAATCGTACAAAAATAAACCAGTATTTTCCGCCAAATAAAAAAATTAAAAATCAATCAATAAAATTCAATAAAAAATGGAAAATGGCCAAATAACATTGCTCCCACAAAAACCAAAATATTAAACTAAAGAACCCTTTACATTCCACAGCTATGGAGAACGTGGAGACAATTATGGCAACTTGATAACATGTCATATCATACAGATCTCCATATCAAAAATATACATTTTTTCAACTAAACAGTATATAAGAAACATCAAATTGCCTGCAACATTTAATACAAACAGTTCCACCATTTATTACTCACAGAGTAACACAGTTTGACACTTGAGTGCAACTGTCATTCCTTCTACAGAGACTGTCGATAAAAATCAAGAATCACAATACTCCGAATATCTAATAGAATAATATTAAATTTTAAATTCTAACGAAATGATAGCCTCAACGAACGTGGAAAATCAAATAATGTTTCCAAAAAAATGAACTCAGCCAAGAAATTATACTGGCCAACTAATACTCTAATAGAATGAGTAAATAAACAAAAAGTTAAATCAAAATGAAATTAGAACATTGATTAAAATTTCATAACATATAAATAAAGAACTGTTTGCCACATGATTACAACAACATTAACCTAGAATCAACTAAACACGATAACAAAAGACAATTAAGTCAATTGACATAGATAATCGGTAGTAGTAGGATTAGACACTACACACAATTATTCAACAACTTTGTAAACACGGGCAACATTGCTTGAACTGAAAACATCAAACTTGAAACATATGGCATCCCCAATGGAAAAATTATTTGCTTCACAAAACTCCTTCCAACCCAAACCAAGTGAAGTCATTTTGAAAGGGAATACGGTGGAGGCAACATCGAACAATGTAACACTTCCATTGTCACAGCAAGCAGTAATACACCCAAGCCTTAGATCAACAACATAATCTTCAAAGGAACAGAAGATATTCTAAACAAAAAACAAAAAAACATAAGTCATTCACAATTTCAAATAACATTTAAGAACCAGCTCATAAAAACAAATTAATAAACCGACCAGATATGGCTTGTCCACAACACCTTCCATCAAACGAACATAAAAATGGGCAGTGTAAGGAAGACGAACAGAGCGACTGTGATAAACAGGCAATTGTGCCTCAGCATCATGAAGTTCATCAAGTACCACAACAAATAAATCATCTCCATAATAAACAAACGAAGCCAATCGATTACCACTAAAACCAAAAACAGAGGACAGATCAGCCCAACCTTCCATCACGAGTGGATACACTCGATGCTTATTGAACGACGTTGTGTGCACCTTATCATTAATACCAATAAACTTCCATTTACTACCAAGCTCAGAAGCAAATTCTCCAGCAAATTCAGGGTCGACCTCACAATATTTCTGTAACATAGACAATTCACAATGAAACTAAATCGAACTGCAAAATAATATACATACCACATATAACACTCAAAACATGTTCAAAGCAAACATATATAAATCACCTGGTTCACGAAATAAGCACTGGTGAAACCTCCACGAGGAACCGTCGCAAGAAGTCCGTTGTAACTCTCCATGAAGCCAAACAATATAGTTCAAAACAATGAAATCAAATATGAATAAATCGCCGTATATAAAGACAATAAAAAAAACATATAGGGTCCACACTGCTTTACGTAAGTATAGCTTTATTCTCCTTGAAAATTGAAGTTGGAAAAAATCACGCAAATGACGTAATGAATCCAATAAACAATAAACAGCTGGAAACAAATTAGAATGTAAATTAAAATAGTACACACATAAATAGTACACCAGCACACATAGTTAACTAAAACTGTAAAAATAGTGTATATAAACAATTAAAAATAAAATATAAATTTAGTATCTATAAAACGTCAACTTTAAAAAAATAATCATCAAAACATAACCTACCAATATCAAATTGGGATTACCTTAACAGGGGAAAAACGAAAAAAATTCCACACATCCAGTTTTTTTGGTCTCGCTTGTTATAAAATAATTGAAAAAGAAAATACGGGAAACCTAAAACCATATATAATATAAAGCATATGACAACTAAATAGCTAAAACTCATTGATAATTGCAGAACAAAGTTTTCTGGAAACTCGTTTACGATAACCTTTGCCACATACAAATAAAACAAAGTAACACCCAATCTATGCAAATTTAATACCCTGCTTCACATCAATTAAACAAAGGAAAAAGAGGAAATCAATGTAACTTCCAAATACAATCAAATTTCAGAAACTCTTTATTTATATAAGACAGTGAAGTGATCTTATAAACAAAAAGGAGGCAACAATAAACTTGCAGAACATTAATAATTGGATTGCTGGATAGATAACACACTAATAACCAAATTTTATTATAAACCAAATTAAACATTACAAAAGGATAGTACAGAGTCCTTCACTAATTAATTAAAATACAGGAATTCATAAAATACTCAAACATAAATCCCAACATCATAGGGACTTTTAATAGTTCACGATATTATTTAAAAAGGTAAGAACTTATAGGTACTCACTAAACTTATCCATACAGTAGACTAAAACAAACATCAACCCTTATAAGTTTTGGCTACAACAAACATCAACCCTTAGAAGTTTTGGTCCCCTTTCCACGACAGCCATCTTCTTTATCACTACAATCCTTAAAAATAGGACCCAAATTCTTCTTAACAGAAGCAAGAGTTAGCCTTCGCTTACGCTTCATACCCTCAGGAAGAACAACCTCAAATGCATCGTCATTATCATCACCAAGATTGATAGCTGCATCATCAACAATGGATGACAAATCCTACAATAAAAAAAATAAATAAATATAACAAACATAACAAAATTAATGCTACAAATACATAATGTGAAACACAACAAAATTAATCAGCACAAACAAACAGAATTAACCAATACCATAACATTATTGTATGAATTTTCATCAACATCCACTCCTGGAGATATAATCAAATCAGCCACATAATCATCTGCTTGTGTATCCTGGACACATCCCCCCTCGTCCTCCAAAACCATGTCATGTGAACTACCACCCCTTGTACCAGCCTAAATTAATATGATAATTATTACGTAACATAGAGTAACACCACCAAGACCACAAAAAATAATAAATAAATAACACAAACAAATTAGATACAATACCTTAGGTGAAATGGATTCCAACTCATTAACAGCAAACAATGCAATGACGGCAGGATCATTACAAATTTTAACCACTCGAAAAGTACCATCAAATTGAGGAAATGAAATAGAAGCAACAACAACTTTAAACAACATTCGAACACCACTAATGGATTTCAATTCGCTTGGATAGAACCCAGCGTTTTCAGCCTAGATAAACACATACATGAAAACACAACAATCAGTAACACAATAACAATTACAAACAACAGTAAAAGAAAAAAGAAGAAAATACACATATAAAATCAGCTGGCCATAACCTTGGAAGATGTCACCAGATCAGAGCATTGTTTACCAACAATATGTTGAACATCCCCATCAAACACAACAAAAATTGTATTAGCAGTTCCATCACTAACCCTCAGTTTAACCTTATACCTAATTTTTATTCCAATTAAAATTATTAACAAAAAAAAAAAAAGAATAAGCCAAAGTTAGCATATCTATACCCATAAAAGTACACTATAAGAACCCACCGATTAATGACTAAATGAACAACAAAAAATAGACAACAACCATTTATACCTTGGAAGCATATAGAACACATGCTTGTCACATCCCTTACAATAATAAACACCAGAATCAGCCGTGACACTCCTATGACATCTGCAACCAGGATACCACCAATCTTCACCGTCTACCAAACCATCAACGACAGCACTGACAACAAACGTTCCCTCCTCAGACAATTCCAGCAGTTGACTGATAGTTTTTTTAGGATAAGAACGTAAAAATTCATCTTCAAGTGAAACCTTTGCACGTTCACTAAGCGATGGAACAATTGAGGGACACTCAATACCATGGAGAGCAAGACTGGATTAACAATGTAAGTTACATAAATACATCAACTAATACATGAACATTCACAGAAAACCAAATAATATAATAAATCATACATTTTCTTAAACACATCGACCTCATCAATTGGAGGATTGAGCAAAATCCTAGTTGCACCAAGGACATTCTGGATAGAAGCTTTTTCTACAATTTAAAAACATGACACATTCCAGTACAAAATTTAATAATTGTCTCCGAAAACATGATTTAGTGATGATTGTTAAATGGAACATGATTTGAATGGGACATGTACAAAAATTTCGAAACAAACCTCTGAATATTTTAACCTTGGCAAATTGAATGACAACAACTTGCATCCCAGCAGCAACTTTTCCAATTAATTGCCCAAAAATATCTACATACTCTCCAAACAATGCACACTCAACTTTTCCACTGCTCAAGGTAAGAAAACGCATAAATAAACAGAGACAAAGAATACAAACATTAAACACAAATAAATTATCAACCCAAAAGTTTAAAAACAAACCTATGGTCAGTCAATTCAAGCACAAGCATTTTAGTGATTTTTTCATCTCTAACGTAATCCCTTTCAGGAGAAATACCAGTCAACATACCAATGAAGTCTACACATACAATCAAATAGAGCACAAATCAAATAACTAAATTACCAAATTAAATACCAAACTAACCAACATGGAAAATCACAAACCACAGAATAAATAAAAATTCCCCACCAATCAAATTGTTGGAGTCAATAGTGTGGCTACAAACTTCAGCAGCAGATGATAGAGTCAGTCCATATAGCGGAAACGATGGACCATCACAATGTTGAACTTTTGTCTTCATCTGAAATAAGAGCTTGTATGGATGAATGGTGGTGCGATATCCACCAACGCTGGGAGTAACAGCAAGAAACGACATTCTATAAACTCCAGCTTCCACAACCTTATTCTGGAAAAGATACAACAATTGCCTTCGAATAGTAGCATGTATTTTACACCCCTAAGTATAAAAAAATAGTATCACACACACATTGATTGAAATTAATTAATAAACCCACAAAATTTTCCCAAAATAATTTAGGGAAACACTAACAAATCTAATAAATGAATCAATCAAATAGATTCTAGCATATAACAACATGCAACAACAAAAACATCAAACCAAATAAAAACCTTTTCATCGACTAACACCATTTCAATGGAATTCGTAAGTTCCGGTTTCAGAAAAGAGGAGACGGACCACATTCTAGCAACACGAACTTTCAACCGCCAAGAATCCCGACCAAGGACAACAGAGCTCAACAGATCGAAAGATGAATCCATAATTGAACTTATGAATCAATTGCAAAAGGTGCAAAGAGGGTGAGTATTTCGGAGTCAATATAACTTCAATATATAGACTATGAACTGGATGATTTTACTGAAATAACCTCATATTTGAGTGGTAGAAGCGCAAGTTGAGCGTAAAAAGACAAAAAAATTATTTGCTCAATCAATATACCTGACAACCTCACCATTAAAATACAAAAAAATTTAAATGGATCCACTGTACAGAGAAGAAAATTGACCGCAAAGCACGTGTAGCCATAAATATTATAATAAAAAAATATAAATAAATAAGTTCAGAATTAAAATATTAAAATATTCCCAAGAATAAAGAATTTAAGCATTTTAAGAATTATGACACCAACAAAGAACATCCCTGGGGGAAAAGACACGTGGACAGCATAAGGATGATCTACAGTACAACCCAAAGGAAACACACGTTAATAACGTAGATTCGGCGACGTGTACCCCTTTCAGCTGGTTTTGGGGGATTTCGGTTTGTAAAGATGATTGATGGCAACACGGATAAGGTGTAAGACTCAAACAACGCGGTGAACTAAAGTTTGAGTGTAGGACGAGAGAAGTGTCGACATTTAATTTAGAGAAGTACTTAACTTAGCTAGTAAAAGACCCATATGTTTTTGGAAGTGCACATTAAACCTATAAATTGTCTATGTTGTGAATTCTAGTAAACTTGTTGAGAATCCAAAATAAAGTGAAACAATTAACAATGACAACCAAACAAAACAATCCAAGTAAATAGAGATAACAAAGCTAAACACTATATGTAAAACAAAATCATAAATCAATCTAAAGAGCAAAGATAAAGATAGTATAGGAGCAAATTATAAAGATCGTATATTCAGTTCAGTTCAAATTGACCATGTTTGGAGAAACAATAACTCTCCGATTTACTATCAACAAATTTTTACAAGAGATAGGAAAGAGTTAAAAAAAATTAACTTCAAAAGCTCAATAAGAGCAGACTCTAATTTCTACCATTTTCTCTTCTAAAAGTGACAGAAAAAATCATCTTCATTTGCTCACTAGGAGCAATCCTTACTTTATCCCATTTCCTCTCCCAACCCTCTCATTTGATAATCACTTAGAATATTCAACCGTTGACATTTTTGTTTTCCAAGAATGATATCTTTCTATAATGACCTAGTTCACCCGCTTTTTCCTAGACACCTCATAGAATCAAGGTCTCATATTTGAATTCTCCCGTGTCAATTTCTACGATGAGTTGGTACATGCATAGCAAAAATATGTCACAAGACATTAGTGATCGATAAATTTTGTGTCCTCAAAATAGCCCAATAGAAACATTTGTCTCTTTCCATTCCTCGTATTTTGTTTCTATCTTTGAGTTTCTCTTTTTGTCCTTAAATAAATATTTCAGGACGCATTTTTCGAATTTTTTTACCTTGAAAAGAAACTTGGAAATATGTTTTCGCAATTTGAAAAAAAGGAACAGAAAAGAAGCATAGGGTGGGATGAGAAAAATTCCATAGAAATCCACGTGGCCTTTATTCACTCTTCTTTATTTTTTCGACAAAAAATGTTCCAATTTATGAAAAGGCAAAAACACATCTAGGCATGGCAACAGGACGGGGGCGGATTTTGTCCTCCCAAACCCATAAAGTTCGGGTTTCCCCAGACCCATCTCAATTTCAAGTGGGGATAAAAAGTATAACCCCAAACCCATATCCAATGAGAACCGGGTATCCCATTACACATTTTTCCACATGAATTATGATTTTATTTTAGTATTTTTTAATTAAAAAAAATTAAAAGTCCAAAATTATTTTGTTCCAACAATATTTTTTTAAATAAAGAAAAGAAATAGAGAAAACGATTGGTTTATTACTCAAATTAAAAATAAAAAATAAACATATGAATATAATTTAAGATATTGTTTAAGAGTTTTTAATTTAAAATAGGTAAAATCTAATTTTAATATAACCGGCACGGGTTTGGAGACGAGTTCGGGGTGAGTATCAATGTCACCATCACCCGCCCCAACCCCATCTCTCATACTCAAACTCAATCAACTCGGATTTTTCCCTTCAAAACGGGTAGGGTTTGAGCGGATACCCGTGAGTATGGGTTTTATTTGCATGCCTAAACACATCAAATCAAATACATAAAGTTCAAAACTTTTCTATTTTCCAAATTCAAATTGATTCTCCTTCACTGATAAAGTGATTCTTTCTTGAAACTGGGTTTGTCCTCTACTGTATAACAACATACAATGTTGAACTTCTTCAGTTAATTTATGTGAATTTTTTTATCACTCTCTTAACTAAGATCACACCTTTGTGTTTGTTTTCTTACAGTGTTGCAATGGATGAAGAGAAAGACGCTTTCTATGTTGTAAAGAAAGGGAATGTTATTGGCATTTACAAGTCTTTCACTGATATTCAACCTTTACTTTCATCTTCTGTATGTATATATCTTTTTCCAACCTTTTTATGTTCTTCATTTATGCAAATTTTTGTCTTTGGAATTTTTCTGCATTTGGGTATGTATGCTTTGTGATATTTTTTCCTCATGCAAAGTTTTGGCAACACTGAGACATAGACACCGACAATAATTTTAAAAATAGAAGTGATTAATGTAGTCGGATACAACTTATGATAGCTTATGTAAACAACTTATGATATGTTCATAATTAGTAAGCTCTTCAAGATAGTAGCTTATAATAAAAGCAGCTTATAGAAAACAATTTTGACTTTATTTTATCTATAGTTATAGTCTTATAGACATAGCTTATACATAAGCACTTATATGATAAGCGCTAAAATAAGCTGTTTATACAAACATGGCTTAGATGGAGGTCTTATTTTATTTGTTATGTTTTTCTCTCATGCTAAGTTTTTGTCTTTGGATTATTTTATGTATTTGGGTATGTATGATTGATTTGTGACGTGAATCACTAAATGGAGTTCCTTTATAACTAAGGGTCTGTTTGGATGGAGTTATTTGAGTTTAGCTACTTAAGTAAGCACTTTTTGTGAGTCTGTTTGAGAGAGTTTATGGAAACAACTTATGACATGTCATAGGCTTAAAAACAACTTATATGAAAATATTGTTAACTTTATTTTATCTTTTATTTCAGAAATAGCTTATACACAAGTACGTATGCTATACGTGTTTAATTAAGTTGTTTATCCAAATAGGCCTAAATGAAGCTTCTTAATAACTAAATTTACATTGAACTTATGTTGTTTGTTCTTGCTTTCTCAAAACAACCATGTCTTCTTCATTGTTTTTAGTTAAAACGGAAACTGTGTTTAGTTAAACTTATGTGGTTGAGTGTTTGCATTTTCCAAGCAGGTTTATGGCGACTCTGTAAGTGTTTATAAAGGGTTCTCTTTACCTCAAGAAACTGAGGAGTATCTTATCTCACACGGGCTTAAAGGAGCCACTTACTCTATCAGTGCAGCTCATGTAAATGCCGGTAGCTTTGGAAGACTTGTTGCATGTCCATATCAGGTTTGAGTCATTCTTTGTTCTTATTTTTGTTGTCCTCTTAAACTTGTCGTAGGTTTTCCTCTTATATGGGATTATGGTCTATGAAGCACTGGCACGTCTACATTGATAATAATATTAAGAAAATAGGATAATTGAATGTAACCAAATGTTAGACATCAGCGCGTGTCGAACAACTAACACACCTTCAATCTTAAGTGTTAGTGCTACATAGATAAAAAAAAACCCCTTGTTTTGTGTGTCCAAAGGCTTGGTATTGTTAACTTGAACTTTATGTTGCAACTTTTGTGTTTTCCTCAATGTTGTCAATCGCGGATTGCAGACGAAAATAGCAGCTTGTTCAAATTCTGTTATGCTACAGAGCTATAGCTTATAGTGCTGTTATACCTGCAATTTGACAATACTTTGTACTAATCGTGTGTATAACAATAGTGGTTTGTCCAAATTCCGCTATACTGTGGTGCTTTGGAACTGCTATAGGACTATAGCTGCTATTTGACAGCATTGGTATTCCTCTCTTATTATGGTGGATAGATTGTAATACAGTGGTTCATCTAGAATTATCATTATATCTGGTAACCTCTTAAGCTTATGCCATTAGTGTCTCTGGTAAGTTTGCAATTGGAAACAAATTAACTTCATGAAGAGATTAATGTTCTTTCAGGATCCATATCCTTCTGGAGCAGGATCTGTTATAGCGAATTCCTCATCGAGGAGCTCGCAAGTTGATGCTAGTGTGAGTTATCAGAAAATATTCCTTTTATATTATATGTAATATAAATAAAGGCTCTTTTATATGTCCAAAATTTCGATATTGTTAACTTGAACTTTACTGTATAGTTGTTCGTCTAAAATTAACATTATCTGTGATAACTTCTTAAACTGCTTTCTATATTCTTTCAGGATCCATATTCCTATGGAGGGATAACTAATATGGTTTCATCAAAGAGCTTGCAAGGTTCCCCACAACTTGATGCTAGTGTGAGTTATCTATCAGCTTTGGAATATCCTCAACCACGAATTTGCACCTTACTATCACCAAAAAAATGTTCATTGTTAATCGCTTCGTCTGTTTTCCTTTTTGTACAGAAGGGAGCTGGATCATCTTCGTTTTCGCCAAGTTTGCAAAGAAATCATATAAATGGATTACAACTACAAGCAGATTTTTCTACTAATACTTGTGTAAGCTTGTCTGCGTTTTGCATTGTTAATATCATTAAATTCACTATATATCATTGTTGGTAGATAAAATCGAATAAGTCAATCCAAACAGACCTTAGGTATAAAAGTTCTGGTAGTCAGAAAATTGAATTCATCTGTAAAGTTTTGGCTGCATATTTTACTTTATTCTTGGTCTTCCTTAGATAGATTTTTACATCATAGCTCTACTTTATCGATAAGATAGATATTTACCAACAAAATCTTTCTTGTAGCTTTCTTGTACACTCGAGTTTGATGGTGCGTGCAAAGGAAATCCTGGACCGGCCGGTGCTGGAGCTATACTCCGTGCTGAAGATGGGAGTAAGGTGTATATTTTCTACAAGTAATTAATCATTTTGGTTATATATTGTGAAAAGTAGTTAACTCCTATGTTTCTTCGTAGGTCTATCGATTGCGTGAAGGAGTTGGTACTGCTACAAATAACGTTGCTGAATATCGAGCATTGATTTTAGGATTAAAACAAGCTCTCAAAAAAGGATATAAGCATATACGTGTTCAAGGAGACTCGCTGCTTGTTTGCAATCAGGTTTGTTGTCTTTAAAGATAAAAAGTATGCATCAAATTTGTTAAATAGTTGCGCTCTAGCGTAGCGAAATTGGAACAATCGTTATTGTTATGTGGTACACTATTTAGTGGAAAACGTTATCAAATAGCTAACTATAGCAGCGTGATAACATTGTTGCGTAGCGGAATTCGAACAAACTACAAATTTCCGCTATCTGTGATTGACAACATTAGTATTCATTATTCCTAGTACTTTCAGAATTTCGTACTCTACCTCTTTTGGTCTATATTTCACTAATACTAATTATAAACTTCTCAATATTTTTTATAATTTTTCTAATCATTTTACCATCATTTGTGTTTTCTTTGGTAATAGATTCAAGGTTTATGGAAAGTAAAAAACCAGAATATGGGTTACTTATGCAATGAGGCCAAGGAGCTGAAGGCTAAGTTTTTGTCATTCAAGATCAATCATGTTCTTAGGGTACCTACTTAGTCACTATATATGTTTACAAGAAATGTTAGATAAATTATATGAATAATTTCATGCAAACTATTTTTACATTTTTGTTTTTTAGATTATAGCTTCCTTATTCATTTTCCCTTTTGTCTTACTATTTGGAATCTATTAATAAATAACATTTTTCTTAACGTTCAAGGAATATAACTCTGAAGCCGATATTCAAGCGAACCGCGCCTTAAATCTTCAAGGTTAGACCTCAATACTTTTCTGAGTTCGCTATATGTTTCAATTCAATTTAGCAGTGAGTTACAGCCAAAACTACTTTGAAACCAACATTGTGTTCGAAATTTATCGTCAAATTGTTGTGTCAAATATCATTTTTGTTTGAACATATTCATTGCATTCAAAATCATTACTTAAAATGCAACCATGCGCCTGTTGATATAACAGGTGCATGACTGCATTTTAGATAGTGATTTTGAATGAAGTTTTAAGGATAATTGTAAAAAAATATATAAACTTTAAGAAATTTTGAACTTTTGCAGCTGGTCAAGTTGAAGAAGATTGTGAGTCAAGTTAATGATCTACTAGCAGCATGTATGACTTATGCATTTTAGATATCTTATGTGACATTTCTTGTATAGTTTGTGCCTATTTAAATGCTGTTAGCTTAGGGAATATGACTAGAAAATTGCTGCTGTTAATCACATGTTGAAGGTTTAAAATTTTACATTTTAGTGGTATTTGACATTTCGTTTACAATTTAAAAAAATAATAATAATGTTCCGTAAGTACGGTTTAGATGGTAAAAGGTTATAACATTTGATATGTTGGAACAAAACTGTGTTAATAATAATAGTGTGCGATTGATTCGCAAAACAATATGTATTAGACAGAACAAGATTGTATAAGACAAGACTAAAGTGTACTGGAGAGATATAGTTATGATATTTCTGGAAATAAAAAATAAAATGGGTATTTTTGTATTTTACTATGAACAAAAAGTAGTCATGTGGTTCGGTGAGAGACAAAAATTCTAGTCTTTGTCTTGTTCCTTACTATCCATTTTGTCCAGTCTCATAAATAGTTTCTAAATGAAACATGGTACAATAAAAGTTGTACAATCCAATCCCCTGATTTTTAGTAGATTAAACGCACGTCAATTTCGCCGTTCGGATACCCTTATTTGAATCGTACGAGCACGTCCTCTGGGAAAAAATGTTCTTTTCGTTCAAGGAGAATTTCTTTTGTCACCCTACCAAATTTCTTTTGTAGCGAAAAAGTATATCCAAAAAAATTTTAAAAAATTTCATCTTTATAATGTCTGTGATTTAAGTAACATAAGGATAAAAATGAAAATGTGTAGGGCGCATGAAAATGTGTAGGGCGCGAGATTGTAGGGAGGCAAAAGAAAATTTCTCACTCAAGTCAAGAGATATTAATGTTTTTGGCTTAAGGAGGTTATTGGGCCTAAATGGATCTTCCCACATACAGTTGAAATTGAAGAGAAGATTGTGGAATAAAATCTGTTATTAATATTTAAAATCATGTTTTAACAATCAAATCAGATTTTGAAATTATAAACAGCCAATCAAATATGATATTTTTGCATAATTATCATACATCCATATATAGATGATTCAATTGAAAGATGCACAAACATTAGAGCAAGAGTAAAAACAAGGTGAAAAACAAAGAAATATCACGATGCAAGGAAATCAGGTAAATGAGGGCTTGTTTGAAATCCGAAAAGCTTAAGCTGTTAGGATAAAGATATATCAATGGTTTTATATTATTTTTAACACACCTCCTCATGCAAGAGCCAACTTGGACTTGAAGTGTAGATAATGCATAAACCCACCTACCATATGCTTAAATTCCACTTTTAATTAGAAAGTGAGGGGAGCGGAGATTGAACTCTAGACCACTTAGTCATAGAGGCTCTAATACCATGTTAAATAATCGATTATCCGAAAAGCTTAAGCTGTTAGGGTAGAGCTACATCAATGATTTTATATTATTTCTAACAAAAACAGTTCTCAATTACTCTTTTTTAGTTTTCAAAAGTTAAAAAAAAAAAACATGTTTGAAAGCTCTCTTTTCAAAAACTGTTTCTCATTTTATAGTTTTAAAAACTAAAATAACAGAAACAAATTATAGGTATTTTGCTTTTTAAAAACTATTTTCAAAAACTATTTTATAAAACACAACAATGGTGATGCAAGGAAATCAGGTAAATGAGTCTCTTTTTTTTGGTAAAAAATCTGTTTTTAGTGGAATGAATCAATGGTGATAATGTGTTTATTTGTTAAAAAATTTCTTACTAAGCACAACAAGTTATAGTAAAACCAAGTAGGGTCAGACAAAAAACCAAAGTCCGTCCAAATCCAACAAAACCCGCTAAAAAATTAGAGATTTTAATTCTTTTCTTACTTTTTATGTCGAATTAGGATTTCTAAAACTTTTCTTTTGTTGTTTCATGATTATCTCATCTCTGGTTGCATATTTTCTTGATTTAAACTACAAATTTTGGATTTGTTATTATTTTTGTTTTTTTACATCTAACTGCTTCAAACCGCCCAACAACCCGCTGAAATCGCAAATCCGAACCTGTGAAGACCTTTCTTCATTTTTTGGACTGATTGAACCTTATTTTTTGACTCTACAGTTTAAACCGGATGACAACTTTAAACACGAACCCGCCCATACCCGCCCTCTGTCCACCCCTCACCTAGTTTCAAAACAAATAATAGTACAGTGACATAAGATTCAGTGATAATGTGTAGCCATAACTACTTGCTACTATAGTCACTACACTTACCACAGTTAATTTTTATTATTGTCAAAATAGTCACCGTTATTTTTTCTAATAGTCTAGTGGATAATTTTTATTACTAACACATTACTCCTATAAATGTAGAGAAGTCTATAATTTAAAGTTTAACTTTCAATCACTCCAATAATATCTTTTGATAACTATCATCTAAACTACTTTTATGGAACAATACTCACTAAGTTATTTTAGTCCATTCAATTATAGGGATGTTTAGTTTTTATTCTTTGTAAATTTTGGTTTGATTTTTTTTTATTTCCATTTTGGTTTAAATTTAATCTATATGATTATTGAACCACATTGACGTGTTTTTATAAGTTATTTATGATGTTAGATACTAAAAATAATACTCCAGTTTATCATCTTTTAAATTTCTGGAGACTGTACTTAACAATTAACATACAAAATTTATGAGACAATAACAAAATAATTTTTTTTTCGAGAAACAAAATAAAATATTAACAGTTGCTAAAATTATATTTAAATTTAATTTTTTTCACTGGAATATCAGTAGTTGAAGCAACATGCTTATGAAAACAAAATAGTTCAAACAGAAAATCGCTTATTTACATTAAAAGGAGAGGGAAAAAAAAATAAAGAGTTGGTGATTCTAGATCCATAAATGATTCAAATTTATCCCTATCTAGAATGAAGGAGAAAGAGAATTTAGACAAAAAGAAGACCAATGGTTATAGTTATAGTTACACCGACAAAAAGATATCGATCGTTAATTGATTCAGTGATAATTGACGCTAGATTTAGTAGGGAATACTACGATTCGATTCCACAACTGTGATCAAGAGAGGCTGGAACCACTTGAGTCAAGATTTGACTCTCGAACTAGATTAAATTGGTGGGGTAAAAACAAAAAAAAATAGTTATACTAACAAAGATGTCACAATTGATTTAAGTGCAGCCACAGTGAGGATGCATGTGTAGTTAGTATTTGTGAACCGTTTGATTCGATTAAGTGGTCGCAATAGAATGCAATCTAATGCACTTAATATCTCAAAATCGTTCGATTAAAATCGGATAGTACAAATCACAAGACAAATTTAATCATTTATTATATATAAAATTTGAGGTTAAAATTTTAACATATTCTAATTCAATCTTAATTGAATAGTCTTAATCTTTCAAATTACATGACTGCACTAGATTTGGACTCCACAAAAGCTAATCCCTATTAGTATTTTCTTCTCAAATGAAATTTTGGATAAAGCGATTTTCTTCTCACAGAAATAGGACACACCACATCAACACAACACCAAGTTTCAAAAAACCAGCGTGACTGTGAGTAGTGACATAGGATTGATCAGTAATTCAGTATAGTGATTATTACTGCCAGCCATATAAAGTCATAGTACTAATACTAAAGAGTTACCCTAGTTAATTTTTACCTTCACCATAGTTACTTTTTACACATACTATGTACTATGGAGCAGAAATTTAGACAAGGAAAATTGAATGATGAATTCAAAGTGTTCATTATTATACCAATATGACAATGAACTCACTAGGATGGAACAGCCAGTTAGGGACGAGGTATATCCATCAAATTCTTTCCACTTTTCTTGCCAGCCATTTCTTTCTTTTATGGGCCTAAACGGGGTTAGCGGCACAACTTGTTGCCTATTAATCCATTATTACTAATTTACTACCAAATCAAACAAAAACCCCAAAAAGCAAAAAATAAAATGAAATCCACCTGAAATAAAAATCAATAACAATCAAACAACATTTGCAGAAACAAGGTAAGTTGAAAATTGTATTGAAATTAGGGGTGAGCAAAAAATGTGGTGATCCTTAACCAAACTATATCTAATTTTAATATCCAAATCCATTTTGAAAAAAAAAACCACACAATCCAATTAAAAAAAACATATTCTAAACCACCATTTTCAATAATTGGTTTGAAA
The DNA here is from genome assembly GCA_951799995.1 of Trifolium subterraneum. Classification (NCBI taxonomy): domain Eukaryota; kingdom Viridiplantae; phylum Streptophyta; class Magnoliopsida; order Fabales; family Fabaceae; genus Trifolium; species Trifolium subterraneum. Next base: position 27,525,297 of record OX637465.1, on the reverse strand, counting down.
TTGGTTTTTAAAGTGGAGCCCAATATTTTGCAATTGATTTTCAAAGTGTAGTTCAATAGTTTGATTTTTGCTTTTTAGGCCCCCCAGCTTGCTTCCACACCCCCCAAAAATCCAAGTTAATCATAATAAATAAATAATTAAAAAAGGTGGTGATGAGGCTGGTGGTCAACGCCGACCACCGGTGGCCGGTGCGGCGGAGCTCCGGCGGTAATGGTGGTTGACGGTGATTTTCCGGCAACTCGCGGAGGTTCTCTGACGACCGTCACGGTGGTCGGTGATGGTGCTCGGGTTCTTTAATTATTTGTTTTATTTAAAAAAATTTAGTTCTTTTTAAAATAATTCAAAAAACAGATTTTTCAATGTTATTCTTAAAAAAAAAATCTGTATTTTATATTTTTGGGCTTAAAAAAAATAGTTTTTTGGGCTTAGAAAAAAAATCTGTGTGTGTGATTATAAACAAATCCATTCATAAAATTAAAAAAAAATTATGTTTTTTCTAAACAATAATTACTAAATCTGATTTTTTTTAATTAATTAATAAAATATTAAATTGGCTTGAGTATTTAAAAAAAAAAAATAGTTTAAGTAAAAAATTGGTTTAAAGGAGTAATCTAATTTTTATTACAAACCGGTCATAAATGGATTTTGAATCGGTTATAAACAATATCCAAATTAATTTTGCAAAATAACCAATTTTTCATTAAAATGATTTTGGATCTAAATTAAAACCATGGTTTAGTGTGGTGTGGTTTTTAAACCATGCTCAGCCCCGATTGAAATGGCAAAAGGGTCTTAAAAATCAAAATTTGACATGTCTCGGAAGGTTATATGGTAGTGAAATGAGTAAGAGAGGTGTTTAGAAAGAGAATAAAAACCATGGGATTAGTGTTGAGAGATTATGATAAAACTGTGTTCTTTATTTGATTATTAGTCAAAAACCAACATGACCATGGTAAAAAAGTTTATCGCTTTCTTATGCTAAATGTCACCATACCATGAATGATAATATAACACAATGAGTATTAAGTAATAACACCGTGAATGATATAATATAACACCAAATTTTGAGTGTTATATATTTTATCAGTAGAAGGATTTGAACTCGATCATTTCCTCTAATCACTCAATCCTTATATCCTCCTTCAAGCCACCAAATAAATTTCTTGATTAAGCGGAAAAGTACCCTTGAATATGATGATAATCTTCTTACTGTGGAAAATACAACGGTAAATTATTAGAGTAAAAGGTCAAATACCCCCCTGAAATTTCAAATTTTGTCAAATACCCCCTGAAATTGTCAAAAGTCAATCAAATACCCCCCTCCAGTGGATATTTAGGGGGGGGGGGTATTTGATTGACTTTGAGGGGGTATTTGATTGACTTTTGACAATTTCAGGGGGGTATTTGCCTATTTCAAAATTTCAGGGGGGGTATTTAACAAAATTTGAAATTTCAGGGGGGTATTTGACCTTTTACTCAAATTATCATAAACCGCATGTCAATATTAAAATACAGCAACAATGTATTGATTGTGGTTTTTTCTAATTTACCCCTTATAATTTAGGGTATCTATCCACAAACCAATAAAAACAAGTTATATTAGTTGGTTATAAGTTAGTTGTGGTACCACATCCAATACTTATGTAGTTTGTTCTCATTGATTGTTGGACAAATACCTCCAAAGTATCAAGAATAGCGTAAACCTCACCATTGATTGTTTAAATTAGGGATAGCAACAAAACCCGTACTCATGGGCGCTGCCCAAATCGATCTGTTCCAATTTTAACAAGAAAATCTAAATTATTGTTTGAGTTTTTTCGATTTTAAAAATACAGAGGCAAAACATATATGTTTTTGTCAAATGGATACTCATTTACCAAACAGACCCTAGGTGGCGGTATACCGAAAGGTTTTTTTTTCCTTCTAGCCACACATGTGGCGAAATTCCATTGACTGATTTTTTTGTTTTGTTTGTTTTTTTTGTTTTAAATAATAAGAATTAAACCTTTAACTAAAATGAGCCGAATTGGGTCGAACTACTCTGAATTTGACTTGATAGGAATTGGTTCAGTTGAAAATTCGGCTTGATTTTGAGACTAACTATTTTTTAGCACAAGTTTAGCTCGTTTAAAGTTCATAAATAGTTCGGTTCAGCTCATTAGAATCAATCCATTTTCAGGTTGTTAGGTTCAATTTACGATTATGAAACGGATATGAAGAAAGAAAAAATCCAATAAATCTCTATTATTTAATAATTACTTATATTTATACAATTCTGCTTTAGTGCTCAGTGTTAACCAAGTTATTGAGCTCAAATAGTTAATGAACTTTAGGAAAGAATGGTTTTACACAGGAAGAAGGTTCTTGATTCGCAGCACTAGTGTGATGCAACAATTAGTGCTCAAAATTTGAATTCAAATCAAATGTGACATTATGAAATTTAATTAGATATCTTTCTAGAATAATGTTTGTGTGCATATAAATTAAACTAAAATTATTAAGATTAAGATATAATAAAAATACAATTGGAAGCATCTACCCAAAAAAAAATACAATTGGAAGCAATTTGAAGGAAAAAAGTACAAACTAAAACAAAATTTAAATTGTTTGCCATCAAATATATGTGCGACGAGATTAATTAAGCACAAAACTATGATAGTTTAATGCATATTATTGCAATCATCATTATAAGTAGTAAAGTTATGAGCAATTGTGATAATATTTATTTTACAAATAGTGACAATAAAAAAAAACGCAAAAGTCTTGATATAAAAAACTTAAAATTAGTTACTAGTATATAATATTACATGAGCACAAGTTTTTTCCATACCTATTGCTTGTTGCAGCTTCTCACTCATTCTTTTACGCCCACTTTGAAACCACGAGGATCAGGGGCGGTTTCAAGGCACGGCCAGCCTGGGCATGTGCCCGGGCTCGGCCCAATATAATTTTTTTTTGTTTGTGAAAAGAAGAAAAAAAAGCAAAAAAAAAAACAGAAAAAGGGCAAAACGCGTTCTCCTGTCTCTCTCTGCTCGCGTCGACCACATACCACCTTTCTCTTTCTCTCTCTGCTCAACCACATCACCGGAAAAACCAGTTGCCGCCACCACCACAAAAGCTTTCTCTATCTCCGTCTCCCTTTTGTCTCTCACTCTCTCTTCTCTATGCGACAGACAGGTACAATTTTTCTAAATTTATAATTTTTCTAGGTTTTAGGTTTTTGGAAAATTTTGATTTGGGAAATTTGATTTGTTTCTTTGATTGATTGAATAAATATAGATAATAGATATACTAAATCCTTTGATCAAGATTCAAGAGTGAATGTGTTCCAAAAACTACTTTTGATTTGGGAAATTTGATTTGTTTCTTTGATTGATTGAATAAATATAGATAATAGATATACTAAATCCTTTGATTTGGGAAATTTTTCTAGGTTTTAGGTTTTTGGAAAATTTTGATTTGGGAAATTGCAAAGATGGGCTGCTAAAGAGAAGATCAAGTTTTCTTTGATTGTTTTCCAAGCTTTTTTTTTTTGGGACTGTTTGTTTTTATTTACTGTGATTTTTACTGTGTTCTGGTAAATATATTGTGTTTCAATTGATTAATTTCAATCCAACCAAGAATATGTTGTGCTTCAATTTAGCTTCCTTTCTGTTTCACGAAGATAAGTTACAATTGCATTTTGTTGCACATGAAATTTGAATACATTCATGAATGATTGAATGATCAATACTACCTATATTATTGATTTGTTCTTTGGTTCTTCAAATCTTTGTATTTGAAAAAGACAATGAAATTGTACATATCAGGAAAGCCTATATGTGAATTGAATATTAACTTTGAATCATTAAATTTCAGAGATGCGGGTTGTCACATCCCGTTTTTATTTAATTATTTATTTAATTTGATTTATTTATTTAATTTCCATATTGTGTGATTTATTTAAATATGTGGCTTTTAGTGTAGTGGTGTAATTAGAATAGTAGTGTTTTTAGGAGGTGTAGATAGAGAATTAGAATGGGCTTATGAGGAAGGGCAATTTAGTAAATTGAGAAGGAATTAACCTAGGTATAAGTTTGAAACTTAGTGAGAGAAAATCATTTGTCACCATTTTGTGAAGAATTAGAGAGATAAAGTCTAGAGAAGAAGGTGAGGAGAAGAACATAGAAGAGGAGCTAATTCTTGAAGAATTAGAGGTAAGAGAGTAGTTTATATAATGTGTGGGTGATAAAGAGGGAGGAGAAATCATGTTCTCTTTGCCCAAACCCTCTCACCCTTTGGTATGCTTAAAGTTAACATTTTTATGTTTTTATATGAATCAAAATGCTTCCTTTTGTAATGATTTCGTGATATCTATGTTATGTGATGCTAAAAGTACTTGTTGATGGTTTCAATTTTTGAGAATCAAAGTATGTTCATATGAAATTATAGGTTTTTGAGTTTTGAATGAAAAATATGCATAATCTTTGATTGGTGATGATTTTGGTGTTTGTAAGAGATGAAACTTGTACTTCTATGTATGATAACATGTTTATCATCTAAAGGAAACATCTTTTTAAATCTGGAACAAGTTTTGGGTGATTTGGTAGTGGAATCCGAAAGGCCACGAAAACAGAGCAGCAACTTCTGGGTATCGTCGCTGCAGCGAGAGCTAGCGAGGGAAACCTGCTGATGCTCGCTAGTGCTCGCCAGCCGACCCTGTTCTGTCTGACTTGCGTCGCTGCAGCGAGAACTAGCGAAGAGATGGCGAAGGTTGCCAGATTCCTCGCTAGGACTCGCTAGATGGCGAGTAAGCTTCTGACTTGCTTCGCCAGAGCTCGCTATAGCGAGAGCTAGCGAAGACAGCCAGATTTAGTTGATTATTAATTGATGATGATGATAGTTGGTGTGTAGGTTGCTAGTCTTATAGAGATACATGAATGATGATAATAATTCTAAATGAGTGTTGTGTGATGGATGATGATGAATTGAATTGATCTCAAATTATGTGTATGTATAAATGTGTTGGAATGTATATGATATGATAAGATGAATGATGATGCTTTTCATATACTTGTCGAACATGTATAATGATATTGATGGTGGATTGTAATGAGTATGTTAAAGTGTATGTGTATGAATATGCTTATTATATGTGTATGAAATATTGATGGTGAGTTGGTGATATCGTGTATTAATACATGAAGTGTTGGTGAATATATAAATTGATTTATATTGATGAAATGTCGTGACACATAATTCATGCATAAGTTGTGTCAATTGATGGTGATAATAGATGGTGAAGGGATTCTTGTATCCTATATAGATGGTGATATGGTACCACATGTAGACATGTCTAGGACATACATGAAGGTGACATTAGATGCATTAGGAAGGTGAACCTCATTTGTGTTGATGTGATAATGATGCGATATTTGAATAATGATGCGATATTTGAATAATGGTGTTCTCATTGAATGTGCATTTATCTTGTTGATTGTTACATATAGATTGAGTATATGTATATGCCTTGTTGATGGAGATGAATTGGTATCATATGCATGTTGGTTATGCGGATAGTAAATGAATGTGTATATGTATGCATTGTATATGTTGAATTGGATTTAATGTTAGTAATTTACTTTCATTTATTTCAATGCCGATTATATGTACTAACTCTCTATTTCTTTTGTAATGGATCGTTGGGCGATTCAGATTCTCAGGCGTGAGGATTTGCTTTGCTTGCTCAGGAGGAGTACCCGGCATTGTTGCCAAGTATTCGGGGTGAGGAGTTGTGTCTTACTATTAGTGTAGTACCCTTGTCCATTGCTCTGAAGGATTTGTAACACCATGTTAGGGTTTATCCTTATTGTTGGGTTTTGCCTAGTGTCGTTGTTAGACCTTGTTTATGGTGTAAGGCTTATGCTAAGTACTTAATTGCCTATTTATTTGTGGATGAGATATTGGTAGGTGAATTATGTGGACGTTGGCTTATTATTGTTGAACTTAATGAATATTTCAGTCGTTGACTTATTTATGATTTATTATTTGAATCATGACTTTTATGTGTTGGAACAAAATATGTGTTAATACACACCCTTAAGTTTTGATGATAACAAAGTATTAAATGGACAATTGATGGTACTAATGTTTAAATTAAGTGCAGGAGAATTCAACGTTTAATCAAGAGCACACTTAATTTAAACTCTGATGAAACCAATGGAAGTCTGAATATTTAAGACTATGAAAGAGTTCAGATGCTACAACGTGGTCAGGAGCTATACAAAGTTCAGAAGCTCAAAGTAGATCAGAACGTTTGAAAGCTGTTTTGGAACTCAGAGGAGTTTAAGAAGCTCAAGGATGTTCAGAGGCCTACAAGAGTTCAGAGGCTGTCTGATAGTCATAAGTCATTCAGAGGATGAAGGCGTTCAGAAGCTGAATTGCAAATGACTATCAGAGGCCAAACATTCAAAGACCAATCGGACTCCAAGCTATTAAAGGTTCATCAGAAGCAAAGGGAATTCCCAGTCATCAGAGGGCTACATCAACTACAACTTATCAAGGTTGATGACTTGTTCTAAGGTCAACTAAAATGCAACGGTCACAAAGGATGTGATCCCTCTCTCTAGGAGCTAGTTGTACCTTATAACTGTACCATTGGACAGACAGCAAAGGTGAAGCTTCTCTGCAAACGAAGACGTGGCTTTACTCAACGGATCTTCAATGTCTACAGCTGTCCAAGTTGCAACGGGAATTTCTCCAACGTCTCAATGTCTTTCTCAACTCATATAAATATGCCAAAGAAAGAATTGAAGACTAGCGCTCAACATTAGATAAATCTCTCAGAAGAAAGTGAGCATTTGAATTGTAATAGAAAATATCTCTCAAATGAAGTGAGCATAGAAACTAGCTTAGAGCCTCCTGAAGTTATTATGTTTGTAATAAGTTTTAAGCTCTTAAGTTAGTAATAAGTCTTCTGCTTAGTGTAGAAGCAATAAGTCTTCTGCTTAGTGTAGAAGCAAGAAAGTCTTCTGCTTAGTGTAGAAGCACGTAAGTCTCAGTCTTAGTGATTAGAGCAGTGAAGTCTTGAGCCTGAGTGCTTGAGCAAGGAAGCCTCTGATCTTGTGTGATCAGAGCAAGGAAGTCTCTCTGTCTTGTGTGACTTAGAGCAGGAAGTCTCAAGCTTGTGTGCTTGAGCAAGGAAGTCTTTGATCTTGTGTGATCAAAGCAAGGAAGTCTCTATGTCTTGTGTGACTAAGAGCAGGAAGTCTTGAGCTTGTGTGCTTGAGCAACTATTGTAATCCGTGTGATTATAGTGAAACTCTCTTGGAAATAAGGGGACTGGAGTACTCTCAATTTGTGAGGGGAACCAGTATAAATTGTTGTGTGTTCTTCTCTTTCTCACTCTCTCATTTACTCCTTCATCATTCATAACGCCATAAGTTAATTGTGTGAATAATCCGCTGTGCTTTAAAGACTCTAAAAAGATTTAAATATCTTTGGAAAGTTTTTAAATATCCAAAAACACAATTCAACCCCCCTTCTTGTGTTTTCTCCACGCACCTTCAATTGGTATCAGAGCTCCGGTTCTGTTGGTAAATCACTTAACCGTGAGACAGTCAAGATCCAAAGGAGAAAACCTCCATGGCTCAAAACATGGATGAGTGGAAGCAGAAGCTACATAAACAAGTTGCTGATCTTAGCAAGAAATTTGAAGATGAAATGAGCTTAAATGAGGATCTGAGCAACAATCAAAATCCTTCCACTTCAGGGGTTAATCAAACTTCTAGTATTGCTTCTACAGCTACTACTGTCTGCCTCATTAGTGATGATGATGAAAGCATTCAGTGGGCAACAGTAAATGGCTTGTTAGATCAATATGAGGAGTTTAGGATGGAGGAAAATGAGAGCATTGAGAAAATGAACATAAGGTTTCAAGCTATAACAAGCAAGCTTGAAGAGCATAACAACAAACTCAGCAACAAAGAGCTTGTAAGCAAGTTGCTGAGGAGTTTGCCTCTGAACTGGAATGAAATTCCAAATTCTATAGAGGAAACTAAAGACATCATGTCAATGAGTCCTGAATCATTGATTGATTTACTCAGAGTCCATGAATTGGCTCTGAAGGAGATGCAAGAGTTGAAACGTGAAGAAGCAGAAGCAGCAAGGAAAGGAAAGCAAGCATTGGAGCATGAAGATCTTGTTGAGGAACCTGATGAAGAGTATCTTGAAAGGTTTTCAAGAAAAATTCAAAGATGGTACTTCTTCAAGAAGAATGGAGGAAGACTAGATAAAGGGATGACAACATGGGATGTACTAGACAACTTCTCTGAAGATGAGTCTGAAAGAGCACCTAGAGCTGAAGGATCAAGTTCTGAAGATGGCTCAGACTCTGAAGACTCAGGCTCTGATAAAAGATCAGAACCTGAGAGCAAAGAAAGCATGCAGAGAACAATAAATCAGGTATATTCTAGTCTTTCCAAAGCTAAATTAATCAAGCATCTTAATAAGACCTTACTTAAACTCTCAAATAGTCAGCAGAAGTATAAAAAGCTTAAAGCAGACTATGAGAATTTAAGTAAGCAAGCAAATCACTCTGAAGGTCTTGAACAAAAAGATTTTATTAAAACAAGAGATCTTAAGAATGATTATGCTATATGTTACAAACCCCTTGAGCACTCTCTAGTTCTCAAAGAGTACTGTAACATCAATGCTGATCAAAATAAAATTGTTTCCATGCTTTGCAACCTTAAGACCAACAATACTAATGGGATTGGATACTCTAGTAGTAAAACACTAGAGGAACCAAGCTCATCAGTTATTGATGGAAGCTTCTCACTTCCAAATCTTTACACTACATTCGTATCTGATAGCTCTCAGATGAATCAAATGGAGGATGAAGATTTGGCAACTAACAGTCTAGGACCCTCATGCAAGTGGGTACCAAGAGACAAAATTGTTTACTTGATTGCAGGTGAAACTAAGACTCTGAACCTGCCAATCACATGGATGCATGTGACTGTGAATGGAAGAAGAGCAATTGTGCATAGAAGGCACATTCTTGAAGAGTCGGATGGAGAAGAAGATGAAGAGGAGTACATAAGGAGCAAGAGGGAGTATGAAGATTTGGAAGCTTGCTTTGAAGATGATAACAATTCAGTGTGGTGGAGTGATTGCTCTGGCTATGACTCTGACTACACCTAATCAAGAAAGCTTCAATGCAAGGTAAGTATGCTTAACTTCTGAATGACATTTCAGAGAAACAACTCTCAAAGGTTGAAAATGTCTTCTTAGGATACACAGTGTTCAGTACTAAAAACCTTGAAAAATCTTGTCTGAACATATTTTCTTGTGTCCTGAAAGACTTGTTTCTTCAGCCTCTGAAGTTCTTCAGGTTTCAGCATCTGAAGAATCTCAGACTCTGAGAAACGTTTCAACCTCTGACGGTTAAGCCTCTGAATACAAAATGAATTGGAAACGTTTAAGTATTTTTACTAAAACGTTTTGGCGCTAAATAGACAACACGTACACACGTTCTGATTGGTTTAAAACAGTTTATGATTAGTTCTTTTCCTTTTAATTTATTTTATATGACTTGATCTGCCTTTAATCAAATTCACTAAATCAATTGCACACACTTCATCTTCACAACCTACACTTTCAATTGTCTCAAACTTAAAGTAAAACCCTCTTTCGTCGAAAATTTAGCAAAACCCTAATTATAAAAATGACAGCATCCACATCGTCTTCAGATTCTCTATTTGTGTTTCCAAAGAACTTTCCCATCAATACTATTACTTGCGAAGAATTGTTCTCCACAGATTTGTCTCTAAAGATGGAGGGAAAATCTCTAAATCTGGTTATGGAACAACCAGTGGATTTTGACAGCTTGGAGAAGAATCATTTTAGTGTCTTAAAGTACTTTATTGAAAGTGATGGGAGCTTTAAATACATGGAGTTGCTAAATGGCCCCATCTATCCATCACTAGTAAAGGATTTCTGGATCAGAAGTAAGGTAAAGACGGTTGAAGACTACAACAAAGGAGCCAAGAAAGAAAACTACTGAAGGCTCAATCAAGGACAGCTCAGGAAATGCATCAATGTCTACACCTGCTACTGTCAACACTCAAGAAACTCAATCAACACCATCAACCCAATCAAAAACAAACAAAGATCCTGCTTAGAACCCACTCATCCATTCATCCTCTGAGCAGACTCAGAACATCTCTATCCAAACATGTCCTGAAGACAATCTCACGATAAAACAAATTATGTCAGGACATGATCATTCAGATCTGCTCACATAAAAAATAATCCACACTGAACCACAACTCACATCTGAGTCTATCCAACCACGACCTGAGCAACAAAGTACTGAGGAAATTGAACCTCATTCTGAAAACATCCAACAGTCACCTTCATCGAACTACATTGATGATATGGTCCAAAAGCTTCATGTAAATGATTTTCATTTAAAAGCTCTTGATCAACAGCATCAACAATCTCAATCATCACCTCAACATACCTCTTCACCCTCAAACTCTTCACCTCATACAACCAACTCAACTAACCCTGAAATCTTGAGTGAATGCAATAGCTTGATTAGACAGATACATGGTCTTCCTGAGTTAAGTTTTTCTGACATATCATCATCTGAATCTGTTGCAAAATGGGTAAGCTTGGCAGAGGATTTGGTAAAGAAGCTGCATAGTCTTCAAGGAGCTGATGCTGAAGAACTAAGGAGGTGTGAAAAGAGGAAGGATAAGGTATTGGAAGAGGTCATTCAGAATAAGAAGGACGCAGAAAGGAATCACCCTGAATCCTTTACTGAAAGAAACAGCAATCTGGATGGACCTGCTCAAGGAGATTCAAGGAGTGATCAAGAGTGTATGAGAAATCCAGTGTATGAGGCTGAACTTAAAGAAATCAGAACTGAGATGAGCAAGTCTAAAAGGATGTTGGAGAAAGTCGATGGAAAACAAACAGGAATCTTAAAAACATTAACTTCTCTCTTTAACAAATTACCAGAAAGTCAATAAATGCTTAAGTGTTTATCTGCTGATTAAATGTTTTGATTAGATACAATATTAGGTTCAACTTGTGTAAATATTAAGTTGTTTCATAATTATCTGACTAATTATATGTTCTTAATTGATTCTGTTTAGCATTACCTTATTCTAGAAATGTTTTTAAACAAATCAATTCTTGAAAAATCAATACATCAAACTACTGAGCTATTACTTGTCAAACTTGATTTTCAATAAGTACAATATGTGATACTCTTAAAGCTTAAATTACATATCAAGAGAAGAAATACTTGTAAGAAATCAAAATTACATAACAAGCCAAAGTAATGAGTTTTATCTCATTAAGAACTAAAGTTGTTGACTACATATCTATCTAAAGACTACTTCTGGAAGCCTCCAAGGGATGACCTTGGAGAAGGGACTGATATTCTTGAAGAAACCATGCATAAGTTTCGTTTCCTTCAGGAATGTCAGTTTGCCCTTCTTAGGCTATGGACTTAAGTTTGATTTTCTTCAGGAAGGTATATCTTCAGAACTTAAAACAGTCAGAGTCCAAAGATTTCTCTTCAGACTCTGAACTGAGTTCTTCTGTGACAGACACTGACTTTGTTTCCATTGGTTTCTTCTTATGTTTTCTCCTATCTTGACTGACTCTCAGTGAAACTACTTTCTTCTTCTCTAAGCATTTCATTTTCTCTCTCAAGAGATCTATCAATAACCTAAGATTATTCTGTGTGAGTAAAATGACTAGGTATCTCTCTCCTTTTATAAGCAAAATTCAATGGCCGAATTTTAAATGTGTTCAACCACTCCTGATTTGACGACATTGAAAGTTGAATTTATATTAATTGCTTATATTACCTTTTTGATAATGAAAAAAGGGGGAGAAAGAATATTGGTAAATCAATTGTTGGAAGAAGCGAAATTACTTGGCTTTTTAGGGCCTTGTAGTGCTTCAGAGAGAGAACGTAGGAGAGTGGTCAAAATAGTAGCATGAGGAACATGCTTTGTTATGACAATCTGATCTTTGAGGATTTCAAAGTATTATACTAAAGAGCTCTGAACTGTTTTCAAATTGTGTGTTCAGACTCTGAGCTATTTTCTTTGAAAAGATTTTTAAAGCTACTAAAGAGCTCTGAACTGTTTTCAAATTTTTTGTTCAGACTCTGAGCTATTTTCTTTGAAAAGATTTTTAAAGCTACTAAAGAGCTCTGAACTGTTTTCAAATTTTTTGTTTAGACTCTGAGCTATTTTTTTTGAAAAGATTTTTTAAAGCTCTGAACTGTTTGAAAATATTTTGAACTCTGAAGCTGTTAATGATAACCATCAGAACCAAGTGTGTATGTAGAAGTCTTTAAACGCCTCTGATTCTATTTTGTCATTCAATTTAAATATTGCTTCAATTTAAATACTGCTTCATCTTGCATCTGCATTAAGGGCTTAATTTTCAAGGAGAATGCATTTATTAATTGAAGTTTATTATTCATAGTTAGTTCTTGAGTAAGGGTGCAACTTTACTCAAAGATTATCACACTATGGAAAGAAGAAGCTTGCAAACCTTGTTCTTTACATAGTGAAATATGAATAATTTAAGTCATATAATAAAGTATTTCTGAAACTGATTAAAATTAACTATGGATACAAAATAGGGGGAGCTTACAAACCTAACCCTATGGGTTATCAGACTTAGGGGGAGCTTACAAAACTCAGAAGCCTAATGTCAACATAGCTGATTTTTATCAACAACAATTGTATTTAATACTTGTGTTTGTCATCATCAAAAAGGGGGAGATTGTTGGAACAAAATATGTGTTAATACACACCCTTAAGTTTTGATGATAACAAAGTATAAAATGGACAATTGATGGTACTAATGTTTAAATTAAGTGCAGGAGAATTCAACGTTTAATCAAGAGCAAACTTAATTTAAACTCTGATGAAACCAATGGAAGTCTGAATATTTAAGACTCTGAAAGAGTTCAGATGCTACAACGTGGTCAGGAGCTATACAAAGTTCAGAAGCTCAAAGTCGATCAGAACGTCTGAAAGCTGTTCAGGGACTCAGAGTAGTTCAGAAGCTCAAGGATGTTCAGAGGCCTACAAAGAGTTCAGAGGCTGTCTGATAGTCATAAGTCATTCAGAGGATGAAGGCGTTCAGAATCTGAATTACTAAAGACTATCAGAGGCTAACTATTCAAAGACCAATCAGACTCCAAGTTATCAAAGGTTCATCAGAAGCAAAGGGAATTCCCAGTCATCAGAGGGCTACATCAACTACAACTTATCAAGCCTGATGACTTGTTCTAAGGTCAACTAAAATGCAACGGTCACAAAGGATATGATCCCTCTCTCTAGGAGCTAGTTATACCTTATAACTGTACCATTGGACAGACAGCAAAGGTGAAGCTTCTCTGCAAAGGAAGACGTGGCTTTACTCAACGGATCTTCAATGTCTACAGCTGTCCAAGTTGCAACGGGAATTTCTCCAACGTCTCAATGTCTTTCCCAACTCATATAAATATGCCAAAGAAAGAATTGAAGACTAGCGCTCAACATTAGATAAATCTCTCAGAAGAAAGTGAGCATTTGAATTGTAATAGAAAATATCTCTCAAATGAAGTGAGCATAGAAACTAGCTTAGAGCCTTTGAAGTTATTATGTTTGTAATAAGTTTTAAGCTCTTAAGTTAGTAATAAGTCTTCTGCTTAGTGTAGAAGCAATAAGTCTTCTGCTTAGTGTAGAAGCAAGAAAGTCTTTTGCTTAATGTAGAAGCACGTAAGTCTCAGTCTTAGTGATTAGAGCAGTGAAGTCTTGAGCCTGAGTGCTTGAGCAAGGAAGCCTCTGATCTTGTGTGATCAGAGCAAGGAAGTCTCTCTGTCTTGTGTGACTTAGAGCAGGAAGTCTCAAGCTTGTGTGCTTGAGCAAGGAAGTCTTTGATCTTGTGTGATCAAAGCAAGGAAGTCTCTATGTCTTGTGTGACTAAGAGCAGGAAGTCTTGAGCTTGTGTGCTTGAGCAACTATTGTAATCCGTGTGATTATAGTGAAACTCTCTTGGAAACAAGGGGACTGGAGTACTCTCAATTTGTGAGGGGAACCAGTATAAATTGTTGTGTATTCTTCTCTTTCTCACTCTCTCATTTACTCCTTCATCATTCATAACGCCATCAGTTAATTGTGTGAATAATCCGCTGTGCTTTAAAGACTCTGAAAAGATTTAAATATCTTGGAAAGTTTTTAAATATCCAAAAACACAATTCAACCCCCTTCTTGTGTTTTCTCCACGCACCTTCATTATGATGAGGTCTTATTATTATTTCCGCTGCAATGTATTCGATGAGCATGATATATGTTTGGCTTACATGCTATAGTTGATTGATGATTTTCACATGTAACGCTCTTCTTGTGTCTACTTGCGTTTTATTTATTTATTTAGTCGAAATTTTTGGGTAGATATAAGTAGGGTGTTACACGGGTTTTTGGTTGACAGAGCAAGTATCGACCAAGTATCAAGAATAAGAATGTGAAGATTATCAAGTCTAAATTGCGCAACAAGATCAACGATGTGAATTTGGAGTTAAAATTTTGCGCAGGCTCCGCCACTGACGAGGATCATGGTTACAGTCTAATGGCTCATCTTCTCTCCAATATGGACTCACAACAATTTGCTCAAGCTTGTGAGTATATTTTAGAACATTTAACAAACTCAATTTCAAACTAATTACCAACGCAACCTCCCAATTCAATATCTTTCTGATTTGTGACAAATTTTGAATTGGTATACTGAAAATTAAAATCACAACAGGATTGGTATTAAAACCAAGCAAGCATATAAATTAAAATATGTAACAAAGTTATCTAAACTAATAACAAAATTTGTATAGTTTAAAAATTAAAAAAAACTCTATGGAAAGAGTTGCAACTACTTGGACTAATGAAATCAAAAGTTTTCTTTAAGCAAAATCAAAAGTTAGATTTGGAAAAAAATAATGGGTTGCCAAGTGCAATAAACTCAAATTGATTATGAAGATAAGATTGACCCACTAGTTCAAAAGTGTAAATTTTTTACTAAGCAGTGGATAGAAATCATAACAATAACCATAAAAAAGAAAAAGAAAAAGTAAAGCATGTATTAGACACGTTCACTCACCCATAAGTTTCTGTAAAAGAGGAGAAGCTTGAAGGATATTTAAAATCCACAAAGGATCATACTCCTCATTATCTAAGATGAATGGATTGTGAATCATGAGGTTCAACTGCGATGTATTAGTTGTTGACTTATTTTTAGAGAAGTTGTGACCTAAACAATAGCATCTAGGATTCAAACTATAATTCAAAAGTCAAAGAAATGTAAAAAGGCAAAAAAATAACTCACTCATCCATCCAACACTTTATGACTAACCTTCAAAAATACGTTCAGATGCATAATCTCAAGTTCAGGAAATGTTGCACAGAGAGTAACAAATGCATTAAGTTTTTCCAAGAATATAACAATAAACAAACTTTTTTGTTTTTTGTTTTAAAAAAAAAACTTTAGTTTTTCAAATATATAAAAAATAAATATTTATTTAAAAAGATAAGTGTAATTAAAAAAGGATACAATTGACAAATCATACCCTTAAAACACAAAATGGACAGTTAAATAAAAACGCTAAATCCGACAAAACTGGACACTTAAAAAAAAACGGATGGAGTAATAAAGAGATACACAATAACAACAACCAAGGGTCAAAAGTAATTATAAAGATATAATTTTTTCTAGCACAACTCCTAAACCAAACAACCAACAATAAAACTAAAATACATCCAAAAAGAAACAACCAGAAAGAATACATAAATTAACTTAGTTTGTCCTAATATGACATTAGAACATAAAAAAGAAACAACCAGTCAAAAATAAAACTAAAATACACCCAAAAAGGAAGATAGCCCAGATCTAAAATTCAACATGAACTAACTAAAAGTAACAAATTCTCACTTCAACATATAAAGGAGTTGATAAATTTTATGAAACGGAGAAGACTGAGAAGTGTAAACGAAAAGGGGGTGAGAAATTTCATACCCATTGAAAAGCGACGGTGGTAACTGGTGTTGTTATGAGACGAGAGACAAGAGAGACGGTGGTGAAGAGAAGATCCGGTGGTGACTATGGCCGCTGACAATTGTGAACAGTGGAGACGAGAGAGACAGTGTGAGTGTGGTAATTAGGGTTCTTTCATCTGCGTTTTTTTTTTCATCTGTGCGTGTTCTGTACTTTTGATAATGATTTTATTTTTTTTATAAATATAATGATTTTATTCTTTCTATTGCATTTTAGGGATGGAAAATGCTATTTAGTAAGAAAATCTATGGAGAAGAATTGCAAGAATAAATCTCCACCCTTGTTTATATCAACTACCCTCCATGATTTCCACTAAAAAGGGAGATTAAAATTACATCATCCTATAAAATAATGTCATGTGTTATTCTTGCATTTCTTCTCTAAAATAATTCTTACTAAATAGCAATGCTCTTTAGGGATTTGCTCTATATATTACTAAAACTTAATTTTTTTTAATGGACAAACTTAATTTTTTTTTAAAGAATAATAAAGTTACCACATTATTTTAGATTGTTTTTTGGTACAATTAGATTAATTTATAGTGTATCCAAAAAAAAATTATTATATACACATATATATCTTTATTTTACCTTGTAAAAAAAAAACTATTTTTTTATTATAGAAAAAAATATTTATGTAAACCAACAAAATAATTATATTCCTGAATGGCGCTAGTTTCCCCCGCCTTTTATTTCACTAAATTTTTGGAATAAGGTTGAGACGAAAAAACAAATTTTGTCCCGATCATACTGACAGAAAGTTAAATCCGTCTCAATATAGCGACATAATACATATTCTGTCCCAACCAGATAAATAAAGTTTTAACAAAACACTTGTGACAGAAACGCGTCGCGAATTCCGTCCCCATTTGATTAGTTTGGGACGAAATTTATTTCCGTCACAAATTTCCGTCCTAGTTTCATTTTTTTTCTAGTAGTGTAAGGAGCATGATCTTAGCAAGGAATGTCCCTAAAAGATTTTGGCCTGAAGCTGTCAATTGGGCAACATATGTAATGAATAGAAGCCCTACTCATGTTGTACAAGACTTAACACCTGAAGAGGCATGGAGTGGAGTAAAACCCTCAGTTCATCACTTTAGAGTCTTTGGTTGTGTAGCACATGTACACATACCTGATGTAAACAGAAAGAAATTGGATGGCAAAAGTGTGATGTGTATCCTACTGGGTGTTAGTGAAGAATCAAAGGCCTATAAACTCTACAATCCCATTGAAAAGAAAATCATCATCAGTAGAGATGCAGTGTTTGAAGAATCAAAAAGCTGGAATTGGAATAAGCAAGAAACAAGCAGTGGAGAAAGCCAAACTCTTGATATAGATGAAAGCAATGGTAATGTCATTGGTCAAGAAGAAGCTGAGGCAAACAATGACAACACTAATCATGATGAAAATATAGTCAATGAGGACATTCAACAAGATGGCTATGTCTCTGATAGCTCTGACTCTGATGAGCTAACTCCTAGAACTAGAAGGCCACCTAGCTATCTCAGAGATTATGTCACTAATCAAGAGCAAGAAAATGAAACTGATGAAATACAAAACTTGGCCTTATTGAGTTTTAAAGAAGATCCTGACTCATATGAAGAAGCAATAAAACATGAGGTATGGAAAAAGGCTATGGAATCTGAAATTGAAGCTATCAAGAAAAATGACACATGGGAATTAACTGATCTTCCACAAGGTGTGAAACCTATTGGTGTCAAGTGGATATGCAAAACAAAATACAATGAAGATGGCAAAATTGACAAGCACAAGGCCAGATTAGGTGCTAAAGGATATGCACAAAAACATGGTATTGACTATAGTGAAGTATTTGCTCCTGTGGCCAGATGGGATACTATAAGAGCCATTTTATCTCTAGCTGCTCTAAATGACTGGTGTGTATTTCAATTAGATGTCAAAAGTGCATTCCTACATGGTGAACTAAGTGAAGATGTGTATGTGATGCCTTTGGGATTTCAAGCAAGTAATCAGAAGCTAGTCTACAAACTTAAGAAAACCTTGTATGGTTTGAAGCAGGCACCTAGAGCTTGGTATAGCAAGATTGAATCATACTTCATCAAGGAACAATTTGCCAAATGTCCTCATGAACATACTCTATTTGTCAAAAGTGGAAAAGGAGACAAGATTCTTATTGTTAGTCTGTATGTAGATGATCTAATCTACACTGGTAATGACAATAGAATGATGGAAGAATTCAAAAGCCCTATGAAAGAAAAATTTGCCATGACAGACTTGGGCAAAATGAAATACTTTTTGGGAGTTGAAGTGAGTCAATCACCACAGGGTATATTCATACATCAACACAAGTATGCTTCTGAAATACTTCAAAGATTTGGTATGGAAGAATGTAACAAGGTAAGTAGTCCAATTGTGCCTGGATGTAAGCTTGTGAAAGATGAAAAAGGGAAAGCCTCTGATGCTACATACTACAAACAAGTAATTGGGTGCTTAATGTACTTACTTGCAACCAGACCTGACATGGCTTTCTCTATATGTCTGGCTGCAAGGTACATGGATAGACCCACAGAAATGCATGTGGCAGCAGTTAAAAGGATTCTAAGATACCTGAAAGGCACCATGAGCTATGGGATATGGTACAAACACATCAGAGAAGGGAAGGTAACATTGGTAGGATGGACTGATTCTGACTATGCTGGGGATTATGATGACAGAAAAAGAACTTCAGGGTATGTGTTTACTATGGGAACTGGAGCCATCTCATGGTCCTCTAAGAAACAGCCCATTGTTACTTTATCTACCACTGAGGCTGAGTTTGTGTCAGCTGCTTCATGTGTCTGCCAAGGCATATGGCTGAGAAGCATTCTCAAACACTTGAAGCAAGAACAACATGGCAGCACTATTGTGTATTGTGACAATAGTTCCTCAATCAAACTATCTAAAAATCCAGTCATGCATGGAAGATCAAAACATATTGATGTTAGGTATCATTTTCTTAGAGATTTGAGCAAAGATGGAATAATAGAACTCAAGCATTGCAAGTCTGAAGCTCAACTAGCAGACATCATGACCAAATCATTGAAACTTGACAGTTTTTGCAAATTAAGGGAGGGACTTGGAATTTGTGATTACAACTGTATTAATTGATATCTTGTATGATAATCTATTTAAGGGAGGGTTTTGTTGGGCCTATATCAATTGTAATGGGCCTTAGCCCAATTTGATAGATTTTGTATAGGTTGCTTGTGTTGCAAGAAAACAGATTTTGGTGTAGTTTGGAGCCAAAACTGTTTGTACTTTGTAAAGCCTATATAAGGCACTTGTGTGTGAATGAATAGATCAAGAGAGCCTTATTTACACCAATAATAGTGTTGCTATGTTCAAACTCTAAGTAAAAGTTTATCAACAAAGAATTGATCGATGTGCCATGAAAATTCTTGACAAATTGATCCACGCGTTTTACAAACTCTTTGATACTCATATCCAAATTGACAAATCTATCAGTTCTAGAATATCTAGTGACATCAACGAGATATCCTTTTTCGTAAATTGACAAACTCTTTAGTAGTTCCTTCTCGCTTCCAATCATATTGTGTATATCAAAATACAGATCTTTTTTTAGATACCAAAGCTTGCACCACCGTTTAGACAATACAATTGTTTTCAACAAAGCTTTAATGGATAACATTGTCAGTATATAAGACAAGATGTCGTCCGGTAATTGACTAATGGAGAAAGTCTTCCATAGGCACAAATGTTTGGGCACAACTCTTGGGCACACACACAAATCAAAAAATTTAAAAGAAAAATAAAATAGTCACATCAATTAATATTATTTTAATTCTTTTTCATTTAATTTTTTAGTATAATGTGAGTGTGCCTAAGAAATACTTATTTGGGTTTGTGCCCATATAAGTATTTCTCTTGACTAATGTGATCATCCATTTTTATCTCGACCAAGTTCAAAAATAGTCAATGTATCTGAAAAAAAGATATATAAATAATTTTCATACATTGTACGTATTGTCAAATAACCCATTATCCTAAAAGCTTAAGCTGTTAGGATAGAGCTACATCAATGATTTTATATTATTTCTAACACGCCCCCTCACGCAAGAGCCCACTTGGGCTTGAAGTGTGGATAATGCATTGGTCCACCTACCATATGCTTAAATTCTATTTTTAATTAGAAAGTGAGAGGAGCGGGGATCAAACTCTATACCACTTAGTCATAGAGGTCCTGATACTATGTCAAATCACTGATTATCCCAAAAATTTAAGCTGTTAAGATAGAACTACATCAATAATTTTATATTATTTCTAACACGGAGGTTGCTTTAATTATCATTATGATTAGTTAGTATCTTCTTCTATTGCATTACAAAGAAAGCTGTTACATAATTGTATAGATTTTTGTTCACTTGCATATATTTCAAACTACTTACTCATAGGAAATTAAAGAAAGCATTGAACAATATTAAAATTATGTGAGCAATAAATAAATAATAAGAAAATTGAAAAAGAGATCGAGATGAGAAGTGACTCACAGAAGAAGAAGAAGCTATGCAAGAAGGTATGAATTGGATGAAGAGGAATTGCAGCCAGCAGCAATCCTAATTCCTAATTTTGTGCACGCGTGTCTATATTTAATTTTTTTTTATTTTATAAAATATACTACTTGTATATTTCTTTCAATAAAAAAATAAAACAAAACTCAGTAACTTTGTCATTTCGTCTATCAATAAAAAAATAAAAAAAAACAAAATCTTTTTTTTTTTAAATTATATTTTATAAAGATACTCGTATATTATCCTCTTAAGCTTAACTCACTTGGTAGAGATATCACACTACACTCCACCTATTCATCTTTAAGGTGAATTTTTTAGCCACTAGGCTACCTGACCAAAAAAAAATGATACTCATACATTTCTTTCAATAAAAAAATAAATATAAGAGATCAACTTGAAACTTTTAAAAGATAAGGGACCAACTTAAAACCTAAAATAAAGATGAGGAAACAAAAGTGTAATTAAGACTAAAAATATATATATAAGTGTCGTTAATATATATAACTGTATTAATTTTTAGTAATTTGAGAAAAACTTTGAATCGTTTTCATTTTACAAAAATATTTCGAAACTTTTTATCTCAACAAAAACACCATACAATTTTCGAAAAAATTTTGAAATAAATTTCAAGAATTTTTTTCCAAAAAACATTTTGAAATAAATTTCGAGAAAAACTTTGTTACTTTGTTAACAAAAAATTCTGGAACTTTTATCTCAAAAATATTTCGAGGGTTTTTTCTCGAAAACTTTAAAAAAAGATTTTCTTGAGATAACTCCATTGCAAAAAACACTTTATCGTAAATTTGTCTAAAAGAAATTCTGAACTATTTCTTTTCCGAATACAAATTGAGAACTTGAGGTCCATTTTAGACTCTAGGGCCTATTTTTTATTTAAGAGGTTTAACATATTTTGAACTTATAGAAAAGGGGGTCTGTTTTTAGGTGTCATTGAAGCAAACTTAGTGAGTATTTATTGAAAATTACTTGTGAAGCATTAAATTTCTTCTATTATTACATGTAAAATTTCAATATTAAAGTATCTTAACATGCTTATCATATTTGTATTTTTTTATTTTTCTTTTTGCCATTAAAAAAATAAGATTTTTTCTAGTCACACCTAAAAAATTCTGGTTACACCCCAAATTGACTAAAATACCCTTAAAATAAATTAAAATTTCAACTTTATCCATAAATATGTTTGTCACTTTTTCCTCCATTCTCTTTCTCGTTAAAACCCTTAAACCACTGTGGCTGTCCCCAAAATCGCCGTTGTCATGGCTGTTATCCTTATAAAATTATGTTGATTTTGAGTTTCAATTCTGATTTTGTTTTTTCTTGATACGATCCAATTAGATTTGTGTTTTGATTTTTTAGGTTTCAAAATGGGTCAGTGTGAATTCATTTCACGTATTATTCTATATAAACTCAGTTTACATACACGCTAATGTAAACTGACTTTACATACACGCTAATGTAATTTGAACCTTTTAAATCAAGTGTAAGTGTGAACTAAGTTTAATGAATATTATGTGAACTGAGTTTACTTATGTTATATAAACTCAATTTTGGATTACGTCATTAACTGTAGATTACACATGGAATTGCATGAAAAATAGAATTGGAAAGTATAAATTTACTAACTTATGCAATAAAGTCTTAATGGAAGATCTTTAAAATTCAATTTTTCACCGCGATTAATGACATATTAATGGAGTATGTGAGAGAACAGAACAGTTAATTAGGTTTATGAGAGAGGGAGAGAAAACGTGAAGCAGGAGTATAAAAAAAATGAAAAACAGTTTTTAAAAATTTATACAAAGGGCAATTTTGATATTATGATTAAATTTTAATAAAAATTGGGTGTATCTAGTTTTTGTTAAGGTGTGAGTAGAAATTTTCAAAAAATAATAATATTGGGGTTGGAGTAGTAGTTTGTTACGCTGAGCTGTAATACTCCACCTCTATTTCTTACTACAAGACTCTCATGGAAAAAAAAAATTAAAATATTTTCTTTTATTTATTATTATTGGAATTGGAATATATCAGTAACTGAAACACATATTTTACTGTAGTTTATAAAGATTTAAAATCCGTTTCAGAATTTGTTACAACCATCATAATAGTATGTATAGTAGTGTCAGTGTATGTAACTAACTACACTACACACAGCAAAAAATTTGAAAATCAGAGAGAAATCATGAGCCAGGTTTTCTTCTTCTCATTCATATTGTTCATATTTTTCTCTGAAAATGCTTTGTGATTCGTTTTTAGCGTTTTCGTTAGCATGAATTAACCGATCAGTGAAGTAGAGTATGTTATTCTCGTGTGTTCGCCGGTGACGGTTTTGTTCATTTTCCTTTGATCGTTCTGTTTGAACACACCGTAAATCGTTAGGAATTTTTTATGGATTTAAGTATAAAAAAAATGCATTAAGTAGAGTTTGGTTCTTCTCCGGCGGTGTTTTTGTGTTATCTCCGGCGGTGATTTTGTGTTATCTCCGGCGGTGGTTATGTTCATTATCCGGCGATGATTCTGTTTGTGGTTGTTTGTTTGGCTTCTCGTGAAAGTTTCTTCTTATTTTCTTTTGATTTTGATTTGTTGACTTCAGTCTTCTAAATTTTAACGTGATTAATTAATTAATTTTTATAACAGATTAAGAAGTCGTGACTCAGTCTTTTTATATTTTGATTTGATTGAAAATGAAATGAATTTTTATTTTTTGCATTTTTGTTGTTAATCGGTCTGTTTTGAAAATCCTAGTAATTCAGAGTTCGACAGTCATTGAAGTAAATTCTGGTCAATAACTCTTTCTCTTAGAAATTGAACTCGAGTTCTCCTTAATGATTCGTCGTAGGGGAACTCACTAGTCACTTGACGCTAATCACTTGTTAAATGAATGAGTGTTTTAGTGGAATTACTTCTATTTTTATAGTACATTTGTTATTGATATTTATATTTCTATGAAAGTATAACTGTTGTTGATATAGAAATTTATGTATTAAGAAATTATATAGCTCACAAAATTTCCATGGTAATAACAAGTTAGCATGATTTTTGCAAATATAACAAGTTAGTAAGCTAAATAACTTCCAAAAAACATCAGGTGGCAGAGTAATTACTTAAAAAATGTCAATTAATAAGTTTATTTTCTTATAGATACTTGTAATTGTAATTATGACCTTTTTATTTTAATTTAGTTCAATATTGTTACTTAGATGTTAATTAGTTTCTTATCTCTGTTAATTTAGTTAATAAATTCTTATAAAATTGTAATTATGACCAATGGTATATATGGATTCGAATTGGGTTCAAATATGTGTCCTGGCATATAAAATTTCCTTGCAGCCTTTTATAATTTGAATTGTATTTAAGGGAAGAAGTTTAAGATTTTTGTAGATATATTAGAGTATCATTTACTCAACACTCACACACAACTTTACAGAGTTTCACACTCACACAGTTACTTCAACTTCAATTAATTGTGCAATGTATAGTTACCGACTCTGTCCAAGCTCCATATCATGCTTGATCTTTTATTATGTTTTTACATTTTTGACAATCAAATGTTAACTCTAAAGTTTTATATATTATTTGCAGCAAACTTGTATCGTTATGTTTGATGGTGCAGCCAGGGGAAATCCTGGACCAGCTGGTGCAGGAGTTGCACTGTATTCTGAACATGGGACTCTGGTATGAAATACTATGCAATAATTCAATTGAGTTTATATATATTGTTTATCTTTAAAATGTCGCTAACTCTTATGTTTCTTCACAGCTCTATCGATTTCGTCAAGGACTGGGCTATCAAACAAATAATGCTGCTGAGTATCATGCTCTAATTCTGGGGCTGAATCAAGCGCTTGATAAAGGATATAGGAACATAAATGTGCAGGGAGACTCTCAGCTTGTTGTCAAACAGGTTGGTCCTATTATAGAGTATGCATTACTTTACTTTTCAATCAACTTTGTATCTCTCACCTTTTGCTTTAACTGTCAATATTTCATTACATAAATTGCATTTGAATGTTGATAAGAAAAAAAAAATGATCCAAAGAAGTATACATTTTACTAAGAAGTACTCATTTGAAATAAAATTATCTTTGATTATAAAAAAGAAGTATACATTTTACTTATCTCATGTTATTGGTTTTGCAACAGTTTCTGGGTGAATATAATATCAACAATCCAAATTTAAGGAGCTTATATCAACAGGCTTCGGAGATAGCGAGTAACTTTCACTCAGTCAATGTCCAACACATTCCTAGGGTATTTACGTAGTAATTTGGATTATAATCTTTTAAGTTGCCCCGGTGCCCCGGTCTCAATTGGGTATTGCTTTTTAGAGTTGAAAACAATTATTACTTTGGTATTTGAGAATCATTTTGCTCATACTTTTTCTTCTGAATTTTTTTATTCAAATGTTGTCTATGTAAGAAGTCATGTGATCCAAATGCTTAATATATAACTAAAACTAGTATAATTTGTAATCAGATATATTGATTCCCACCTTGAATACAAAATCAACATCCTAGCTAGTTATATTAAAATATTTTGATCAATCTCTGTACACAATTCCTAATATTTGCTCCTGTATATCAAAGATCAATGGCAGTTTAACACCAATATCATTAGACGCCTTATTATAGTTGTTCCACTTTTGAATGGACACTCAGCATCCTAGTATGTTGTTCATGATCACTCACACTAATTGCATTAGACTCCTACTTATATGAACATTTTCTTACAAATCTGACTAATTTTTTTTACAACTCCTTATATTTTCACTGACGTTAACACATAGTAACATATTTATTGTAATGTTCAAGGAATGGAACACCGAAGCTGATGCTCAAGCAAACCGGGCCATCAATCTCAGAGGTTAGATTTCAAGACTTTTCTTAGTTTCATATATGTTTCAACCATAACTGCTTTGAAACCAAAAAACATCTTTGATTCGTCTTTGGTTTTTTTTTTTTATTTCAATTGATGTATTTTCATTTAGATAATCTTTTGAGAGAAATATAGTGAACAAACTATTTAGATTGTATTTGGTAAGGGAACTTCAAATTGAATGGATCTTTATATTTTTTTAGATGGTCAAGTCGAAGAAGAACGACGTGGATTACTGATCATCTGACAGCATGCCACTGTCAAAAACTATTGGCAACTATCTTACATTTCTGTTTAGCAATTTAGTAGCATATTGAGGGTTTTACAATGTGACACTACTTCATGTCAAAGGTTCAATGTTGTTTACAATCTTGTCAATTTGAACATGCAATGACTTATAGATTCCCACCATTTGCTTAGGGAATTAAAAAAAAAATGTTGTTATGATGTTTGAATGTTATCATATTGTTATGTGCATGTTTGTTAATCTCTGTTTTCTACTTTTTTTTATGCATAATGTTCTTCCTAGTAATTTGTTCCAGAATTTAGGATACTTGAACACAACAAAATATTAGGAAACTTTGGTTAATTGTGCTCTGTTTTTAAAAAATAAAGTACATATTTATAGTCAAATGTGAAATTTGTTTCTTTGAAACATACTTTGAAATTTATTTTGGAATCATTTATTTTCCTTTGTCCAGCTAAATAGAAATAGAGAATATAGAATTCAAATTCCAACATCTTTAATATTGTCCCTTAGTAGCTACCAAATGTGGGTGTTTAATTCACAAATTCTCCTGTAATTGTAATTGAACCCCGACCCCTTAAATAATGTTTCGTGGTAGCTATAAATTGTGGGATTTTAATTACAGCAATGCTATATCTTGCGAAACTTAGTTTTGCGAATATCACGAAGTTACTGTTTACTAGTATTGGCATTTGATTTTTCCACATGTTTGTAATTTTTTTTTTTTTTTTGAGCAAATGTTTTTAAGTATTTTTCTATTTTTTTTTTTTAGTAAACCACAAAATTGTTTCATGACGTTTTACAACACTCTTAAATAGATTATTGAATTTATGAATATTTCAAAAAAGGTTCCCAGCTCTCATGCTTGAAAAAATCTATTTAGGCCGTTCAATAGGTCCTCAAATTTTCAAAGCATGTTGTAGGGTCTGAATTATAACATATTGGTAGGCCCTAAAGAAATTTTTTCCTAAGTTTTATTCAAATTAGTCCCTTTTAAATGTAGATTGTAGTCTAATTTGATAGTAAATGAATAAAGTTAGGAACCAAAATGATAGTAAGTTATTCAAATATAGGAACTTATTTGAGATTAAATGGTTAAATATAGAGACTACCTTGACAGATTAATAAAGATAGAGATTTTTTGAAATATTCGCAGAGTCAATAACCTGTTTGAGAGTGTCTTACAAAGTAATCTATACTATATATAAAAAGGATACAAAATTTTTTTGGTGTGGACTTTTCATAATACCAATAATACCCTTAAATTTTTTTAAAAAAAACAAAAGTCTTTTATTAAAAAACTCACCATAACATAAGAGACATCTTTTTTTTTTGTGCAACAAAAATCTTTTATTAACAAACTCACCATAGGGACATGTTTTTATTTATTTTTTTGACATAAGTTAGACACAGGCAGGCGCGGAACGCGCCTGTCTGACCCGCTAGTTATAGAATAAAATCAATACAAGAAAGGGTCACAACATTGACATTAAAACAAATATAAATCAGTCATTAGAAACTAAAATCAAAACAATATTTTTAAGGATGAATATATGTATTTTTTTATATTGGTGAAAATTAAAATTCGCTAATTTTATAAAGATGGAAAAATATATTTAACCTTAATTTAAATAAATAAATAGTAAAAAGAAAAGAACAAAGGTAACATTTTTTTTGTGAAGTAAAGCCAAAATATCTAATGTAGTAATTGTACGTTTGCAACTGCAATTCAAATTTGCCATATTTCAATCAGAAAACTCTACCGATTGTTTTTGAGGGAACGCTAGTAATTATATGCAAGTCATTTTAGTTTAATTAATTAATTTATTAGTTAGTTTAGTGACTGGAATTTAAGTGGAGTATTAATTTGGACTTTGAACTTCAATTTTTATGAGATGTTCTGAGTTAAGTTTATGGAATTATTTTTAATCAACTGTCAAAATGAATGTACCCTCCTTTCATACCCTTTGAAACAAATCAAACACCAATGAAGTAAAACAAAGAAAATAAAAAACATACAAACTAATTACATACTCTGAATGTGTGAAGCTTCCAAAACGTAAAATAAAAGGGAAATCTTGTGAAGCCATGCGAACAAAGATTGGAGGTAACGTAGATGATCCTAAGCTCGTAACCAAGTGGAGCATGGATCCACGGCCCTGTTTGGATTAACTAATTTTTGAGTTTATATAAACAGCTTATGTAATATAAATTAGGTTTTATGTTATTTTATAAGTTTATACTAGTGAAAATTGTATTTTTATAAGTTATTTTATCATAAACTACCTTGAAAAACTTATAATAATACATAAAATTTGCATAAGCTATTTGCATAAACTCAAAAATTAATTAATCCAAACGGGCCCTAATACTATCATCATGTTTCTTTTAAATCAAATGTATTTTTTTTTCAAATTTACATTTGCGTTTATGCAATTCTCGATTTTGAGTTTTGAAACCCCAAACCACATTATTCATATTCTATTCTTAAGTTTTCGATTTTATATATGTAATTTACGACTTCATATTAATAAAACTCCATCTGATAGCTTACAACCAACTAAGACGATAAGAGAAATAGAAATAGTATGCATAGGTAATGTGAATGGTTCAACAGATAAAATGGTGCCTCTAGTTTTTTATTAGCTTCAGTTTTTCAATTTTGAGTGATGTAGGAAACTTTAATCTCTTACTCCCTCCGTTCCTAGTTATAAGATATGTTTGACCACCGCACGTACGTCAATGCACAATTTTGATCTATAATGACTCTGTTTGGTAAAAATAGCGGTTAGCTGATAAGCTAGCTTATAGCTTATAACTTATAGCTTATAAGCTAAAAGCTATAAGCTACTTGAAATATCATTTGAAAATAAGCTATAAGCTAGTAAAATAAGTTATAAGCTCATAGTAAAATTACTGTTACCAAACAGAGCTTTTAACTTATAAGCTAAAAGATATAAGCTAATTTTTTGACCTTCCCAAACAGAGCCAATATCTTTAATTTCTATTAGTAAAAATTATAAAAACTTACTATTTTGAAAATACTCATTAAAACATGTATAATATTTGATATTGTAATTTAAATAAAATGTAACTACCAATAGTAAATTGGTTCAAGTCGTAACAAATAACTTGAAAGCAAAATGATGAATTATAAGTTTTAAAACTATAAATTAATTAAACTAACTTATCAAAATAAGCTATAAGTTCGTCACAATATGTGTAATTGAAAAATTAACAATTATATGTACTGCAATAAACTATAAACTACCATGGCATTCCCAGTGTACTCCACGTAGCTTTAAGCTCTGTTTGGTAAAAATAGCGGTTAGCTAAAAACTATAAGCTATTTGAAATAACATTTGAAAATAAGCTATAAGCTAGTAAAATAGGCTATAAGCTCATAGTAAAATGACTGTTACCAAACAAAATTTTTAGCTTATAAGTTAAAAGCTATAAGCTATAAGCTAATTTTTTGACATTCCCTAACAGAGCCTTACTCGTTCAGAGCAACCACAAGCTCACAATCTGAAATACTTGCAGCATATTAAAGATATTTTGATTAATTCTTTTTTATAAAAAAAAAAATACATAAGTTGGGGTTTCTGACTAAATGGCATGCCTAAAGTAAGAAAAATGTTACGGCATATATTAACAATATGAATATAGTAATATTTTTTTAAAATTTGTGCATTATATTTTTTAAATATTAAAATATCTATTTTCCAAGTGTGCGTAAACTTCATTAGTACAGAAATGAGTTTTTATAGCGTCCATTTAATAGCGCTTATTTAAAAAGCGTTATTAAAATGTTATTCGGAGCCCTTATAATAGCGTGTTTTTAAAAGCCGCAATTAAAACCTTGAACCAAAGTGCACTATAATAATGCTGTGTAAAAAAAACCGCTATTAAATTCACAAAGGCGAAACTCTATATTAGCGCTTTGGAAATAACGCTATTAAAGTTTATAGCATATAATAACGGTTTTTACATAACCTTTGACCCTTTGGTTGCTAAATAATAAAAAATAAATAAAAACAAAGCTAAAATACGTTCTTAGGATTTTGCAATCAGGCCGCCTGCAATCAGGTTTCTGTGCGAGGGGGTGTGTTAAAGAAATTCCACATCGCTTGCGAGATGGTCTAAACAAGTGTTTATAAACTATAAGCTATCATCACTTTAAAGTCGGTTTTGTGGGGTTGAGTTAGGTCCAAAATTTAATTCTAAGTGTTATGTCTATGGTTTTATCTTCTTGTGATGCATTTGTTTTCTCTTCTCAATATAACTATATTAAGCCTTCAAAGATATAATTTTTTAACTAAATACTGTAGAAAAGATGTTTTTGTAATGGGATAAAGTCGCGGGCTTATCAACGTAATTAAGTAAAAAAAATTATAAACAAGGTTGTGACGTTGTTAAGTAGTAATTTTTTATTCTTTTTTTTTAT
Organism: Trifolium subterraneum; assembly: GCA_951799995.1. Taxonomy (NCBI): domain Eukaryota; kingdom Viridiplantae; phylum Streptophyta; class Magnoliopsida; order Fabales; family Fabaceae; genus Trifolium; species Trifolium subterraneum. The sequence continues at coordinate 27,495,063 of OX637465.1, read as the reverse complement.
AATAATTAGTAATTTTATTATTCTTACTTATGAAACAAAATATGATATATGAATTAATTGTCAAAAACTTAATAAAATAAAATATAAGACGTACATAATAAAGATATAAATAAGAGCCTCAAATACACTGTGAGATAAGCAATACACTATAGTAGTTATTTCTCTATGAGATAAAAACAATAAGCGATCACCGCGCATACCAATACAAAACCAAAACCATATAACATGTATTTCAAATCTTCCCAATCAAACATATTAGAAGATGGTGGAGGCAAGTTGGGTTGATCCGGTGAAGCATCAAAGTTAACATTTGGAGGCGGTGGAGGTAAGGTTGGTTGAACTGGCGGGGCATCACAGTTAACATTAGGACATGATGGAGATGTCAAATTTCTTCCCGACTGTGGCGGAGATAAGGTTGGTTGAACTGGTGGAGCATCATAGTTAGATGACAAGTTTCTTCCTCCCACAGCCAAGAAGAAACTGAACAACAAGAGACAAATGATAATGTTCATCTTCATAACAACAAATATAAATTTCCTAAAAAAAATAGTATAAAAAAATAACAATGAATAAAAAATTGCTAGCTAATATCATCAAATAAATAAAAGGGAGTTGATATAATATTTTTTAAGGGCTAAAGGCATAAAGTGGCCTATTATTATCATCATTGTTATAACCTATATCATTTTAAGGGTTGAACACATAAAGTGGACAAAATAGCTATTATGTATTATTTTAAACTTATCGAGCTAGTTTAAGAAAAAACAACTTATGTTAGATGCAATTTTTGTTTGTGAGAACTTATAAATTAACATAAAATCTTACTTATTCTCTAAGTTAATTCTTTTAAGCTGAAAATAAGGTTATTCATCAATAGTTAGTTGATTCAGTGGTGATTGACTTTGACCTGATAACCTGGTAGGGAGGACCACGGTTCAATCCCCACAATCAGAGAGGGACTGAAACTGACCTCGAATTATATTAGACGGTCTAGTAAACTAGATACTAGTGGCGAAAAAAAAATAATACAAAAAAACCCTTAAAATAATTTATCGGAGTAATATATACTCTATACACACACACATGGAAGAAGAGCACATTGACAACCTCAACTAAACAAAACAACAACAAATGGCAAAAAAAAAAAAAAAGAACAACAAAAGCAAAAATAATAGAAAAAAAATAGTAACACTTCGGTCAAAATAATTTAGAAAAACAGTGTATACCAAATTTTGAAGATGTATTAGTGTCTCCTACGTAACTTTTACTCCTCATACCAAGTCCATAAGCTATTACTCTTATTTATAGTAAAAGTTTAGGTTATAATTAAATTAAATATCTTGTCCCAAGAAAAAAAAAGGTTATAATAAAATTTCAATCTACACAATAAAAAAAAAAGAATATCAATACTAATTACTAACACTATCATTGATTTGTTTTTTTAAAAAATAATACCGCAAAACATATATCCCATCTTATTTTCTATTTTTGTATTTTCATTTATTATTATTTTTAATATATTATTATTATTTTACTTTTGTATGGTAAGAAGTAAGAGAATAATGTCAAGGGGTAGTGTTGAGAATAATGTATAAATATCTCTTTTGAAGTTTTTATATTTAAATATTTTTGAGATTTATATTTAAAATAAGATTATATTATAATTTAAGATTTATATTTCAGTTTAGAATTTATAGGATTAGTTTGTTATTTAAAAATATGATTTGTTTTTATTTAGCTCTATGTATAGAACAATGATGTATAATGAGAATAAGAATTAAAATTTCTCCACATGAAATATATTCCATCAAATTACACAATATAAAAACACTAAAAACCATATGAGGAGAATACGAATTAGAGTTTATGCACATAAAAAAATATATCCCACCAAATTATGCAATACAAAAACACAAAAAAAAAATCATATTACTTTTAACCCACACAAAACTGTCTTATTATAAATGTACTTAACAAAGGAGATGTATTTGTATTTTCAATTGGCCGCATTCACTTTCAATTAAAATGAATGTGGCGAATGAAAATGCGGTTGTTATTGCTGGACTTAGTAGCCAAAACATAGGTGTCATCACTATTGCTAATGTGGTGTTTGGATCTAATCCAAAAATATATTTAGAAGTTCTCTCCAAAGCCTTTCTAGTGGATAATAATGTATTAATGAATAATCTTCAAAAACAATTTTAGTATAATAACAACCAAAAGTTGTATTTTTTTTATGAGAGATGAGAGGGTTAAATCACAACTCTTATATAAAAATAAAGCATATCTAATTTTTTACACCTGCGCACGGACAATTAGGGCCTCTTTGAAACAATTTTCAAATACTCTTTTTTAGTTTTCAAAATTTTAAAAAGAAAAAATTTGTTTGAAAGTCCTATTTTTAAAAACTGTTTCCAATTTTATTGTCTTAAAAAGATTGGAATCTTCTTTCCCTAAAAAAATCGAAACTTTTTTCCCGATAAAAGATTGGAAACTTTTTTCCCGATAAAAGATTGGAAACTTTTCTCTCGAAAAAAATCGAAATTTTTTTTCCCGAAATAAAATCGGAAAATTTTCTCGAAAAAAATCGAAATTTTTTTCCCAAAAAATATCAGATTTTTTTTTTTGGAATAAGTGGTCTGTTTTTAAGGGAAACCAATTTTTTTTAATAAGAAAAACTGACAATTGAAAATTGAGAACCAAAACACCTTTTAATCAGTTTTGGTTTTTTTGTTTTTCAAACAAAAAAATTAGAAATAGTTTTTAAAATAAGTTTTTGAAAATAGTGCTTCCAAACATGTTTTTTGTTTTTAAATTTTTAAAAACTAAAATAAAGAATTTGGGAAGTGTTTCAAACCAGCCAACTATGTATCTATTCTTTGTTACTCGTATGACTATTATTATAACCAGAACAAGATCATCGTCACTGTATATTTTAGTGCTTTAAATAATGTAATTGACTCAAAAAATGGAGAATGGGTCACCAATGTCTTTATCCTACAGTTAGTTAAAAGTATAAAAAAAAACCCTTGAATTTTGTCTTACATATGCTTGACACCGCTTTGAATTTTATTCATGTAATTAGTAGTTATAAAAGTTAATCTTTTAAAATTTTAGAATCTCATTACTATTGAATGAGACTAACCCCATAGGATGGCAGCGACAAAAAAAATAAAAAAGGCTAAATCCACCAAACAAACATAAAGTGGAACCAATCACAGAAATTAAAAAAACCAATCCAGCCTACCAAATCTAGCAACCTAGACAGAACAAGAAGATGAAAGACAAGGATGAAAGAAAAGAAAAAGGATAAATTCACCCACCAAACAGAGTCATCAGAAGCTAGCACCGAGACCACACCAATCTCTATCGGCTCTAGCACATGAATGGTTGCACCTCCCACTCATAGAAGGAGCAGGGTTAACCAGGGTGTTTGGCCAAAAACCACTTTAAGGATGAAAGTTTTTTTGGAACAAAATTTGTTTTGGTACACACCCTAAGTTTTGATGATAACAAAGTATTAAATGGACAATTGATATTACTAATGAATGATCTAGTGTGTAGGAACAAGGTAAAAATCTTATTCACTCAGATCATCATTTGAGCCTCTGAAGGACACGGTCTGAAGCGTTTAGACTCTGAGAAGCAAGAAGCTTCAGAGCCTCTGAAGATGTCCTCAGATGCCAAAGAGAGAAACACGTCCTGAAGCTTGCGTACACCATTCAGAAGATCAATGAAATGTTTTTACAAGATTCTGAATGACTATCTCTGAAGAAAGACAGCTCATAGCTAATGGAATAGTACAACAATCTTATCAAATGGAGCGTGCATCAAGTTCCAGCTCAGCAAAGAAGTTTGTACTACCAACGGTCATTTCTCAACGTCATTATACTTAGAGTATAAATAGAAGACATTCTACTTGAGAGAAGACTACTGGAAGATTACTGAACAAACGTTGAAACTCAGAGAAAGATTTATTTTGTATTCAAGCTGTGAATTGTTTCTTTATTGTGTATTTTTCTAAGTCAAATATCTTTTGATATTGTTTAGGCTCTGAACTTTGTGTTAAGAGAGTCTAGCTTAGAACTTTCAGTCCTACTTAATTTGTGTATTAAGTTACTGTGGGAAGTCTCTATCCTGTGTGATTAGAGCAAGGAAGTCTCTTTGTCTTGTGTGACTTAGAGCAAGGAAGTCTCTTGTCTTGTGTGACTAAGAGCAAGGAAGTCTCTTGCCTTGTGTGACTAAGAGCAAGGAAGTCTCTCTGTCTTGTGTGACTTAGAGCATTAGGATTGTAATATTTGTGATTATAGTGAAATCCCTTGGAAGTGCAAGGGGACTGGACAACTCTCGTTTTGTGAGAGGAACCAATATAAATCTTTTGTGCGCACTCTCTTCTCTCTCTCTCTCTCTCTCTCTCTCTCTCTCTCTCTCTCTCTCTCTCTCTCTCTCTCTCTCTCTCTCTCTCACTGTTTTATTTGTGTTTTGCATTCTGACTAGCCTTTTTATCCGCTGCTTTACAATCTGTTAGTTAGAAAAGAATTAATTTCTCAAAACACAATTCAACCCCCCTTCTTGTGTTTTTCACCTTCAATTGGTATCAAAGCCTGGTTCTGTTTTTAATCACTTCACAATGAGACAGTAAAAGATCTTTGAAAAACACTGTATGTCTGGGGAATCCACAATTACGCCTACACCTACACCTATACCTATTGCTACATATCACTCTCAAGTTCAATACAACTACGACACCATGACTTCTACATCTTCAACTTCTAAGCATGATTCAAGCAATAAAAAGGTTCCAGTTTTTAGTGGTGATGCTCTAAGATTTGAATGGTGGAAGGACAACATTTACCACTACGTCAATGGAATTGATGATGAGCTTTGGGATCTAATAGAAGAAGGAGTGCTTATTGATGAAATAGGTCCTGATGGAAAGATTACTTTAGCTCAGAAGAGAGCTTTGTCTGTTGAAAACAAGAAGATATTTGCCAAGCACAACAAAGTCAAACAAATCATGATGTCAGCTATATCTCATGATGAATACACCAAAATAATGGATAGATCTACAGCAAAGGCTATGTATGACTCTCTCTGCTTAAACTATGATGGTAATAGGCAAGTTCATAATGCCAAAGCAAGACTCCTGGTTCAGCAGTATGAGCTTTTTGCCATGAAACCTGAGGAAGACATTGAGACTATGTTTTCTTGATTTCAGACTCTGGTGTATAATCTCAGGATTCTGAAGAAAAGCTATACAACCTCTGATCATGTGTGGAAGATCCTGAATAGCTTGACTGACAAATGGAGACCTAAGGTTACAGCTATTGAAGAAGCTAAGGATCTCGAGACCATTACTCTTGAATCACTCATCAGCAATCTCAAGAGCCATGAGATGGTATTGAATGCTGATGCAGTGAAGAAGAAGGAAAGGTCAGTGGCTTTAACTTTAACCAAGAAATCTTCCAAAGCACTCAAGGATAAAACTCTGGAGGTTGAGGAGGAATCTTCTTCAGATGATCAAGGAGATGAACAGGATGAGGAATTTTCCATGTTCACTAGAAACTTACAAAAATGGGCGAAAATCAACAGAAGTCACAAAGGAAATAGCTCAAGTAATGCTTCTAGTAGAAATGAGAGGAACTGCTTCAATTGTAACAAACTAAGACACTTTATTGCTGAATGTCCTGAAGCATCATCAAAGGACAAGAACAAGAAGTTCAGTAGCAGGAGAGAGAGAGCTACAAGAGAAGAATCCATAAGAGCTTAATGGCAACATTTGAGAACCTGGAAACATCCTCAGACAGTGATGATGAAGAAGCAAATGTGGCTCTGATGGCTACAGCTGATGAAGATTCTGAAGGATCAGACTCTGAAGGATCAGACTCTGATGGATCAGACTCTGATGAATCTGAACAGGTATTTTTAAATTATTCAAAAGAACAACTTTTAACTTACCTTGGTATGTCCCTAAGCAAGTTTGCTAAATCATCCTCTAAACTAAAACTTTTAAAAACACAGAAGGATGAGTTAGAAAAGAAAGCTGAACATTTTCAAGCTCTATATAAAAATTCTTTAATCAGAATTGAAGAACTTGAAAATGGGTGCACAAGATGTAACAAACCTACTGATGAGCATGAGGTTGCTCTTCAGTAGTTTGTTCATCAGAACGTCAACAAGAGTAAAATGACGTCTATGATTTATGGTGTTTGCAAAAATAAAGGTGAAGGAATTGGTTACTCATATGGTAAATCATATGGGAAACAAAATTCCTATGTTTGTTTGAATAATACTCCTGATAATCTTTATTCAACCTTTGTACCTGCGAAAAGCAAAGGCAAAGTTGTGGTTGTCTCAGACTCTGAAGGTACCTCTGGAGTCTGCAAAACAAACTCTGAAGTCACTTTAGAAGTTGTTTCTCAGAACCCCAAAGAAAGCAACTCTGGACCTAAGCATTCAGAACCTGGGACTGTCATGTCTAAGACTCTGAATACTTTGGGACTCAGAAGCTCATCCAATCAGACTCTAAAACAAACCAAGCTAATGATAAATAATCAACATAAGACTCTGGTAAGCAAAACTAATCCTAGATTAGAAGAGCAACCTAAGTCCTATAGTGATTATAAATCAAAGCCTCAATTTCAAAAACAATGGACTAAGAAGGTCAATTTTCAAAGACCAAACTTTCAAAAGAAATTTTTTAAGAGTCCACAAAGCTTTTCACAGAGGCAAGAAAGAACTAAATATTATAGAACTAACCAAACTGGACCCAGAAAGCAATGGGTACCAAAATGTAAAATTGTCTACCATTCAGATCTTCCTCGTAGTAAAAACCATTTCAAATCAGATGAATGGAGGCCAGTGATCAGCAATGGAAGGAAAGCTTATGTTCCCAAACATTACTTTACTTCCAAAGCTGCTGAAGTGGAGAAAGCTAATGTGTATTGGAGAGAACTTCACAATGAATGTGAAAAGTATTATTACAATGATTGACCTTGTTTATTCTACAGCTCTCGAGACTGAAAGAAAATGGTAATCAATCATGGTATCTGGATAGTGGATGTTCAAGGCACATGATTGGTAATAAGAAAATGTTCTCATCATTAAACCTTGAAGATGGTGGAACAGTTGGCTTTGGAGGTAACCAGAAAGGCAGAATCAAAGGTATAAGTATTGTAGGTAATTCCTCCCTTTTAATTAAGAATGTATGGTTTGTAGATGGACTCAAACACAATCTATTTAGCATTAGTCAATTTTGTGACAATGGGTTTGTGGTTAATTTTGATAAGGGATCATGTACTGTAATTAGAGAATCTGATAAGTCCATAGTGTTCAAAGGTAAGAGAGTAGGCAATGTGTATAAAATAAACCTTTCTGATTTGGCAGACCAAGAGGTCAAATGCTTGCTAACTCTGAGTGAAGAAAAGTGGGTATGGCATAAAAGGTTAGGTCATGCTAACTGGAGGTTAATCTCTAAGCTTAGCAAACTTGACCTTGTCAGAGGCCTACCTAAGCTTCACTATCACTCAGATGCTCTTTGTGGATCCTGCCAAAAAGGAAAGAGTGTGAAAACTTCTTTTAAACCTAAACACGTTGTCTCTACCTCTAGGCCCTTAGAGCTGCTTCACATTGATTTGTTTGGTCCTGTGAGCACAGCCTCAATCAATGGGAAGAAATATGGATTAGTCATTGTTGATGATTACAGTAGATGAACTTGGGTCAAATTTCTCAGAAATAAGGATGATGCATATGATGTCTTTAGTAGTTTTTGCACACAGATACAAAAAGAAAAAGGTTTACACATTTTAAAAGTCAGAAGTGATCATGGTGGTGAATTTGAAAATGAAATGTTTGAAAATTTTTGTGAAACATATGGCATCTTACATGAGTTCTCTTCTCCTAGAACTCCACATCAAAATGGAGTTGTAGAGAGAAAGAATTGAACTCTGCAAGAAATGGCCAGAACCATGATGCATGAGACTAACATTGCCAAGTATCTGTGGGCAGAGGCTGTAAACACAACATGTTATGTTCATAATAGAATCTATATTAGACCTATTTTGAATAAAACATCATATGAACTATTTAAGGGAAAGAAACCAAGTGTATCCTATTTTCATCAATTTGGTTGTACATGTTACATTCTGAATACAAAAGTTCATCTAAAGAAATTTGATGCTAAAGCTTATAAGGTTATCTTTATTGGATACTCTGAACGCTCAAAAGCATACAAAGTGTATAATTCTGAAACTCACTCAGTGGAAGAAAGTATGCACATAAAATTTGATGACAAGCAGCCTGACAAAGTGTCAGAGCTAGTTGAGAATTTTTCAGATCTACATCTATCAGATGATGAAGAATCAGAACCTGAAGGAATATCATAACCATCTCAACCAACTTCTGAAGAAACGAATTCAACTTCTGAAACTTTGGACTCTGAAGATCACTCAGCACCAGAAATTATCAGAAGCAGTCCAAGCAGAGTTGACCAATCAAAGCACTCTTTCAAATACAAATCTTCACATCCTGAAGAGCTAATCTTGGGTAACAAGGACAGTCCAAGGAAAACAAGATCGAGCTTCAGAACTGAAGACTCATTAATTGGATTAATCTCCTTAGAGGAACCAAGTTCAATTGATGAGGCACTAGCTGATGATGCATGAATTGTAGCAATGCAAGAAGAGCTAAACCAATTTGAAAGGAATGAAGTATGGAGCCTAGTACCCAAACCTTCTCAGAAGAACATCATTGGAACAAAATGGGTCTACAGAAACAAGCTGAATGAACAAGGAGAAGTTCTTCGTAATAAGGCAAGACTAGTAGCTCAAGGGTATAGTCAACAAGATGGGATTGACTACACTAAAACATTTGCTCCAGTTGCTAGACTTGAGGCTATTAGATTACTCATTTCCTATGCTACTCATCATAATATAATTTTATATTAAATGGATGTTAAAAGTGCATTCTTAAATGGTTATATTTCTGAAGAAGTATATGTCAAACAACCTCCTGGTTTTGAGGATGCTTCACATCCTGACCATGTTTTTAAGCTAAAGAAATCACTCTATGGTCTGAAACAAGCTCCCAGAGCTTGGTATGAAAGGCTGAGCAATTTCTTAGTTGAAAAAGGTTTTCAAAAAGGTCAAGTTAACAATACTCTCTTTAGTAAAACATTTAAGAATGATATTTTAATTATTCAAATATATGTTGATGACATTATTTTTGGATCTGCTAATCCATCTTTGTGCAAAGAATTTTCTAAGATTATGCAGGAAGAATTTGAAATGAGCATGATGGGCGAGCTGAAATTCTTTCTGGGAATTCAAATCAACCAAAACAAAGATGGAACCTACATTCATCAGACTAAGTATACAAAGGAGCTGCTAAAGAAATTCAACATGGAAGACTGCAAACCAATGTCAACACCAATGCATCCAACAAGCAGTCTTAGCAAGGATGAATCAGAAAGCAAAGTAGATCAGAAGCTATATAGAGGTATGATAGGTTCTCTACTTTACTTAACTACATCAAGGCCTGATATTCTATTCAGTGTCTGTTTGTGTGCTAGATTCCAATCAGATCCTAGAGAATCTCATTTTACTGCTGTAAAGAGAATCTTTAGATTTCTGAAAGGAACCACAAATCTTGGCTTATTTTATAAGAAAACAAATGATTATAAGCTGGTAGGATTTTGTGATGCTGACTATGCTAGAGACAAGATAGAGAGGAAATCCACAAGTGGCAATTGTCAATTTGTTGGAGAAAATCTCATATCTTGGGCCAGCAAAGACAAACTACTATAGCTTTGTCTACAGCAGAAGCAAAGTACATATCAGCAGCCAAGTGTTGTACAAAACTACTCTGGATGAAATATCAGTTAGAGGATTACAAAGTTAATAGTCACAATATTCCACTTTTCTATGATAACACTACAGCTATTCAACTTTCTAAAAACCCAATTTTGCATTCAAGAGCTAAACACATTGAAATTAAACATCATTTTATAAGAGACCTTGTTCAGAAGGGTAGTGTAAATATTCAATTCATTGAAAGTGAAAGACAATGGGCTGATATATTTACAAAACCCTTAGCAGTTGAAAGACTAGATTTTATTAAAAAGCATCTGAACATGTCTTTGGTCTCTGAAGAAAACAAGCTTAGAAAACAAAATTTTGAATTCAGCCTCTGAACGTTTTATATTCTGAAAGGTGTTTAGAAGCTGAAAGTTTTTAACTCTGAAGTGTTTCAGCCAAGTGGAGTACACGTGTTAATTACTTTGTCTTTACTCACAGTCTGTGATTGGTTAGAGTAAAGGCAGTTTATGACGAAATTCTTTAATGCAACGACTGTACTCCCTCCTGGTTATTTCAATTAGAGTTTTTCAAAATCACTTTACTCACTTTCACACAAGTTCACTCTCACATCCAACACTTTTCATTCTCTAAAACCCAGAACATATTCTTTCTCCCTCCAATTAGCAAAACCCTGTTCTTAAACCTCAGAAATGGCAAGTTAATCTTCTCAATTAAGGTTTCCAGAGGACATCCCTATTAATATCTACGCTGAAGATTATTATGTCAAGGATGCTACAATGGATCTTCGCTTTGAAGACATTAAATTGGTTATGGAAACACCAGTAGACTTTGAAGCATTAAGAGTCAATGGGCATGACTATAAACAGTTCTTTGTTGAACAAGGCTGGGAGCACTACTTTGATATGCTAAATGGTCCTATCTATTCAAACTTAGTGTATGATTTCTAGAGAAAAAGTGAAGTAGTTACTTTGGTGGATGCAAATGCAGAACTTCAACGTGTAATTGATCAGAATCCAATGGAGAATAAGGGAAAATCAAGAGTGGAATTAGGTCTGAGAAAATTCACTGAAACAGAAATACGTTCCATTATTGGTGGATTTCAAGTTATCTTAACAAGAAGCAATCTGGCTAAGATGATGGAACTTTCCAACTCTGGAATGGTCAGACTCTACACTGCAACCTTTGGAAGAAAGTCAGTATTTCTCAATGACATGGCCAGACTCTGCTTTAAGAATCAGACAATGTCAAACAGAATTGGTCAACTGAATGATAGAGAAAAGGTTCTTGCAAAGATTGTCTTCTCTTCAATTCTTCCTAGGGATACTAGTAGTGACTCTCTGAATTGGGATCAGAGACACTTCATCTATTTCCTATCTGCAAAAAGGCAAATGAATCTACCTGCTTATATCTTTCAACATCTTTGTGAAACCATCTGTGAAGCTCAAAAGTTGGGAAATTCTTCCAAATTGATTTCACATCCAAGACTCTTAAGTTACATTTTTGAGCAGCTTGGTCTTCCAGATAGATTCATGGTGGCTGGGGTCTCTGAAGATCTTGAACAAGTTAGAGTACCAATACTTGATGCTAGAGTCTTGGTGAGTCTACGTTTGAAGAAGTCAGGAAAGCTAATTTATCCTCAACAGCCTCTCTTGAGAAACAGGGCTAAATTTCAACCAATGAGTGAAGCTTTTATCTTTGACAATGAACCTCCTGAAGTCCACTTAGAATACATAAGGTTAATGAAGGAAGCAGCAGTTAAAGTCACTCATAAGGATATTGGAAGAGGTACTGGTCCTACGTTTGCACATATTATGAAAGCTGTTAAGGAAGAGGTTTTCAGTGATTATGAAGAGGATATAATGGTTGATGAGCCAACAATGGAAGAACCTACAGTTGATAAGCCAGAGGATGAACAGCAAGAGGTTGAAGACAATGTGGCTGAAGAACAAGTTGGTGAAGATCATGTGGATGCAGAACCTGTTATTGAAGACTTGCTGCGTGCAAAAGTTTTCAGAAGAACTCGTACAAAGCACTGCTCCACTAGGAGAAAGAAGAGACAAAGGTCAGATGCAGGTATTGACAATTCTTTTGATTATTGCAATAAAATATCTGAAGCATCAATCCTAGAAAATGTCCAACTCCTTAATACCATCTATCCCACAACCTCTGAACCTGAATATATCAATGTTTCATCATCTTCATCATCAGTTGATTCAGACCCTTCTGACTCAATGTATAATGAAGTCATGGCTGGTTTTGAACGATTTAAACCCAAAGCTATGCATATTCCCGAGGAGGAAATAGCTCAGCCATCCAATGTTGAAGCCCCTCAACCATTACCCAAAATTTTCACTGAGGAAGAGATTCTGAAGGAGACATCTTTCAGAGTTTCTCCTATACATCGAACCTCTGAACCACAAATTGTCACATCATCTGAACCACCCATATCAACTTCATCAGACTCTCCAAAACCTTCATCACCTATAACACCACCTGAGATGCTTATAGATAATGATATTGCAATAAACGATAGAATTGATACTTCAGATGATCAGTTGACTCATTCACCTAGTGGTCTAAGTCAACCAGACTCTGCACCACATGTGGAAAAGAAAGAGGAAGGGAATTCAGACAAGACAACAAGGATTCTGAATTTAATAGAACATTCGCTTGATCAACAAGAAGATAAGCTTCTGGAGCTTGTGGCATATTCAAGAACATCTAAATCCACAGTTCAACAGCTCCTCACTCTTTTCTTGTCCAAACACCCTTAGGATTCTATTTCTTTTTGCACTTTCTGTTTATTACTTATCCTTTTGGCTTTGTTTTTAAAACTTTTTGATAATGACAAAAGGGGGAGTAATATGTTGTACAATTGTCAGTAGTATATTGCTTAATACCTACTCAATAAGAATCTGAAACTGACATAAAAAGAAGAATCTAGTCTCTTTCATATCTATGCTTAATGTTTATGAACTTAATTGATAAGGAGAGCAAATTAATAAACATAATTGTGTTTGCATAGATGAAAGTAGTTAAGATTGTGCTCTTAATTATTTTTATCAGACTCAGGAGTTGAGCTTGCAAACCTCACACTCTGAGAGTTAAGTATGTAGATACAATCAAGTTTATCAAATTGTTTCTTATACCGATTCAACTTAATTATGGATAAAACTTAGGGGGAGCTTGCAAACCTAACCCTAATGGTTTATCAGACTCAGGGGGAGCTTACAAACCTCAACAACCTGAGGTTGACATAATTAAATTAATAAACAACAATTGTACTTAATACTTATATTTGTCATCATCAAAAAGGGGGAGATTGTTGGAACAAAATGTGTTTTGGTACACACCCTAAGTTTTGATGATAACAAAGTATTAATTGGACAATTGATATTACTAATGAATGATCTAGTGTGCAGGAACAAGGTAAAAATCTTATTCACTCAGATCATCATTTGAGCCTCTGAAGGACACGGTCTGAAGCGTTTAGACTCTGAGAAGCAAGAAGCTTCAGAGCCTCTGAAGATGTCCTCAGATGCCAAAGAGAGAAACACGTCCTGAAGCTTGCGTACACCATTCAGAAGATCAATGAAATGTTTTTACAAGATTCTGAATGACTATCTCTGAAGAAAGACAGCTCATAGCTAATGGAATAGTACAACAATCTTATCAAATGGAGCGTGCATCAAGTTCCAGCTCAGCAAAGAAGTTTGTACTACCAACGGTCCTTTCTCAACATCATTATACTTAGAGTATAAATAGAAGACATTCTACTTGAGAGAAGACTACTGGAAGATTACTGAACAAACGTTGAAACTCAGAGAAAGATTTATTTTGTATTCAAGCTGTGAATTGTTTCTTTCTTGTGTATTTTTCTAAGTCAAATATCTTTTGATATTGTTTAGGCTCTGAACTTTGTGTTAAGAGAGTCTAGCTTAGAACTTTCAGTCCTACTTAATCTGTGTATTAAGTTAGTGTGAGAAGTCTCTATCCTGTGTGATTAGAGCAATGAAGTCTCTTTGTCTTGTGTGACTTAGAGCAAGGAAGTCTCTTGTCTTGTGTGCCTAAGAGCAATGAAGTCTCTTTGTCTTGTGTGACTTAGAGCAAGGAAGTCTCTTTGTCTTGTGTGACTTAGAGCAAGGAAGTCTCTTGTCTTGTGTGACTAAGAGCAAGGAAGTCTCTTGCCTTGTGTGACTAAGAGCAAGGAAGTCTCTCTGTCTTGTGTGACTTAGAGCATTAGGATTGTAATATTTGTGATTATAGTGAAATCCCTTGGAAGTGCAAGGGGACTGGACTACTCTCGTTTTGTGAGAGGAACCAATATAAATCTTTTGTGCGCACTCTCCTCTCTCTCTCTCTCTCTCTCTCTCTCTCTCTCTCTCTCTCTCTCTCTCTCTCTCTCTCTCTCTCTCTCTCTCTCTCTCTCTCTCTCTCTCTCTCTCTCTCTCTCTCTCTCTCTCTCTCTCTCTCTCTCTCTCTCTCTCTCTCTCTCTCTCTCTCACTCTCTCTCTCTCTCTCTCTCTCTCTCTCTCTCTCTCTCTCTCTCTCTCTCTCTCCTCTCTCTCTCTCCTCTCTCTCTCTCTCTCTCTCTCTCTCTCTCTCACACACACACACACACACACACACACACACTGTTTTATTTGTGTTTTGCATTCTGACTAGCCTTTTTATCCGCTGCTTTACAATCTGTTAGTTAGAAAAGAATTAATTTCTCAAAACACAATTCAACCCCCCTTCTTGTGTTTTTCACCTTCAAGTTTCACCTTATCGACCAAAGACTCAACATAAATAGTTCCCCTAGCAACGATTAAATCATTCCGAGATATCCAAATTGACCACACTGTAGCATGCAAATTAACAATCAACGTAACCTAGACTTCCTACCCTCTCCTAGACCTAGGAACCACTCAAAAAAACTAGAAATACTATTGGAGGAGACTAGCTCAAACCCTAACCACAAGACAACTAGAAGTTGTATGTTATGTCTATTATTCTTACTTATGAAACAAACTATGATATATGAATTAATTGTCAAAAACTTAATGAAATAAAATATAAGACGTACATAATAAAGATATAAATAAGAGCCTCAAATACATTGTGAGATAAGCAATACACTATAATTGTTTCTTTATGGGATAAAAGCAATAAGCGATCACCCCAAATACGAGTACAGTACCAAAAGCATATAGTATGTATTTCAAATGTTCCCAATCAAACACATTAGAAGACGGAGGAGGCAAGTTGTGATGATCCGGTGAAGCATCAAAGTTAACATTAGGAGGCGATGGAGATAAGGTTGGTTGAACTGGTGGGGTATCGATCACAATTAACATTAGGACAGGACAATGGCAAAGGTAAAGTTGGTTGAACTGGTGGAGCATCATAGTTAACATTACGAGAGGACGGAGATTACAAGTTTCTTCCTCCCACAGCCTGGAAGAAACTGAACACCAGATGATAATGTTCATCTTCATATAAAAAAAAATAATATCCAAACAAAATAGGTTAAAAATAACAATGAAAAAAAAATGGCTAATATCATAAAATAAATAAAAGGGACTTGATATAATATTTTTCAAGGGCGGAAGACATAGAGTGGCCTATTATTATCATCATTGTTATAACCTTATATCATTGTAAGGGTTGAACACATAAAGTGGACAAAATAGCTTTTATGTATTATTATAAATTTATCAAGGTAGTTTATGAAAAAAATAATTTATGATGATGTAAGTTTTGTTAGTGAAAATTTATAAATTAACATAAAATTTTACTTATTTGCCTAAGTTAATTCTTATACGCTAAAAAATAAGGCCATCCATCAATAATTAGTTGGTCCAGTTGTGACTTAGTAGGGAGGACAACGATTCAATCCCCACAACTGTAACCGGAAAGGGACTGAAACTGATCCCGAATTATATTAGACGGTCCAATGAACTGGATACTAGTGGCGGAAAAAAATAATCTAAAGGACCCTTAAAATAATTTATCGGAGTAATATATACTCTATATACACACACATCGAAAAAAAAGCGAGTTAGGATCTCTCCATTTGTCTTCTCCATTTTTCCTCTTCATTATTATAATTTTGAGAGTTGGAATCCTCTCTATTTCTTTAAAGAAATGGCAAATGCAATTACTATAGTTTTGATTTAAATCAAGAATATAAATGCACGTCTTTTGAGAATAATTGATATTATTTGAATACTTATACCTTTAAACTTTGGTACTTGCATTTGTCATTTCTTTTAAGAAATGAAGAGGATTTCTACTCTAATTTTGAAGGGTTTTATGATATATATTAAATAATTGGACCCACCAAATGTCACATCATTGCATTTATATTTTCAAAACTTTAATAATGGAAGAAATGGAGAAAACCAAAAATGGAGAGGATCCCAACTCAAAAAGAGCACATGGACAACCTGAGTCAAGATTCTCTCAATTTATTTTCCTCTCCATTTCCTCCATTTAGGAGAGAGATAGACACATAAAAAGTAAAAAATAATTAATGATGGTGGAACCCGCTTAATGATATGACCCACCACCTATTTTTTGTGTTTATCTCTCTCCAAATTGCATATTCCATTTATTTTTATAAATGGAGAGGATCTTAACTCGGACAACCTCCCAACTAAACAAAACAACAACAGATGGCAAAAAAAATAAAAATAAACAAAACAACAACAAAAGAAAAAAAAAATAGTAACACTTCAGTAAAAATAATTTAGAGAAACGTCTGTACCAAATTTTGGAGATTTTTTAGTGTCTCCAACGTAACTCTTATTCCTCATACCAAGTCTATAAGCTATTTTTTTTTTTTTTTTGGTAAAAAGTCCATAAGCTATTACTCATTTTCTTTTGATGATATTTTGCGTAAGATTGTGTTTGCTTTTAAACTGGATATGTCTGAAAATAAAGTGAGAATCCGTTTGTTTTTAATGTTCTTTTTTAACAGTGATTGTGAGAGTGAGTCCAAGTTAATAAAATAAGAGATTAGTGATGGGTTAAAAATTAGGGGAGTGTTAGCGTTATTTAAGAGAACTTTAAGGGAGAGGAGTATAATTTTTTTATTTTATTTTTGTTGATAGACGAAATGACAAAGTAATTGGAAACTCACACACACAAAGTTGAGTGATCAGAGATCGAATCCCGGTCATGACGTCCGACACTAACAATTTCGGTATTTCTACCATTTGAGCTATGATTTGTGGACGGAGACGACTATAATTTACCCTTTAAATAAAATACACTATTGAATATTTGAATTAGATAGTGAAATTAACTTTGGTTAATTTGCTAAATAGTTGCCAATAGTGTCACATGTAAAACCATAAATATGCTACTTTGCTACATAGTTGCCGGTGGCACGCTGCTGTCAAGTAAATTTTCTTCTTCAACTTGGCCATCTACAAAATTTTAAGATAAAAATTCATTCCAGGAAAAAAAAATTAAAATATATTTTTCCCTACCAAATATAGATATATGAAAATAAAATTTGCAGCAAACTAACAAATTGTTTCACAATATTTCTTTCAAAAAAGGGATATCAAGGATTAAATGTATTTTTAGTTTCTACAAAATTGTGTTCTTAGAACTTAGTCCTCTATAATATTGCTGTTTGTAAGATTAAAAAAAATTGAAACCTATAGGGAACTTATAAAAGTCTTTAAGGTCTAACCTCCTATATCGATGGCCCGGTATGCTTGAAAAGAAGCTTCATTGGCACCGTCGTTAAACATTTACACATAAAAAATTGTATTAATCTAGTAACTCAGTAAGTTTATAACAAACTAAGGCATGTTTATCAGCCTAATCTAGCAATATTTTTTCAGAAACATCCATTTCCTTAACAAATACCTATTTCAACGTGATAGAAAATGTAAACGATTTTTCCATTAGTTCGGTAGATTTTCTATTCAAGGCAGAATCGATATTTCATATTTCAAATGATACTAGTTTTAAGGAACATGCATGTTTTCCACATCTGACATTCAAAAAAATAAATAAACCATTATCGTAGGAATAAGATGGATGGAGAATGAGTCAAAGCTTCCCCTCAGCTTCATCGCCTCAAGGCATAAGTTCCTTAGTTGCAAGTTAGTTGTTTGCCAAGGTTTGCCAAACTGTTGCAAAACCAATAACATATGTTTGTAAATTGTTTGAGAGAAAAATGTATAGAAAAATGAAAAGTAACAATGGGTAAATCACTAAATAATAATAATGCATACTCTATAAGAAAACGAACCTGATTGATGACAAATTCAGAGCCTCCTTTAACAGTAATGTGCTTAAATCCTTTCAGGCTCGCTTGTTTCAGACCTAAAATTAGAGCTCGATACTCAACAACACATCGTGTCTAATTCCCCAGTCCTTCGCGGAATGCACAGAACTACAAAAAAACATAAGTGTTGGCTACATTTTATAAATAAATAAACAAAACCCAAATGAATTGTTGCATAAAGTATAGATATATACCACACTCCCATCTTTAATATATAAGGTTTATGTGAAAAAAATTCATGAAACTTTTTTGTGTGTGGTACAAAATAGAAAAATTGTTAATTTTGAACGGTCGAATTGATGAAACTTAATTTATAAGTCCAAGTTGTTGGATTTAGTTGAAATTGAAATTTATCATAATCACTCATCTGTCTATGTTTATGTGCAAGTAACAAGATATTGATAATAGCTCAACCATCATTGTGTGGTTATGTGTACATCAAAGGTGACAATTGACAAATAGTAAAATTTAAATGAGACATTCTTTTGGTGGCAACTTGACTGACCATATCATGAAATTGGGTTGGTAACCGATTCTAAGCGTCTTGAATATAGTGGTTGAGAAAAATGTCACTTATAATATTATTAAATATGTTTATTTCTTAATTGTGGTAATATAATTTGCAATATTTATAAATTCACCCTATATATATAATTAGGAAGAGAAGGTTCCTGATGCACTTATACAAGAAAATTGTCATTTACCAACGGAGGTTTCTAGTGACAGCCGCATATGCCGTAGGTATAGCAGCCTTATACCTACGGAAAAAAAATTTAAATGTGGGTATAGATATGTTTCATTAAAAAAAATTGAAAATTAAAAACTAGAAAAGGATAAGTTTATACTTTTATAGTTTATGTGATTCATTTTTTTTTTTAATTGTGGGTATAGATTTGTTTCTACCGTTATGTATAGATTCAGTTTTTTTTTTCTTCTACTTTTTTGTATAGATTCGTTATATTCTTTCTATATTTTTTTTGTTTTTTATCTTATATTTTTTCCAATATTTTTTTTATTAATAAATTCGGTGGTAATCATTTTTTTTGTTTACAATGTTGCCAATGAGGATTTAACCTAAGATCTCATACATATCCCTCACTACTATATCAAATTTAGTGGCTTTTGTGGTAAATCAATCTTATTACTTGTATTGTATAGTATTATATATTGCTTTTAAGAAGTAGAGTATTATATTAGGAAATATATATATATATACACCACCGGATTTATTAATAAAAAATATTGAAAAAAATATAAGATAAAAAACAAATAAAATATAGAAAGAATATAATGAATCTATACATAAAAATAGAAGGAAAAAAAAAAGAAAAAAGAAACTGAATCTATACATAAAAGTAGGAACAAATCTATACTCACAATTAAAAAAAATATGAATCGCATAAACTATAAACGTATAAACTTATCCTTTTTTAATTTTTAATTTTCAATATATATATATATATATATATATATATATATATATATATATATATATATATAACCAAAAATTAAGAAACTTCTGGAGAAAGAAAACAACACTCACTTTATACAAAACAAAAAATACTTTATATAAAAAAAATAAAATAAAATAAAAAGAGAGAGAAAGGAACACTCAAGATACGTAACAAAAAAAAAGCAGGATATAACGTGCGACTCATCAATCTCTCAATTTCTCTCTCGAACTCTCGCATGAATCCCTTTCTTTAATTCTCTTCTTTCGATTTCTATCCACGGCTAATGGTTTTTATTTTGTTTAGGTTTTGATTTCTCAGTGAAAGGTGTTTTAGAGGATAAGATCAACACTCCCCTCTCTAAGCTCTACGTTTGATTTTGGGTAAGGTTTCTATTCCACACTTTTCTTCTTCAGTTTTGTTGGGGTTTTTCTCTGTCATGTGTGTACTTTTGTTGTTCGATGCCTTCGATGCTAGTATTTGGAAGCCTGGTTGACCGTAAAAAACATTGTGAACTCTTTACTCATAATGTAAAAGTTTCTTGATGCCTTCGATGCAATATCGATATGTATTGAATTTTATTCATTCATAATATATGGGGATGGATTATTAGATGCTTCGATGACCCGAAAGGAATCAAATAATATTATTTGTTATATAAATTGTTGCTAGTATTTGGATGCTTCATTGACCGTAAAAAAAACATTATGAACACTTTACTCATAATGTAAAAGTTGCTTGATGTCTTCGATGTGATATTGATATGAATGGAATTTGATTCGTTCATAATATAAGCGATGAATTATTCGATGCCTCAATGACCCAAAAGGAATCAATGAATATTATTTGTTATATAAATTTTTGATAGTATTTGGATGCCTCATTGACTGTAAAAAAACATTATGAACTCTACTCATAATGTAAAAGTTTCTTGATGACTTCGATGTGATATTGATATGAATTGAATTTGATTGTTTCATAATATAAGAGATGAATTATTGGATGCATCAATGACCCGGAAGAAATCAATTAATATTATTTATTATATAAATTATTGATAGTATTTGGATGCCTCATTGACCGTAAAAAAACATTATCATAGTTGCTAATCAAAAGTTGCACGATGTATTGGGAAGATTCCCAAACCCAAAAAATTAACTTGAGTTTGTAATTTGATGTCTTTTATTTTCTATAGGTTACAGATGCTTCTAGTGCCCCCGACCAAACGGATTCTCAAAGTCCATACACTTACGAAGATTGAAGAGAGAGATTAGAAGTAAACAATGTAAATTGTTGTTTATTGCTTGGTAGGAATGTCATGTACTATGTTGTGGGCTGTAAGCCGTTGAAGTTTATTGTTTGGTAGGGATGTCATACATATATATATATATATATATATATATATATATATATATATATATATATATATATATATATATATATATATGTTTTTAGAGTTGTAATTTTGGGATGGATTTGATTAGAAGTAACTAGTAGTTCTCTTGAGTTATTTGGTGCAATTTTAATTTGGAAGATTTAGCTAGGTGCCACTGCTTTGGTATTTTAATGTACTCCGTTAGTTTGTAAGACTTATTAGTTTTTTTAATCAATATAATGGAAATTCTCTTTTATAATTATAGTTGACTTGGTGTGTAGAAAACATTCATATTGGCAAATTATTATTATTATTTAAAAAAAAAATGTACAATCTGTAAAAAAAAATGCAAAAAAAAAAAAAATCAAACCTATACCAACGGATAAATTTGTGGGTAAATCAATTTACAATTGTTTGTAATGACCGTGGGTATATCTCCTAGGCTAGTCCAACGCCAAAAAATGTTGTTGCTATAGGCTATAGCAACGGCAAATTGCCATGGGTACATCGAGATAAAGTAGACGGAACAAAACACCCGTGGGTATAGATTTTATGGCCTGTACCCACGGATTTTGGACCTTTAACAACAACATTTCGCCGTAGCTATATGTCAAGTTTCTTGTAGTGTTAGTTCCAATGACAAAGCATGAAGGTGAGAATACATTATTAGATACATGTGTAAAATAATTTTATACTGACAGTACAATGCTAAATACTATATTCACAAAATATCATGAAAATTTGTAATAAGACAGTTTTGTGTGGGTTAAAAGTACTCCATCCGTTTTTTTAATTGTCCAGTTTCGTTAGATTTAGCGTTTCTAATTAACTGTTCATTTAGTGTTTTAAGGCTACGATTTGTCAATTGTACCATTTGGCAATTACTCTTATCATTTAGTGTTTTAATGGAGTAATATGTTTTTTTTTTTGTTTTTGTATTGAATAATTTGGTGGGATATAACAAACTAGGATACAGCTAAATAAGGCTAAAGTTAACATATTGTAGTAATAACAATATATAAGCCAAAAACACGAAGAAATAGATTTCACAAATTTGGTCTAGATATTAAAGAGCGATAACACCTGGATCGGGTGTCGCATAGCAATAAAATTGAACGACGGCAAGATGATGACGTTGGACGACGACAACAGTTTGGCGAGACAGAGAACTCAATCGTATCCACGCCATCAATAGAAAATCAAATTTCTACACAGACTCTTGTATTTCTCAGAGAGAGTTAGTGGACCTATTTTCATATTTTTACAAATATAACATGCTATTAATAAAAATTACAATAGCGAGAGATTATACGGCGAGTAAGGAAGCTCATGTGAATCATTCAAAACTTATAGTAGTTAAAAGAACATTTGTTTAAGAAAATATGGTGTACGTAAGGATATATGTCCTACTAATCAAGGAGCACAGTGAGGGGTTCAAAATAGAGTCCCTTAAATTATGGTCACATAAGGAGCACATTTGTTTATTGCTATTTTACAGGCTTAATAATATTGCTCTAGTGAAACATCAGAAAACAACAAGCAGCATATAATTACTAACTATTGGGTAAAACAATAAAGCCAGAATCATGTATATTCTTAGTAGTTACTATCTTATATGAATTACAAGGAACACAAATAAATAACTAAAGGAAATAACTGTTATATATTATTGCCTATAACTAATTGAATAACACAGCAAATAAAGGGTCAATATATCATAATTGATGTAACTAAGTGATATGCATTTTTTTTCAATACCATGTGTTCACATACGATGACTTCATATACGGTTACCATATATATGATTATTAAAAACGAAAAGGTAAATTATGTCAAAGAGATTTCGAATGATATCACCTGGATTATGATCTTCAAGTTTGCAAATGATCCGATAATATTTTCGTTTTTGTGCTCGGTTTCCACGAAACAGTTACATGATTTTGATGGTGGTGGCGTCCATGTTTGAAACAACATTCAGCGAAGTTGCAGCACCAATAATCGACATCGACATGACGGTCACTACAAGAAACTTGACATATAGCTACGGCGAAATGGTGTTGGTAAAGGTCCAAAATCCGTGGGTATAGGCCATAAAACCTATACCCACAGACGTTTTGTTTCGTCTACTTTATCTCGTTGTACCCATGGCAATTTTCCGTTGCTATAGCCTATAGCAACAACATTTTTTGGCGTTGGACTAGCCTAGGAGCTATACCCACGGACATTACAAACTATTGTAAATCGGTTTACCCACGAATTTGTCCGTTGGTATAGGTTTAATTTTATTTTTTTTGCATTTTTTTTTACTGATTGTACATTTTTTTTAAATAATAATAATAATTTGTCAATATGCATGTTTTCTACACACCAAGTCAACTGTAATCGTACTTTAAAAAAAGTCAACTATAATTATAAAAAAGAATTTCAATTATATTAAAAAAACTAATGGAGTACATTAAAATACCAAAATAATGCCACATCCCAAAATTGAAGTTGCACCAAATAACTTAAAGAACTACCGGTTACTTCTAATTCATCCTAAAATTATACCTCTAAGAAACTAGCACAAAAACATCTATATGACATCCCTACCAAGCAATAAACTGCAACAACATACGTTGTTTACTTCTAATCTCTCTCTTCAATCATCGTCAGTGTATGGACTTTGAGAATCCGTTTGGTCAAGGGCACTAGAAGCATCTGTAACCTATAGAAAATAAAAGAGATCAAATTACACACTTAATTTAATTGATGTTTTCATAATATTCGAAATATGAACACGAAAAGTAAAATAAAATATACCTGTCGTGCAACTCGTAAAATGTCGTTCACATCTTCTCCAGCAAATCGATTTTGAATCAATGACAACACATTTGCCAACACTGCATTTGTACTATCTTGTTTTTTTTTCCATTTGCTTAAGTTTATCGCGCAACTCTTGATTTTCAGACAAAAAAGCTTTCAATTTTTTGGGTTTAGGAATCTTGCCAACACAACGCACTCGTCCTCTCTTTTCAGGTCCTTTTACTTTAGAATATATATCATCCTTCCAAGGCATGTGACTTTGTATCTCTTGGACTGGTTGAGATGTTTCGGCCTCATTATCATATTTGTTTAGTTCTTCCTGAAACATTAAAAATAGATGAAACAAAAAAAATTAATAACAATCCGATCATGGTACTAATTGCAAAACAACACAAATATTGACACTAATATTTTATTGTTTTTTGAAATAGGAAAATAATATTAAAACCACTTTCTTAAGGACAGGACACAAAAAGTTTGTGTTGTATCCATAGTAGACTTTTTAAGATGAAGAGAGGATATGAGCCTACTACCATGAGGCAACAGAGCAACAACAAATCAGAAGTCATCTTCACAAAATCAGCAAATCAAATAGGTACAAACCAGAAAACATAAAGCAGTAAACCGCAAAAAATCCATAAATCAGAAGGCAACAAGCATCGAATCAGAAGGCACAAATCAGAAAAACCTTATGAAGCATGAGAATCATATAGGTACGTGTCATACCCCAATTTTTGACCTAAAATCCCGCCTCATGTCCATATGTCATGCATTTTTGTCCGGGATTTGCTTCGCTTTTTCAAACGAAATTTCGGCAGAGAGGTATTTTAAAATACCTCATTTTTTGTGTTCATTTATATTTTTATATTATTATTATTATTATTATTTTGTTTTTTCCAATTTCATTATTTTCATTTATATTATTATTATTATTATTTATTTATTTATTTATTTATTGATTGTTTTTTCTGTTTTTTATTAATTAATTAAAAAATAAAAAAAAATGTCCAAAGTCAACTGTGAAACTCCAAACACGCAAAGGAGATCTGCTTTCTGCAGAAATCAGAAACAGTGTACGTTTTTGTCCATTTTCAGATTTTTGTCCATTTTCAGATTTTTGTTCCCCTTGACATTGTCCTTGTCCAGTTTCAGGCCAGATCCTTTGGATCTTAAGAACCCTAAATTCGTGTATATATTTGAACAGAGAATAGATGAACAGGGAGGTTTTTTTACCACGGCCAGACACAAAACACCCACAAACCCTAAATTCTTTTTTTTCTCCCAACAGAAAAGCAAACATCAAAAACAAAAAAAAAACCTTTTCAAATCCCATACACAAAAAAAACAGCACTGTGTTTTTTTTCCAAAAAATCCAGAAAACGAAATACACCAAAAAAAATCAAAGAAAACCTTCATTTTTCAAAACTAACAGAAAAAAACACCAACAAAAAAAAAAACCGAAAAAAAACAACAAAAAATACACAAACCTTTCTTCCTTTTAGATCAAAAAGAAGTACAGAGAAGGAGAAGAAGAGGAACACCACAAATCAGGAACCAAGCGCAAAAAAAAAAGGTGGGTTATTTTTTTGTTTTCTTTTTTCCGATCTAGAGAATTTGGTCAAGATTTTGGGTTTTTTGTTTGTGGATTTGAGTTTAGAAAAGGATTTAGAAGGTTTTGATGTAAAAAAAAAAAAAAAATTTTAAAAAAAAAATAGGCTAGCCGGCGGAGCCGCCGCCAGAATCGCTCCGGCGTGGCGGCGTCTCGCCGGAAGGGATGAAGATTCATCCCTTGTTCTTCAAGGAGGAAGAACAGGAGAGAGAAGAGAGAATAGAGAGATGGCTGCGGCAGAAAGAAGAAGAAAAATGAAAAAATGAAGTTTTCTATGTTTTTTCATATATATATACCCAGGTCCAATCCCATGCGTGCCTGTCTATGGTATTATCGCGAACCTGCGCACCCAGGACCGTCAGATCTGATCAAACGCCCCTTGATCATTTCATCACAATCTCCTCTGATCTAATCTGGGACGTCTGATTAATCAGACGGCCCAGATTTCGTCTTCCCTCTTTTGCACAAAAACGCAGCGTCCTTGGGCCCTGTTGGACTGGGCCTAGTCCAGTTTTTGCTATCCACACCCCCCTGTCTTGCTGTTTACACCCCCTGCTCCATTTTTTTTTTTATTTTTTTTTATTTATTTGTTCTATTATATTCGAATGTCATTTAATTTATTTACTTTTGTACATTATTCACATGTTATATGTTATATTTAAATATCAAAACGCCAAAAATATGCATCGTTATTTATCTTTGTTTATTATTGCTTCAATGTAAGATTGCAAAAAAAAATATTTTGTGTGTTTTACTTTGTTCAAGTCCAAAAGAAAAGGGAAATGTTTCGTTAACCCCGCGTTACATTGTTTTTTTTCGCTTTTACTTGTTCGCTATTTTTGAACTTGAAACAAAAAAAATCATTTTATTTAAATAAAAAAAAGAATGAAAAAAAGAGTGGTTTGGCGGATGACTTTTCACTCTCCGGTGACTTCGGATTTCCTGCCGGATGGCTTGCGGTCCGAATAACCGACGTTCTAAAAAATACTTTTTTTTTCTAAAAAAAATAACAAAAACTAAAACCTTCAAATATTTTCAAAAAAAGAAATCTTTTATAATAAACTTCGACTTTCGTCGAGAAACCTTTTTCAAACTTTTTTTCAATAAACGGTCTAACACACTTAAGCATATTTAAATATTTTCACAAAGACTAAAAAATACAAAAACAATCCAAATCTTTTGCCGCTTGGCTTTTCAAATTCAAACTTTTTCTCAAAAAGTTTAGACGTGAGTCATCTCTAGTTGAAATTCATTTTCCCACAACATATGGCAGGAAAAGATATAAACTTTTCAGTATGTTCGTGGCGGATTAAAAAGGAGTTTAAACTTAAGATGACGACTCGTCTTTTCTCCTAAAAAAAAAATCAATCAATCAAACGAATCACTTTACAAATTTTACCCCGAACTACGAGATTTTGATCCCTCGCGGGTACGTAGTGCAAAAGACCTTGTGTCTTCCCAATTCAAAATTAATAAAACTTTTTTTCTTCTTTTCTTTTGAATATCCCAAAATTAATAAAAAAATTCTCTCATCGTTACCCAATCATTTATAAGCAAATTTTACAAGCAAAACATTTTAGCACAAAGAAATACATATTTTACAAGAGGTTCCCGTAGAGTACTACGGATACATAGGATGCTAATACCTTCCCTTTGTATAACTAACCCCCGAACCTTAAAATCTCTAATTTTTTATTATGGGTTTATTCGATCTTTTCCCCTTCCCTTGGATAAATTAAAGCTCGGTGGTGAATCATAATTTTTGAGAACCAAAGTTAACCAATAGCTTGGCGTCCGAAAATCACCGCGACAGAAATGGCGACTTCACTGGGGACTCCCCAAGAGGGTTGAGCCTAACTTGTATCTATGTTATATTTTGTGCTTTTATTTTTCTCGTAATATTTTATATTGCTTTATTATGCTTATATGTTTGGGTTTGATATTTATGAGAGAAAAGTCCTCTACCCGGATTTGAGCAAAAACTTAGGATAAGTTAGTGGTCGAGTGTTGGCCTTCTTGGTGGATACCTTGTAGGGTTAACATGAAAACCACACCTAGAGTAGACCCTCTTGAGAATATTGTTGTCTTGCGAGGATTTGCAATGGCGATGATATTTTCTCGTTGGATCCATGACTCTGGGGACCTTTTAAACCAGTCTAGAACCTCGAAACATGTTATTAGGGACCTCTGTTTAGAACCCTAATTGGTGGTTAAGTGTTGACCTTCTTGGTGGATACCTCGTAGGGTTAACACGAAAGCCACACCTAAAAGAGATCCCTTGGAAGTGTTACAGTCTTGTGAGGATTTGCAATGGCTGTGATACTTTCAAGTAAGATCAATGATTTTAGGAACCATTACGAAGCCTAGAATCTACATGTGAGGGGTGGTAGTTTGGAAAACTTTTAAAATAGCACCATGTAACTAGTATTCAAAATATTCCGGATCATATCCTTCCATACCATAACATTTGCATTCATGAAAATAATTTTTGCATGTACATTTTGCTTTATAGGGGACTTGAGTGAACAGTTGATTAAAAAGCTCAAAAAAAAAAAGAGGAAGAAATATGGCTTCAACAAGAAGACACACGCCCACACTCAAAGTCAAGAAACCACAAGTGGAGAGCCTCAAAGGGTTGAGTGAGGGGATGACGTCGATCGCCAAGAAAAATTTTGAGTTAGATTATGGGTTGATACTCAATTTGCTGCATGTAGAGATAGACGATATGGCGCTAACCACCCTAGCTCATTTCTATGATCCACCACTCCGATGTTTCACTTTTCAAGACTTCCAGTTGGCCCCCACACTAGAAGAATTCGCCAAGATCCTGGGTTGTAATCTAGAAGACCATGGGCCTTATGTGGGTTTGGGAGAGGAACCTCCTATGAAGGAAATTGCCAAAGCTCTTCATCTTACAAGCGCCGAGGTATCATCATGGCTAGAAGACAAGAAGAATGATAGAAAGGGAGTTTCCAAAGGATTCTCGAGAGGTGTGTTAGAAACGAAAGCTCAAGCTCTGTTGGAAAAGAAGGATTGGAAACCATTCAATGCGGTGCTAGCTCTCTTGGTATACGGATTAGTGCTGTTTCCCGACGTTGAGAATTTTGTGGACTTTTCCGCCATCGGAGTATTCATAGCCGGGAACCCTGTCTCCGCCTTACTAGCCGATCTTTATTATTCCCTCCACATCAAATATGAAGGGCGAAGGAAGGGTATGTTATTCTGTTGTGTTCCCTTACTACAAGAGTGGCTAACTTCTCATCTACCAAGGAAAGATTCTTTTGTGTCAAATCCCGCCGGCTTAAAATGGCATCAAAGGATGATGGCTCTCACTGAAAAAGATATTTTTTGGTATTCTCGAGAGTTAGATGGTACAGAAATCATCCTCAGTTGCGGCGACTTTCCCAACGTACCTCTTGTGGGAACTCGAGGGTGCATTAACTATAATCCTGTCCTCGCGTTTCGACAACTAGGGTACCCAATGGAGGATAAACCAGACAATAATTTGTTGGATGAATTTATCTTGAAAGAGGGAGAGGAAAACCCCGCAATGCTAAAGAAAATCCGAAGAGCTTGGGGGCAAATACACAAGAAACCTTGGACCAAAAAGAATTGCGTAGCCAAGCCACTCTACACTCAATGGGTGCGGGAAAGAGTTGAAGCTAATCGACTACCTTTCGATATGGTAGTTAGACCTTTGTCACCCGAACCAATCACTATGGTTCCTATTGAGGAAGCTGAAGAGTTGAAAGCCCAGATTTCAGAACTTCAAAAGAAAAATGAAGATTGGGAATCGAAGTATTTGCAAGTCGAGGGAAAAAGAGCAAGGCTAGAAAGAGATCTAAAGTACCAAGAAGGGGTCTTGCAAGAAAGTCAGAAAAGTTTAAAAGAGTCTGAGGATAAAAGAGAAAAGATCGGGGATGGTATGCTCAGCGCAAGAGAAAATCTCATTGCCAAGGATGAGGAGATAGAAAGGCTCAAACAGTCCTATGGAAAAGTAAAAGAATTCGGACAGTCGGCCACTGCTTCTCAAAAGAAATGGAGATTAAGATACCTAGAGCAAGTTGAAGAGACCAAGAAGATTAAGAAACAATGGCGTCACGAGGGTAACCAAAGTCAAGAGTTTGAAGGACTATACACCCAAGAAAAGGCAAGGCGAGAGTACCTCCAAGCTAACATGGAAAGAGTCCTCGCCCAGAAAAATCAAGAGTTCGAAGAACAGCTACATTTAGAAGTTGGTCGAAAGCAAGAGTTTGAAAATCTTTACTTCCAAGAAAGAGCAAGGTGTGAACATATCCAAGCTGAAATCGAACACATTCTTAGGTTGTATGAAGAACGGGTTGCACGTTTGAATGAAGAACTCGAAGAGGTAAATACCAAGATGGCTCAACGTGGAATGGTACTTGAGTTGGTGTGGGGTGATTCAGATAGGTGGAGAGATGAATTTGCAAAATTGGCCGCTTTCTCAAACATGGTCATCGAAAGTCTTCCAAAAAAGCTAGCAAAGGCCGAGATAGCCATGTCTTACTACGAAGTTCCTTCAGACATCAAAAAGTTCATGGAGTATTGCAAGGAAATGGTGGAGTTTTACAAGGAAGAATTGGCCGAGGCTAAAAAAGCATTTAATGTTGCTTCATGATTTGTAATGATTAAACTTTATGTTGGAAACTTGTAACGCATGTTTTGAATATTTTGTTATAATCCCATGAGAGGAAATTGTGATTTGTATTTCTAAATATTTTGCAATCAAAGTTAAACTTTATGAAGGAATTTGTGCTTTGTATTTTGAGTATTATGAAATCAATGTTGAACCTTATCGGTGGGTCTTATACTTTTGTTACTTTATTTCTTTCAAAAGCCTTTAATGATTGTTCGCTTATGTGTTCCCCTCAAAGTAAAATACGAATAAAACTTTATTTTTATCATGCATACATATGTTCATATTTACATGCATACATGCATAAAGTTAAAAAAAAACTGATTCCTGTCTTTCTCAAAAGGGAGTTTGTCGACCGGTCTCTTCCCAAAGTGGCCCGACTACCGCGTCCGAAACCAACTCGCGCGCACAATACTCGGCTAAGAAGAAAGAAGATGGACGCTTTGGAACAAGAGAACGCACAGCTTCACGAGCAAGTAACAACATTCAAGGCAGAATTGGATAGGGTGAATGCCTTGGTAGAAGCACTAGTGGCAGCGCAGAATAGACCACCGACTCCCCAAGCACCGGTGATCTCAGAAATTGTCCCAACCCCAATCCCAGCGACACATGGTAGCACGCCTCAACAGAATATGCCTGAAGGATACCCTTGGGGCATGCCTTTGAACTTCAATGGAGGAGGTCACCCGGGCGCTACCGAAATCCCGACTCCCACTATTCAACATGCAATTCCGGTGCCTCAATCAGGAACCTCATTCCCTCAAATTCATGTCCCTGTCTCACAACCTACGACGGTTGTTACAAACCCGTTGATTCATGTTACCCCGCACGACAACGAACCCATCTACCATGCGGAGAATGTGAGGGGATATAGTCAAATGGACGAGATCTTGGAGAAATTTGACGATATGCAGCGGGAAATCAAAGCTCTCCGGGGGAAGGACCTGTTTGGGAAAAATGCTCATGATTTGTGCTTAGTGCCAAATGTCCAAATCCCAGCTAAGTTCAAGGTTCCTGATTTCGAGAAGTACAAAGGGAATACTTGTCCCCAAAGCCACCTTGTGATGTACGCTCGGAAAATGTCTACTCAAACCGACAACGATCAACTGTTGATTCACTACTTTCAGGACAGTTTGACGGGTGCCGCCCTGAAATGGTATATGAGCCTAGACGGTGTGAAGATTCGGACATTCAATGATTTGGGTGAGGCCTTTGTTCGCCAATACAACTATAACCTGGATATGGCCCCGAATAGAGACCAACTCCAAGCCATGTCGCAAAAAGATAAGGAAACCTTTAAAGAGTATGCACAAAGATGGAGGGAAGTTGCTGCTCAAGTTAACTCACTCAAAGACGAGGATGAAATGGCCAGAATTTTTCTGAATACACTCGGCCCTTTTTACTATGAAAGAATGATTGCTAGCCCTACCAATGATTTCACCGAGTTAGTAAACATAGGCGTGCGCCTCGAAGAAGGAGTCCGACAAGGACGATTGGTTAAGGAGAGTGTCCCAAATAATACCATGAAGAAATTTGGGAATAACTTTCAAAGAAAAAAGGAACAGGAAGTCAGTATGGTGGCCCATGGGCGACCTCAGCAACGGTATGCAGGATACCAACATGTTGCCACTGTTTCCCAGAGTCCCGGTTATCGGCCACAGTTTCAGCAAAAACCTCAACAACAATACCAACAACCATATCAGCAGCAATATCAACAACAAATTTCGCCACAGTATGCCCAGCAAAACCGCGCTCAGAGGCCACCACCACAATACGATCCAATTCCTATGAAGTATGCAGAATTACTTCCTGCCCTGCTCGAGAAGAAGTTGATTCAAACTAGAGCACCTCCCCGAGTTCCCGAGATATTGCCAGGATGGTACCGAGCCGATCTCTCCTGCGCTTTCCATCAAGGGGCACCGGGTCATGACACTGAGCATTGCTTTATATTGAAATCTGAAGTCCAAAGGTTAATCCGAGCCAATGTCTTGTCCTTCAAGGACGTAAATCCAAATGTTCAAGACAATCCATTGCCAAATCATGGGGCATCTGTCAACATGGTGTTTGGATGTCCGGGGAAATATCAGGTTTTTGATATCCGGCATATTCGAGAACCATTGGTCCAGACGCACAAGAATTTGTGTAAGTTGTTCTTCTTTAAACATGATCATGAGGCTTGTCCGATCTGCCCCAACAATCCGCGAGGTTGTCAACAAGTGAGGACTGATATACAAGGTATGCTGGATAGAAGAGAGCTTCAAATCACTTATAAGAGGGATGAGGATGAAGATCCAAATGATGGCAATGGCGAAGTGTTTGTTATAATACCTGAGTTCGACATTCCCGAGCATATAGAAGTGGCCTACAACAGCCAACGATCTATCGTCACTCCATTAGTGATTTCCTTACCGGGACCGATGCCTTACACTTCTGAAAAGGCTATACCTTACAAATACAACGCCACAATGATAGAAAATGGGCACGAGGTTCCCATACCTGCTTTGCCACCTTCGGTCAACATCGCCGAAGTGAGTAGAGTCACAAGGAGTGGACGAGTATTTCCCTTAATGGTCCAAAAGAAGTCTGAAGATCTAATGAGTAAAGAGGTGCGGGAAGAAGTTCGTGTCTTGAGTCCAGATTTGAATAAAGGAAAAGGCCAGTCCAGTGGGACTAGACCCGATTCAGATTTCGATGAGGTCTTAGAGTTGATAAAAAAGAGCGAGTACAAGGTGGTTGACCAATTGTTGCAAACCCCTTCGAAAATATCTGTGTTATCTTTGCTGTTGAACTCTGATGCCCATAGGGAAGCTTTGATGAAGGTTTTGGACCAAGCTTTCGTAGACCATGATGTGTCAGTTGGCCAGTTCGGTGGAATAGTGGGAAATATCACTGCTTGCAATAACTTGAGTTTCAGTGACGAAGAACTGCCGAAAGGAGGAAAGAATCACAACCTTGCCTTGCACATATCCATGAATTGTCACTCTGATGCATTGTCAAATGTGCTTGTAGATACTGGCTCGTCTCTAAATGTGATGCCTAAAGCGACTCTTGCTCGACTCTCTTACCAAGGGGCCCCGATGAGGCACAGTGGAGTAGTGGTCAAAGCTTTTGATGGCTCAAAGAAGCCTGTCATTGGAGAGGTCGACTTACCCATGATGATCGGGCCACACTTGTTCCAGATTACTTTTCAAGTGATGGATATCCAAGCCGCGTACAGTTGTTTGTTGGGTCGGCCATGGATTCATGATGCAGGAGCAGTGACGTCTACGCTTCACCAAAAGCTGAAATTTGTGAAGAATGGAAAGTTGGTCATTGTAGGTGGTGAGCAAGCTTTGTTGGTGAGCCATTTGTCGTCTTTCTCTTTCATCAGTGCTAGTGATGTTGATGGAACGCAATTCCAAGGTCTCTCATTAGATGACAAGAATACCAAGAAGAATGTGACATCCATTTCTTCCTTTAAGGATGCACAAGAGGTGGTTCAAAATGGGTTGTCTGCAGGTTGGGGACAAGTTGTGACTTTACCAGAGAACAAGTATCGTGAAGGGGTGGGCTTCTCTCCTTCATCTACAAGGGCTCCCAAGCGGAATGTTGTCAACGGACCAATTGAAGATACTTTCTACAGTGCTGGGTTCATTCACCCTTCCTTACCGGAAGTTAATGTCATTATTGAAGATGTTTCTGATGTCGGTGAAATGCACTCCCAAAGTCTCTCCTTAAATGATAAGCCGGCCAAGAAGAATATGGCGTCAATTTCCTCCTTGAGAGACACACAAGAAGTGGTTCGCAATAGGTTGTCTGCAGGTTGGGGACAAGTTGTGACTTTGCCAGAAAATAAGCATCGTGAAGGGTTGGGTTTCTCTCTTTCATCTGCTAGGCTGAATGTCGTCGTCAAACCGATTGAAGATACTTTCCACAGTGCAGGGTTCATTCACTCAGAAGCTAGTGCCCTCATTGAAGATGATCCCGAGGTGGTTGGGACACAATTTCAAAGTCTTTCTTTAGATGATGAGAACACCAAGAAGGATAAGGGGCCCATGGCGTCATTAAAGGATGCACGAGAAATAGTTCAGAATGGTTCATCGACCGGTTGGGGGCAAGTTCTGACACTACCGGAAAACAAGTTTCGAGAAGGGTTGGGTTTCTCTCCACCATCTGCAAAAGCTGCCAGCCCAAATGCTGCCACCAAACCAATTGAAGACATCTTCTGTAGTGCTGGGTTCATCCACCTTCCATCTCCAGAAGTCGATGCCATTTCCGAAGACAGTACCGAGGAAGATTTGCCAAGCTTCGTCACAAGAGGGGTGGTTTGCCACAATTGGATAGCTGTCGACGTTCCCTCCGTTACTCATTTGTCTAAGTAATGTGTTTGTTTGCCTCCTTTCAAAAAAAAATCCTTTCGTTCTGCCCAAGACGAAAGTGAACTTGTGTTAGGGCACCTTTTAAAATAATTCCTCTTGCTCTGCCCAAGGCAAGAGTGAACCATGTGTAGGGCATTCCTGTTTCAAATATTATCATCAATAAAAATGTCGTTTTGACTCTCATTTCATCTGTTTTTTATTATTATTTTTTTACTTTTGTGCTTTTTTCTGGAAAATGGTAAAAAAAAAAAAAACACTGAAAAGAACAAAAAAGGAAGCACTCCTTCTTTTTTTAAAAAAAAAAAATATATAAAAAAAATCTACATGTATTTATCATATGCATTCTAAAATCAAGCATAAATCACATGTGCAGATTAACCATCAATGACCCCATTGAACAAAATAACCCTATGCCCTCCCCCAACTTTGAGTTTCCTGTGTTTGAAGCCGAAGACGAGGGTGATGAAGGAATTCCAGATGAGATTTCTCGCTTACTTGAGCATGAAGAAAAAGTCATTCAGCCTCACGAAGAGCCTTTGGAAACGATTAATTTGGGCACTGAAGAAGATAAGAAGGAAGTCAGGATTGGGGCACTACTAGATGAAGATGTCAAGAGCAGATTGACGGAGCTTCTCAAAGAATATGTCGATGTGTTTGCTTGGTCATATCAAGACATGCCAGGATTGGATACTGACATTGTGGAACATCACTTACCACTAAAGCCTGAATGCCTACCAGTCAAACAGAAGTTGAGAAGGACTCATCCCGACCTAGCAGTCAAGATCAAGGAGGAAGTTCAGAAGCAGATTGATGCAGGTTTTCTTGTTACATCTGAATACCCCCAATGGTTGGCCAACATAGTACCAGTTCCAAAGAAGGATGGTAAGGTTAGGATGTGTGTTGATTACCGAGACCTAAACAAGGCCAGTCCGAAAGATGATTTCCCATTGCCGCATATTGATATGTTGGTCGACAATACGGCAAAGTTCAATGTTTTCTCCTTCATGGATGGATTCTCCGGATATAATCAAATCAAGATGGCACCCGAGGATAGAGAAAA
The DNA here is from genome assembly GCA_951799995.1 of Trifolium subterraneum. Lineage (NCBI taxonomy): Eukaryota > Viridiplantae > Streptophyta > Magnoliopsida > Fabales > Fabaceae > Trifolium > Trifolium subterraneum. Next base: position 27,459,643 of record OX637465.1, on the reverse strand, counting down.
GACGTCTTTCATCACACCATGGGGGACCTTTTGCTATAAGGTGATGCCGTTTGGATTGAAGAACGCGGGAGCTACTTATCAAAGAGCCATGACTACTCTCTTTCACGATATGATGCATAAAGAGATTGAGGTTTATGTGGACGATATGATCGCTAAGTCTAGGACTGAAGAGGAGCATGTTGGGCATCTTTTGAAATTGTTCTTGCGGTTGAGAAAGTATCGGCTTCGTTTGAACCCCAATAAGTGCACCTTTGGTGTCCGATCAGGAAAACTTTTAGGCTTCATCATCAGCCAAAAGGGTATTGAAGTAGACCCAGACAAAGTCAGAGCTATTCGAGAGATGCCTGCTCCGAGGACTGAAAAGCAAGTAAGAGGCTTTCTTGGACGATTAAATTACATCTCCAGATTTATCTCTCATATGACTGCTACTTGCGGGCCCATATTCAAACTTCTCCGCAAAGATCAAGGGATTACTTGGACCGAGGATTGTCAGAAAGCGTTCGACAATATCAAAGAATATTTGCTAGAGCCTCCAATCTTGGTCCCTCCAGTCGAGGGCAGACCACTAATCATGTACCTAACAGTGTTAGATGATTCAATGGGTTGTGTACTTGGTCAGCAAGATGGAACCGGAAGAAAGGAGCATGCCATTTACTATTTGAGTAAGAAGTTCACGGAGTGTGAGTCTCGTTACTCTACGCTTGAAAAGACCTGTTGTGCTTTAGCATGGGCTGCCAAACGCCTCCGCCAGTATATGATTAATCATACCACCTGGTTGATATCAAAAATGGATCCGATCAAATATATCTTCGAGAAACCTGCTCTAACTGGAAGGATTGCCCGTTGGCAGATGTTGTTGTCCGAGTACGACATTGAGTACCGTACCCAAAAGGCAATCAAAGGAAGCATTATCGCTGATCATTTGGCTCACCAGCCCATTGACGACTACCAATCTATCAAGTTTGACTTTCCTGATGAAGAGATAATGCATTTAAAGATGAAAGACTGTGAAGAACCATTACCTGAAGAAGGTCCGGACCCTGAATCCAGGTGGGGTTTGATATTCGATGGAGCTGTTAACGCATATGGTAACTGAATCGGGGCAGTCATCATTACTCCCAAGGGCACTCACATCCCTTTTTCTGCTAGATTGCTATTCGATTGTACAAACAACATCGCAGAATATGAAGCTTGCATCATGGGGATTGAAGAAGCCATTGACCTAAGGATCAAAGTCCTCGACATATATGGAGATTCAGCCCTAGTGATTAATCAAATCAAAGGAGAGTGGGAAACTCGTCATCAAGGCCTGGTCCCTTACAAAGACTATGCGAGACGACTCCTCACTTTCTTCAATAAGGTGGAACTGCATCACATCCCCCGGGAGGAAAACCAAATGGCAGATGCCTTAGCCACCCTATCTTCCATGTTTGAAGTGAGTCGTTGGAATGACATGCCCCGGATCAGCATTAGGCGTCTCGAAAGACCTGCTCATGTGTTTGCCATTGAAGAGGTCGTAGACAACAAGCCGTGGTTTCACGACATTAAACAATTCCTTCAAAGTCAGGAGTACCCACTTGGGGCATCCAACAAAGATAAAAAGACCTTGAGAAGGTTGTCTGGCAATTTCTTCCTTAATGAGGGCATATTGTACAAAAGAAACTTTGACATGGTCCTTCTCAGATGTGTGGATAAACTCGAAGCGGAAATGTTAATGAATGAAGTGCATGAAGGGTCTTTTGGCACTCATTCTAACGGACATGCAATGGCTAAGAAAATGTTAAGGGCTGGCTACTATTGGATGACAATGGAATCTGATTGCTGCAAACATGTAAGGGTATGCCACAAATGCCAGATTTATGCTGACAAGATACATGTGCCACCAACCTTGCTCAATGTTCTCTCTTCTCCATGGCCTTTCTCTATGTGGGGTATCGACATGATTGGTATGATTGAGCCAAAAGCTTCAAACGGACACCGCTTCATCCTAGTGGCCATCGACTATTTCACCAAGTGGGTCGAAGCGGCATCATACGTGAATGTAACCAGACAAGTGGTAGTCAAGTTCATCAAGAATCAACTCATTTGCCGGTACGGCGTCCCAAGCAGAATCATTACGGACAATGGGTCAAATTTGAATAATAAAATGATGAAAGAATTGTGCGATGACTTCAAAATTGAACATCATAACTCTTCTCCATACAGACCCAAAATGAATGGGGCTGTTGAGGCTGCAAATAAGAATATCAAGAAGATCGTTCAGAAAATGGTCGTTACTTATAAGGATTGGCATGAGATGTTACCATTTGCCTTGCATGGGTATCGCACTTCAGTCCGCACTTCAACAGGGGCAACCCCTTTCTCTCTCGTATATGGCATGGAAGCAGTGTTACCCGTAGAGGCCGAGATTCCGTCAATGAGAGTTCTGATGGAAGCCAAATTGTCTGAGGCTGAATGGTGTCAAAGTAGATATGACCAGTTGAATCTAATTGAGGAGAAACGCATGACTGCCTTGTCCCATGGTCAGTTGTATCAAAAAAGGATGAAACAAGCTTTTGATAGGAAGGTTCGACCCCGTGAGTTCAAAGAAGGGGACCTCGTACTAAAAAAGATTCTATCTTTCCAACCAGATTCTAGGGGCAAGTGGACCCCTAACTATGAAGGCCCATACGTTGTTAAGAGAGCTTTCTCCGGTGGCGCTATGACACTTGCAACTATGGATGGTGATGAACTCCCACGCCCTGTGAATGCCGATGCAGTAAAGAAATATTTTGTCTAATAAAAAAAAAGAGCTCGTTAAGTCGAAAACCCGAAAGGGCGGCTTAAGCAAAAATGAGCGTCTCGGTGGACCGAAAACCCGAAAGGGCGGCCCAGGCAAAAATTAGAGACAAAAAAAAAATTAAAGATTATCCTGGTAGATTGAAAACCTGAAAAGGCAATCTAGGCAAAAATTAAGGATTCCGACAAAATAGCTGCATCAGGTTAAACTTGTCTGCTTGGGGCATTCAATATAGCTACTAAAGAGTCAGCAACCTTCAATCTAAAAAGCTTAAAACACAGTTGGAACTCAAAGTTTCTAGAGAGAATAGTGGTTATCGTGTAACAATGTAGCCTTTTCCATGTATTTACCATTTTCCAACTTTTTGTAATGATCCATGGGGCACGCTTTTTGCAAGCTACCATTCAATTAATGAAATTTGAACCTTCCCTATTCATTTGGAATTCTTGTTTATTTTTGTTTTGCATAACTTCTTTTTATATAATGGTAATGTTTGGAACAAAAGTCTTCAAAAAAAGAATGTACACAATGATTCCACTCTTTTAAAAAAAAGGGGGAGGGGCAATTACGAACACGTTCTCTTTAAGTGATGAAAACAAAGGGGGACATGGGCAGTTATCTCAAAAAGAGAAAACAGTTAAAAGGAGCTTCCCCACTTAGTTTCAAATGGCGACTTCGGACCAATATCGGGTCTTTCCCCTATAAGATTTGTCCTCCTTGAAAAAAAGTTTGAGTTTCATAATCAGACTTCTCCAATCGGTGTCTCTGGTCCATCTCAAGTGATGTATACAATTTGTTAAGGTTGGCCGAGTATTTGAACGTACTGCGATGTTGGTTTACCCTCAGTCGTATTTGTCCAATCAGTTTTGTCAGCATACACATACATAACATGCATGCAAGCATAACACATATATATTTCCATAATACATGCATGGCTACATTTTCTTAATATTATTCATATCAGTTGTGTGTGTCCTCAAAGAATAGGGGTGGACGTGTCACTCTCCCCAAGTAGATTGTCAGCCATAAGCAGAAAGTGTATGTCCTTTCAAAAAGAAAAATTTCCCCACCGAGCTCATCCTCGTGGAAGAAGGTTGCTTCAGTTATATCCCTTTCCGAATACATGGATAGGAAGATCCCCCAGTCGAGCTCATTTCTCATTGGGTATAGAGTTTGTTTGACTTTTTTCTCTCCAGTTTCTTTCCTGGACCCAGTTCTAATTTTAATCAGTGAGCGACAGTCTCTTCATTCAAATAACTTGTGTACCAACCCATATATATTCTCAACTTCCCCGTGTGATGTCATCCCCAGTACATCTGGTCGAAAGATGTTAACCAAGAACTTTTCAGATGGCTTCTCATTTTGAGAAATTTGTATTTTTCAATCAAACCTTCCTATATCTCCTTTGGAGTCCCTGGCAGAGTTATATATTCCCTTCGGGGAAGTCCCTCTCTTTTTGTTATTACCTTTTATAAGCTATCCATATGGTAGTAGGTAATATACATATCAAAACCATCCATATGTTGGTAGACAATTTTTGTCATTTCTGTTTCTGCTAGACTATCCATATGTTAGTTGGCAATGTTTGTCACTCGTCTTTTATAAGCCATCCATATGTTGGTAGACGGTGTCTCGTTTTTGTTATTACCTTTTATAAGCTATCCATATGGTAGTAGGTAATATACATATCAAAACCATCCATATGTTGGTAGACAATTTTTGTCATTTCTGTTTCTGCTAGACTATCCATATGTTAGTTAGCAATGTTTGTCACTCGTCTTTTATAAGCCATCCATATGTTGGTAGACGGTGTCTCGTTTTTGTTATTACCTTTTATAAGCTATCCATATGGTAGTAGGTAATATACATATCAAAACCATCCATATGTTGGTAGACAATTTTTGTCATTTCTGTTTCTGCTAGACTATCCATATGTTAGTTAGCAATATTTGTCACTCGTTAAGCTATCCATATGGTAGTAAACAGTGTCTCTCTTTCTTCTCATTTACCTTCGCTAAGCTATCCATACGGTAGTAAGTGATATTTCTCATTGTCTTTTATAAATTATCTATATGATAGTAGGCAACTTATCCCCAGTAAAACTATATTGCTTCACCAATGGAGTTGGATCATTTTCCTCTCCCTATCATTTTTCCCCAGTCGGGTCACTTTATGTTGCTCACCTGTAAATATCACTGTTCCCCAGTAATAAAAGCTCGTCTCTTGCGATTTCTCACAAGATTCAAAGTCTTGTATTTGCATTTGCATTTGCATCATAAGCATTCTCGGCATCTTAGGTCCAAAATTGTGTATTTTGTATTTAAGCTTCTTCCTCCAATCGAGATGAAAATTTCAATCTTCATCTCTCCGGATGAAGAAACTTAAATAGGGGCATCTGTCATACCCCAATTTTTGACCTAAAATCCCGCCTCATGTCCATATGTCATGCATTTTTGTCCGGGATTTGCTTCGCTTTTTCAAACGAAATTTCGGCAGAGAGGTATTTTAAAATACCTCATTTTTTGTGTTCATTTATATTTTTATATTATTATTATTATTATTATTTTGTTTTTTCCAATTTTCATTATTTTCATTTATATTATTATTATTATTATTTATTTATTTATTTATTTATTGATTGCTTTTTCTGTTTTTTATTAATTAATTAAAAAATAAAAAAAAATATCCAAAGTCAACTGTGAAACTCCAAACACGCAAAGGAGATCTGCTTTCTGCAGAAATCAGAAACAGTGTACGTTTTTGTCCATTTTCAGATTTTTGTTCCCCTTGACATTGTCCTTGTCCAGTTTCAGGCCAGATCCTTTGGATCTTAGGAACCCTAAATTCGTGTATATATTTGAACAGAGAATAGATGAACAGGGAGGTTTTTTTACCACGGCCAGACACAAAACACCCACAAACCCTAAATTCTTTTTTTTCTCCCAACAGAAAAGCAAACATCAAAAACCAAAAAAAAACCTTTTCAAATCCCATACACAAAAAAAACAGCACTGTGTTTTTTTTCCAAAAAATCCAGAAAACGAAATACACCAAAAAAAATCAAAGAAAACCTTCATTTTTCAAAACCAACAGAAAAAAACACCAACAAAAAAAAAACCGAAAAAAAACAACAAAAAATACACAAACCTTTCTTCCTTTTAGATCAAAAAGAAGTACAGAGAAGGAGAAGAAGAGGAACACCACAAATCCGGAACCAAGCGCAAAAAAAAAAGGTGGGTTATTTTTTTGTTTTCTTTTTTCCGATCTAGAGAATTTGGTCAAGATTTTGGGTTTTTTGTTTGTGGATTTGAGTTTAGAAAAGGATTTAGAAGGTTTTGATGTAAAAAAAAAAAAAAAAAATTTTAAAAAAAAATAGGCTAGCCGGCGGAGCCGCCGCCGGAATCGCTCCGGCGTGGCGGCGTCTCGCCGGAAGGGATGAAGATTCATCCCTTGTTCTTCAAGGAGGAAGAACAGGAGAGAGAAGAGAGAATAGAGAGATGGCTGCGGCAGAAAGAAGAAGAAAAATGAAAAAATGAAGTTTTCTATGTTTTTTCATATATATATACCCAGGTCCAATCCCATGCGTGCCTGTCTATGGTATTATCGCGAACCTGCGCACCCAGGACCGTCAGATCTGATCAAACGCCCCTTGATCATTTCATCACAATCTCCTCTGATCTAATCTGGGACGTCTGATTAATCAGACGGCCCAGATTTCGTCTTCCCTCTTTTGCACAAAAACGCAGCGTCCTTGGGCCCTGTTGGACTGGGCCTAGTCCAGTTTTTGCTATCCACACCCCCCTGTCTTGCTGTTTACACCCCCTGCTCCATTTTTTTTTTAATTTTTTATTTATTTATTTGTTCTATTATATTCGAATGTCATTTAATTTATTTACTTTTGTACATTATTCACATGTTATATGTTATATTTAAATATCAAAACGCCAAAAATATGCATCGTTATTTATCTTTGTTTATTATTGCTTCAATGTAAGATTGCAAAAAAAAATATTTTGTGTGTTTTACTTTGTTCAAGTCCAAAAGAAAAGGGAAATGTTTCGTTAACCCCGCGTTACGTTGTTTTTTTTCGCTTTTACTTGTTCGCTATTTTTGAACTTGAAACAAAAAAAATCATTTTATTTAAATAAAAAAAAGAATGAAAAAAAGAGTGGTTTGGCGGATGACTTTTCACTCTCCGGTGACTTCGGATTTCCTGCCGGATGGCTTGCGGTCCGAATAACCGACGTTCTAAAAAATACTTTTTTTTTCTAAAAAAAATAACAAAAACTAAAACCTTCAAATATTTTCAAAAAAAGAAATCTTTTATAATAAACTTCGACTTTCGTCGAGAAACCTTTTTCAAACTTTTTTTCAATAAACGGTCTAACACACTTAAGCATATTTAAATATTTTCACAAAGACTAAAAAATACAAAAACAATCCAAATCTTTTGCCGCTTGGCTTTTCAAATTCAAACTTTTTCTCAAAAAGTTTAGACGTGAGTCATCTCTAGTTGAAATTCATTTTCCCACAACATATGGCAGGAAAAGATATAAACTTTTCAGTATGTTCGTGGCGGATTAAAAAGGAGTTTAAACTTAAGATGACGACTCGTCTTTTCTCCTAAAAAAAAAATCAATCAATCAAACGAATCACTTTACAAATTTTACCCCGAACTACGAGATTTTGATCCCTCGCGGGTACGTAGTGCAAAAGACCTTGTGTCTTCCCAATTCAAAATTAATAAAACTTTTTTTCTTCTTTTCTTTTGAATATCCCAAAATTAATAAAAAAATTCTCTCATCGTTACCCAATCATTTATAAGCAAATTTTACAAGCAAAACATTTTAGCACAAAGAAATACATATTTTACAAGAGGTTCCCGTAGAGTACTACGGATACATAGGATGCTAATACCTTCCCTTTGTATAACTAACCCCCGAACCTTAAAATCTCTAATTTTTTATTATGGGTTTATTCGATCTTTTCCCCTTCCCTTGGATAAATTAAAGCTCGGTGGTGAATCATAATTTTTGAGAACCAAAGTTAACCAATAGCTTGGCGTCCGAAAATCACCGCGACAGTACGGATGAAAGAAAATCTTACAATCAGTCTTGCAGCTTTTTCATTGACAATTGAACCATCTTTACGGATGCGGGTTTCAATGTAAATCTCTTTACATTTGGGTGATCTTCCATTGGCATTTTTTTCTGAAACCAAATAGACTAGTTTATAGGTAATTTGTTTTATGAATACAATATAGTCAATAAAAAGTTCAAATATAAACAAACCTTTTCATCGATAAACTCTGGGAGACTTTTTGTACCCATACAATGAACATCTTCAAACTTAGCACGGTTCTGTCTATTAATTTTACTTATTTTCTACAATTGATACAACACATTATTATTGAAGAAAAGAAACCAAAGTTAAAATATAGTTCATGATATGAAAGAATCTATTTCCATTTGACTTACTTGTCCCTCTTCAGAAAACCAATGATGAACCAATTTTCTCCATTGATCTAGATCAACCCTACTGTCTGGTTTAACGGATGCAATCTCTTCTTCCGTTTTACTTGGGTCATATGCCTTTGATTTTAAATCGGTCTTCCATTGTCTCCACTTGTCGTTAATCTCAGTTTTCAATATTTCTCTTATTGTGTCATTTATAGGTGGAACAAACTCAAATTTGGACTAAACAAATATATAAATGTTAAACAAACGTAACATAAAGTACGTGATAATATAAATTTTGATAGATCATGATTCAAATATAAAATTATAATACCTCTATTAATTTCAACATTGCAGATTTATCATCATCGGGCATATCTTTCCAAGATATGTATCCAATAGAAGCATATTCCTTCCTTCGAGCCATACTTCCTATGAAACGAGTAAGAGACGTCCCTTCTTGACTAGTGGGTCGATCTTCATTGTCCAAATTAACAATTATGATTTCATCAGCATCCATGTACCATACCTCTTTCATTGTTTCACAATAGTGGTGGATTGGTGGTCAATATGTATAGCTATTTTTTGTTTTTGAGTCAGTTTAGTATAGCTTTTCTCTTTTATATAATGTTTTTTAATCTGTTTGTTTTATAACAATACTTAATGAAATCATAAAAACTCTATATTAGAACACTGCCTGTCACTATGTAACTAACCAATTTGAATTTGGTCCACACCACTAACATAAATCTAAAAACAAACTAGTTGAAAATAATTTACACCAGTTCAAAACCCACATATAGATAGCATACAAAAGTTTAATAAAAACTTACAGAGCACATCTAATATACTAACCAGTCCTTCTATTATGAGTTAATGAACAATTAAGGTTTTAGTCAGAATAAAATCATATATCCAATAGAAACAAACCGCAGTAGCCAATTTATAACAGAACACATACAATTCAACAATGCAACAAATAACTATAACAACATATATGTAAACACTAATAAACTATTGGTACCTGATTGAGTCGATGTCGGAGATACGGCGAAGTTGCGGAACTCAAAGGCTAATAGCACCAAAGGTAGCAATAAGGAGAGCTGGAAATAAGAAATAAAATTAATAATGGGAAACAATAATTTACAGAAACATACCAGGACTGAAGCAAAGAAGAATGATCTGAATGCTTTTGAAGAGTGATTGGGTGACGCTAACTAGATGGAAGAAGCGGTGATGAAACAGAATCGTTAATGGCGAGATGAAAGGACGAAACTGAATGGAAGAATCGAAGAAACGCGCGAGACCAAAGGGAATCGAAGAAACCGAGAAACAAAAGGGAATGGGTCGTTTGATTTTGTTAATCGAAGAAACTATAGTGAATCAAACAAAAGGGAATGGGTCGAACTAGTAGAGCTGAAGGTAACTAATTAAGAATCCAACAAAAGGGAATGTTTAAGGGTTAATGTGTTGGATTCACAAAGATTGAATTCTATTAATATTTAAGGGAATGCTTAATTGTTAATTTGTTTAAGAATCAAAGATTGAAGTGAATCAAAGATAAAAGAAATTGAATGCAAAAAGAAACAGAAAACTATAAGGGTTTTTTGGTTTGGGGTTTAACCGTGATGAATCCCTTCTAATTTTAATATTCAATTTTTTTTTAATCACCAGGTTTAGTCTAGTGGTGAGAGATTTGGTAGTATGCATTAGGTATCGGGTTCGATCCTCATTGGCAACATATTAAATATAAAAAAATTCAATTTTTTTCCCTATACCTACAATTTACAATTTTTCCGTGGGTATAGGCCTCCTATACCTACGACATATGGAGCTGTCACTAAAACCTTCCGTTGGTAAATGACAATTTTCTTGTAGTGGGTGTTAGATAGTAGTTCGACGACAACACGGCGAATTTAAGTCCACATCATTGTTAAAATAGACATGAGTGATCCAAATTAAAATAGAGAACATATGTGACTGAATTCAATTAAGATAGAAATAAATAGCACAACATCACCCATTAGTTATCAGTTTTATATTACCTACTGCCATCTATTCATATTTCATGAAACAAAACAAAAACTGCTCCATAACCACAAGAATGAATGACATACTTACACCAAATATAGAGAATATAAAAAGTCGGTTACTATTATTTAGTGTGTTTTAGTGGCGAAGACCTGCTCATTCTTGTTCTTCTTCTATAGATAATATGAAAGCACATGTATATAGCCTCCTCTATACAACAAAGATCTCTCATGTATATTATTATTATTATTATTATTATTATTATTATTATCATCTGTATCTATAGATAATAACAGTTACTTCTTATTAGCTTAGTATAATTACTGCTATTATTATTGTTATTATTATATCAATCAACCTGGTATGGAACCAAACATCCTAGACTTCAAAGACTTTACAAAAAGGTGCATCTTTATCAAATTCGAAATTTTAGATCAGAAATATGAAAGTTACTTAATATAAGGAACCGATAAATAATTGGAGCAAAGTAAAATGATTTCGCCACACTATCTACCGATAACGTAGAATTCTTAAAAACTCTTTAAACCAATTACTGACGCCAAATAGTGATTATTTACATATGAAAATTACACGAAAATTAAAGAGTAAGTTAGAGAACTTCAACACCTGATCATAGTTTGCAGTCGGGCGTTGCAACTGTTAATAACGTGCAAGATTATTGTTGGGGCGATGAATCATCACCATGTGAAGGACCAAAACGGAGTGCATGTGACGGTGAATGAGATAGAACTTGAGGCCTGAGAATCGTTTTACCGAGGCCCCACGGTGGGCGCCAAAATGTTCTGGTGAACAAATAAGGGGGTATAAACAGTAAATAAATTGGACCGTCGATAAAATAAGATAATTAGTTTATTATCAAAATTCCTTCGTTGTCCATCCTTTTTTTCATCAATGTTACAAGTATTTATAGATTACACTGGGAGAGAGTTCTTCCCACCCTTTTTCTTCGTTGGTCTTTCCCATGTTCCCTCTATACATTTAATCACATGCCTATTTGCAAGGTGATTATGGGAAACGTGGTTTGAATATTATGATTTCTTTTATGTCATGCTCCTCGTCGTACGGAATTGAAGGTGGAGATAAATGGGGTAAATTGTGGAGAAAATAACAGTTATAGTGAAGGATCATGGGATCATGGGCATCTCGCCCGTTTGGTCGTGCCTCGCCGTATAAGGGGTAGATGTCACGCCTCTATGTCACGCCTTTATGCGAAGTTGGGTTTGACCTTTTTATATGTGTTGGGCCGTTGCTATTGGACCGTTGTATGGATCATCAAATAATGTTTGGCATTTTGCTAAATACACCCTTTACATTTACACCTAGTCCAAATAATATAATAATAATAATAATAAATGAAAATACAAAAATAGAAAATAAGATGGGATATATGTTTTACTGTATTATTTTTATAAAAACAAATCAATGTTAGTGTTACTAATTAGTATTGTTAATGTTTATTTTTTTGGTGATTGAGAATCAAGTAGTGACTTGAATTTGACTCTCTTTTTTTTTTGTCATTTAGCCTAATGTAATCTAATAATGACTAGAATTCCACATTTAAATGAATAATTTATTTGATATTTACTTTTTTTTTTTTGTTGTGCAGATTTGAAATTTTATTATAACCTTTTTTTCTTCTTTTGACAAGATATTTAATTTAAGGTATATCTTCGCACACTTGTTAGCAGGACTATTTTTATCTTTTTTTACTTAAAAAACACATTTTTAGCAAGACTCGTATAAATTACGATTTAAGTTTTTGTTATAATAATAACAAAGTGATTTTTCCAATAAATATTTCATGGTTGTGTGTGACTCTACAAACATGTTATAGGTCGGTGGTTAAGGCACTGTTTAGCATTGCAAATATAGTAATTTGGCATAGGAATTTGTGTAATCAATTTCTTAAAAGTCTAAAAAGTATTATTTTATCTTGGAAACTTTCTTTTTATGGGTTCCTTAACCAGTGCTCCGGGGGCACCGGTTAGCATGATCCTTAAATATTTTCACACAAAATAAAGAGGCTAAATATTTGTAAAAAAAACCTAAAAAAAATTAGACATACTTGGTCCAACTTCTTGTTACATTGGATTTTGTTTGCTTTCACCATCAATTTAATCTAGTTCGGGAGTCGGTTCTAACATCAAGTTGTTCCAGTCTCCTCTCAATCGCAGTTGTGGGAGATCGAATCGTGGTCTTCACTATCAAATTCAATGTCAATTACTACTGAATCAACTATCGATTGGTTACATTAGGTGCGTTTTATTATACCAAAATTTGTGATATTTGATGATCAAAATTTATTGAAACTAGTTTCATGCACGGGTCCAGTAATTTTTATTTGATATTTAAATTTATTATTATTTAATGTTAAAAAAATCATTTAGGATAATATATTTAAAAAAATTGTTAAATAAAACTGTCAAAATATAAATAAAATTATTGCGTTCTTTCTTGTAAAACTTGTTAAATCAATAAATTTATTTTATCAGGTACTCTAGTGGCAAAATTTCACTTTTCTAAGGTGAGAAAATATAAATGTTCAGATTCGAACTCCAACTCTTATGCATAGATTTCTCAACTTCTTTAATGTCATTAGATTGGAATGGATGAATATTATCTAATATGAACTCCTAATTACATTACATTACATCCACATAAACAAGACTAGGCATACTTGGTCCAACTTCTTGTTACATTGGATGCGTTTTATTAGTTGTTTTACCAACGCATCTAGACCAAGAATTGGACTTGAATTTTAAAAACAGAAAATGAGAGAGAGATCACGATTTGTGGAAACGAGGTGAGTGATTTTCTTCATTCTCTAAATATACATAGCATCTCATTATACACTATGATACTAGTACTTTTGTGTTAACCTCCAATTTTCAGAGAAGGGATGTGAGTTCGCCGCTAAAACCTGATTAAAATTTGTTTCTTATCTACGTTTGTGTCTTAGTCTTTTAGATGTTAGATACTTACAAATATAATTATTTAGTTTTGATCTTGTTTACTAATTTTTTTTCCTTTGTTATTCATTTCTTTTTCTATTATAGTTTGGTGCTTTCATTTCACCAACATGAATATGATAGATCTCAACATGAGAATGAGGAAATTCACCGAAATATTAGAAAGGAACCACTTAGACATGATGATAAAGATCAATCAAATTACAGATGCGACGCTTAAGCTAAGTCGAATTATGGATGCAAAAATTCAGCAAGGGAACACGTCGTTTTCCCATGCTACAATGATCAACTCAACTAAACAAGAGGTTAGAAATGTTAAACTCGATTTCTAAAATGTTATTTTTGAAGTTTTTGGTTACTATACAACATCATGTAATTAACGAATTCATTTGAATTATGAGGTAGTTATTATATTGCATAGCATTAGGAGCAATACTATAAGACTATTTCCAATGGTGGTTCTTACACTATTAAGAACTGATTCTTAATATGAACTACCATTGGAGCAATACACTTTTGAATTCTTAATAGGAACTGATTCTTAAATAAGAATTCTCTCTCTCCTCTAGGGTCCACCTTAGTTTTCATTAAAATATATTTTTTATGGGATCCACTTACTTTTATATATTGTTAATAATTAAAATTTATTGTGATGTAGAGTTATTGATGAGACCCATTTAGAACTTTTGAAGAGGTGTTGGGTTGGAGGGATTGAGTGCTTATTTAAGAACTATTATTAAAAAATAATAAATGAGTGATGTGTACACGTGAGACCCAGTTAAGAATTCAAATTTGGGGAGCTACATTGTGGATGCTCTAAGAGATTAAGAGAAGAGAATTATGTCATTTCATGTTGATAAATTTGTATTTGGTGTCTGTGTTTGTGTCTATGTTTAGTAGGATATCAGTCTATATATACATGGCACTTACTATTAACTCAAGCTTCACAAAGTGCATTCATTCATGCTTCAAATGCAATACAGCCCTAAGAATAAATGTAATCTATAGAATATATAAAGGGAATAGGGGAGTTTGGCATGACTTTTTCATATTTCCATTATACCCCTCATGATTATTTAACATTGATTTGATTTTTTTTTTGTACCAACAAAAATCTTTTATTAACAAACTCACCATAAATAAGGTATATCTTTTTTTTTAGCAGCAAAAATCTTTTATTAACAAGTTCACTATAACATAAGGCATATCTTTATGTTTTTGGACATAAGTTAGACACAAGCAGACGCGGAACGCGCCTGCCTGGTCCGCTAGTTGGAAATAAAAAAAATTGTCCTTCTCTTCATTTTTAGAAATCTACTGTATAGTTTATGCAACATAAATTCTAGCAAATTGAAATCCTCTATAAATTTTTAACAATCATATCTAAACTTTAAATTTTACATCACAATTTATTTATTTATTTTACCTATGAGATTATACGATAATAAAGTATTATTTGCAGCCTTCTTGTACCATTGCGTTTGCTGGTGAACCCGATTATTGGAATAATGGAGTGTCTGGTGCAGGAGTTGTATTGTTCGCCAAAGATGGGAGTCTAGTACATATACTTTATTTGCACAAGTTTATTCGGGAAGATATTCTTAAATGGTCACGTGATCAAGAAATTATATTTTGGTCACTTTCACAAAAAGATAAATAAGTACTTAAAAAATAGTTAAATAATATTTACTTTTCAAATTATTAAATAAAGTGAGTATGACCAAATGTAATTTTTTTATTACGTGACCATCTAAGAATATCTATCATCCAGGTCTTATATGTATTATTTATTTATTTGTAAATAAAATGTAGCCAACACTTAAGTTTCTATGTAGTACTGTGGATTCCGTGAAGGACTCAAGAATCAAAGCGAACGACTGAAGTATCAAAGAAAAGAGTATGTTGCATATCGGGCTCTAATTTTGGGTATGAAACAAGCAATCATGAAAGGATTTAAGCACATTACTGTCGAAGGAGATTCAAAGTTTGTTATCGACCAGGTTTGTTTTATTATTATTTGATATATTTTTGATGAAATTAAAATTGCATTTAAATATTGATAAAAAGAAAATATAATCCAATAATTCAGATAATATATTACATGGTTATTTGAAAATTCTTAAGTACACATTAACAACAACCTAAGGAACCTATCCTCTACCCAAAAAAGAATGGCTCCTTTGGATTCATTTTGTTTATATTCTTCTTAATTGGTTAGATATTGTTAAATTTTACGCATTTGTTACTTTTTATTTCTTTTCTATACATTTCTCTTTCTTAATACAATTTACCGTCATATGTTATTCGTTCTTGGAAATAAGAAGGAATGAAAGTAACATAATTGTTATGTAGTAATGCAAAAGAGAGAATGAATAATGAATCATTGTTTATTACATCTTGTAAGTTGACTATTACAATACATATTTATATCACTCAAACAAAATTGAAGTAAGGATAACGCGTGAATTTATCATTACCGTTAATTGAATGTTAACCATGCACCCACTTATAAAAATTACTAATAATAACAAGTTTGAATTAAGGAAGAGTATTGTTAAAATTTACCCATTTGTTACTTTTTATTTCTATTCTATGCATTTCTCTTTCTTAAAACATTTACCAACATATGTTATTGGTTTTGCAACAGTTCGGGAAACCTTGGCAAACAACCGACCTTCAAGACTTATGTCTTGAGGCTATGAAATTGAGGAAAAGTTTTAAGTCATTCTCCATCAATCTAATTTCTGATCAGGTATTGGTTTATTAGTAATTTGGTTATTAAGTTTAAGTTTCCTCGTCTCAATTGGGTATTGCTTTGTTGAGTTAAAAATAATTGAATTGGAATTTGAGAATCATTTTGTGTTGGGGAGTTAGGGAGAGGGTAGGAAGAAATAACATACCAATCGTTGTGAATTATTCTTAAAAATCACACCAATAAAATAATTTGATATGTGGAACAATATAACGACAACCAATAAACCAACGGATTAAGCAATAATAATAACCGATAAACAAGATAAGGAGAAGAAAGAACACACAATGTATGTTTACGATCAGTTTGGCTATAACAACCTACTCTGGAGGAGAGAGCAGCCCCTCCGTTCCACTAGAATCATATAGTCACTTTAAAAAAAATTTACTAATTGGGTTACAAGAATTAATCTTAATTCTACCCAAATCTCGAATCTTTTCCCGTGATCAAGAGACTCAATTTGACCTAGTCTACCCAAGGTGTACTGCAAAGATAGTTCCTCCACCCCTAGAGTTGTACCCAGAGAAAACCCTTTTTATTCCTCTCTAAAATCCTAGCCTTTGTGTGGTGGCAAACCCTAATTCTTGTCGTAACAAATCTATTTTAAAATCTATTTCAAGGCATAACCAACATCAATGTTTCATGACCATAAGAGACGGACACATCACATCTCCACTCAAAAATTTAATTTATTATGTTCTTCCCATTCACAGTCGATGTAAGAGTTAACCACTCATACTTGAAATCCAACAATCTTTTCTCAAGTACGAGTTTTCACATTCTATAATTGATCCAATATCAGGATCCACTCCCGCTCTCTCCCATCAAGGCAAACCACAATTCTGATACCACTTGTAGGGAGTCACGGGAGAGTCGGGGGAAACAATTGGTCAATGTTCCAGGACCGAAGAGATAAAATTGATATAGCTCCATCTAAAACTTTAAAGCATTTGGTTCATGAATCACCTCTCTTATATATTCAACCTTCTTCATATTCATATAAACATTTTTCTTATTATTTTTTATTTTGCATGCCTGTCTACTATAATAATACATGTTAGTATATGGTTGCATTTATTATTTAGCAAGCATTGAATTGTCATTTTGTTGGTTATTGGTTAATAAGAAAGTTATGGTTATTTTATTCCGTGAACATAATTTAATTAGTAGAGATATCATATTTTATATATAGGAGTTGAAGTTTGAACTTAAAACATTACATTTATTCACTTTAAAGATTACTTTCAAAGGTGTTATTGTAAAAAAAAAAAAAAATTTTTGAAAACACAGTATCCGGCCAAAAACCAACTAATCCGAAGGACCACCAACAATATGGTTCACAGAAAATGATATATATGGTTTTTATCTATGTAGTTAAAAGGTGTAATTTACAAAACACCAACAATATGTCTTTAATATTGTCTTATATCAATATTGCATTATCATTGCTGCATGTTTTGATTTTCCTTCCCTTCTATCCTAATAGAAGAAACTTCATGTTACACAACTCTGCATTTA
The DNA here is from genome assembly GCA_951799995.1 of Trifolium subterraneum. Lineage (NCBI taxonomy): Eukaryota > Viridiplantae > Streptophyta > Magnoliopsida > Fabales > Fabaceae > Trifolium > Trifolium subterraneum. The sequence continues at coordinate 27,442,117 of OX637465.1, read as the reverse complement.
AATTACATGCATGACTCAGCATGTGACATAAAATGTAACTATTATTTCCACTAGCACCACATCATTATGCTCCTAATTTTATAATAATTTTATGATTGACTTATTTTATTTTAGATTACATCCCACCCTCTTTTAATTGGCCATTTTCTTTGTGGAAAATTCAAATCAAATAAACCAAACATGGCGTTTGAAAACATTTATTTTAGCTATACTGTTCTTGATTGATCACTCACAGAAATGGCATTAAGCTCCTAATTATATGAATATTTACATTCAGCTCTAACTCTTCATTTTTTTTTTCTCTATTCAATTTAGGTTATAACTCCTTATATTTTTATTTGACCGTTAATAAATAACACTTTTTTATGTGTGAATGTTTAAGAAAAATAATAGTCCAGCTATTCTTCAAGCAAGGCGTGCCATCTTTCTCGAAGGTTAGACCTTAAGACTTTTCTCGGTTCCCTATAGGTTTTAATTGTTTGATTCTTTGGTTTCCTATTAAACAAGAATTTAAAAAATTGTAGTCAAAATTAACTATTTTGAGAACTATTCATCATTAGTTGGTTCATGGGTGATTGACGTTGGACTTAATAGAAATGATCACGGTTCGATTCCCCACAACTACGATCGAGAGAGGCTGAAACCACTTGATGTCAGAACTAATCCTTGAACCATATTAGACAGTCCAATGAGCCGGATATTGGTGGTGAAAAAAAACTACTTTGAGAACAAATTAAAAAAGCATCTTTAGTTTGATTCTGTTAAGAAGCCTCACATCGTGATATGGTTTTAATGTGTGTTTATAAATGTGAGACAATCCTCACCTTACAAGCCAGTTTTATAAGGATGAGTTAGACTCAACACTCAATTCTAAAATGGTATCAAAACCTCTCCACAATCCCCTTGGTCGCCTGTTATCAGGTTTCCGCTATTGGGCCACCTACCATTTATATCCACGCACTAAGCCCAATAGTGTTGAGCATGAAGTGGTGTGTTAAGAAGTCCCACATCAATTGCAAGATGGACTGTTTTTATAAATAAATGAGAATTGCATGCTTGCAAGCTTTAGAACCACAAACACAAGTATATTTTGTTTGTGTTTGGTTTTTTCTATTTAAATTGATGTATATTCTTGACTTTATTTTTACCCATTGAAGAGGATCCAGTAGAGCTAAAAAATACCAAGAATAGAGAAGTGGTGGTGTCTTCTTTTTCTGAAAGTGAAAAAAACTCCATGGAAGAGAAGATGAAGGAAGGTAAAAAAAGTGCTAGAAAGAAGAAAGGGATCAGGGATAGATCAAGGAAGCAAAGGTGGGGAGGTAGTTAGAGATCAAATGTAGAATAATGGGGGAGAAGATGAACTCACGGAGGAGGACTTTATTGAGGAAGCTGAACTCCAACTTCGTGTCCCTTTGCAAGTTCAAAACTCTCTCGATCCTACTGCAATTGAAGGTTATTTGTTACATAGGGAAGCTTCGAAATTACTGGAGATTCAAAAAACAATAGGATTTTCTTTTGAGATGGAGGATAGAGAGGTAATGGATAAAATGGTGGAGGATGAATTAAGAGATAGGGCTCAGAAAGTGGAAAGGGAGGTAGTTAATGGTGATCAATGATAGTTGGATCTATGAATATGAGAGGTTTGGGGGGTGGTGTGAAGAGGAGAAAGGTACGGGATCTGATTTTTCAAAATCAAATTGATTTTTTGGCTTTGCAGGAAACCAAATTGGAAAGGATAGATGAGAAGTTGTGTCATAGCCTCTGGGGTTCTCAGGACTGTCATTGGGTGGTTCTCCAGGCGGAAGGGAATAGTGGAGAAATCCTTTCGTTATGGAGGAAGTCCTGTTCTTCTCTGAAATTTACTTTTTCTGGAGAAGGTTTTGTGGGAGTTTGTCTTGAATGGGGAGTGTCGAAAAAGATTTGTTTTGTTATAAATGTTTACGCAAAATGTGATACGGCGGCTAAGAGGAGGTTGAAGGAGACTCTTATCATGTCCAAAAGGGGGTTTGGCAATGGGAATTGGTGCATTCTTGGTGATTTTAATTCGGTGGTGAGTGGGGATGAGAGACGTGGGGTTAATAATGAGTCAACGTTGATGACTGATATGAGGGAGTTTGGAGGATTTATCGACGGTATGGGCTTGGTAGATCTTCCGCTTCTTGGTCGTCGTTATACTTGGTTTCATCCTAGTGGTAGGGCGATCAGTCGTATTGACCGTGTCCTTGTGTCTCCAGAGTGGCTGCAATGTTGGGGGCAAAGCTCTTTGTGGATTTTACCTCGTGACGTTTCGGATCATTGTCCTCTTTTATTAAAATGAAATGGTTATGATTGGGGCCCTAAACCTTTTCGTTTTAATAACGCTTGGTTGGAGCATAAAGATTTCAACAAGTTGGTGGAGGAGGTGTGGAGGGGTATTAACGAAGTTGGGTGGATGGGATTTATTCTAAAAGAGAAATTAAAGGGCCTAAAAGTTCTGTTGAAAGCTTGGCACAAAGTGGAGTTTGGGGGTGGTGAAAAAAGAATAGCTGAGTTAATTGAGGATATCAAGGATCTTGATATTAGAGGTGAACTGGTGGGGCTGTCTGAACAGGAAGTTATCTCGCAAAGATCATTGGAGAAGATTGAGGAGCAAAGATATAGCAATTTTTCAAAGTTCTAGATCAAAGTGGTTATGTCAGGGTGATGCTAATACCAAATTCTTCTATCGATGTATTGCATCTAGAGGCAATCTAAATTCACTGATGGCACTCAAGTGGGAGATGTTTGGCTGGAGTCTCCTCTGCTTATCCGTGAGACAGTGGTAAATTATTTTGAGGTCCTCTTCTCTTCTATTCAGAGGCGCAGACCGCTACTGAATGGAGTGCAGTTTCCTTTACTTTCGGAAGCAGAAAATCTGTTGCTGGCTAGGCCTTTTTCGGATGCTGAAATTTCAGACGTGGTTAGGATAAGTGATGGGAACAAAAGCCCAGGCCCGAATGGATTTAATTTTGCGTTTTTGAAGAATTGTTGGGATACTATCAAAGGCGAAGTTAGGATTATGTTTGATCAATTTCATGGGAATGCTTCGTTACCGAAGAGCTTTTTATCCTACTTTGTGGCGTTAATTCCGAAGGTGAGTTCCCCTTTTGCCTTATCGGATTTTCGTCCTATTTCCTAATTGGGTTGTCTTTATAAGCTTGTGGCAAAAGTTTTAGTGGTTAGATTGGGTAGTGTTATGAATTCTATGATAAGCTCTTCTCAATCGGCTTTTATTAAAGGCCGTAACTTGGTAGACGGGGTAGTGGTAATTAATGAGGTGTTGGATGTGGAAAAGAAGACAAGAAAGGAGGTGGTGGTTTTTAAGGTAGATTTTGTAAAGGCTTATGATTCGGTGGATTGGGGTTTTCTTGAATATATGTTAAGGAGATTCGGTTTTTGTGATAAATGGATTGAATGGTTGAGGGCTTGTGTGTTTGTGGGTAGCATGTCTATTCTTGCGAATGGTTCGCCTACGAGAGAAATAGATATTCAAAGAGGTCTCAAGCAAGGGGATCCTTTAGCTCCGTTCTTATTTCTTTTAGTTGCGGAAGGCTTCGGAGGTGTTATGCGAAGAGTTGTGGAGTTGGATCTGTTCAAGGGCTTTATGGTGGGGAGAAATGGATTTGTTGTTTCTCATTTGCAATATGCGGGTGATACATTGTGTATAGGGGAAGCTTCGTCACAAAATTTATGGACTCTTAAGGCTATTCTCCGTGGTTTTGAAATGGCGTCGGGTCTAAAAATTAACTTTTCGAAAAGTTGTCTTTTAGGTGTTAATGTCACGGAGGAGTTCTTAGATATAGGTTGTTCGTTTCTTAACTGTAAGCGTGGAGAGGTCCCATTTAAGTACCTTGGTCTTCCGGTTGGGGCGAATCCTCGTCGTTTAATCACGTGGGAACCTCTTTTGGAACAGGTACGACGGAAGTTAAATTCTTGGAAAAACAAATTTATTAGTTTTGGAGGGAGGATAGTTTTACTAAACTCGGTTTTAAATTCTAATCCTATCTTCTTTATGTCTTTTATGAAAATGCCGACCCAAAGGTGGAAGAAGTTGATTACCATTCAAAGAGATTTCTTGTGGGTAGGAGCTAGAGGAGGGAGGAAGATTAGTTGGGTGAAATGGGATGTAGTGTGTCAAAAGAAGAGTGATGATGGTCTAGGGGTGAAGAATGTTAGAACCATGAATCTTAGTTTGTTGGCAAAATGGCGTTGGAGAATTCTTCAAAATGAGCAAATCTTATGGAGGGAGGTAATTACAGCAAGATATGGAGATGAAATTTGTTTTACTGCAGATTGGTCAGGTCTTTCTTTTCCCGTAACTTCGTCATCTTGGTGGAAAGACATTAGTAAGTTGGAGAGTGTTGCAGGCTCGATCACATGGATTTCCGAAGCTTTGGAGAGGAGAGTTGGGAATGGAAGATCTACTTATTTTTGGCTGGAAAAGTGGATTGGGGGCTCTACCTTGAGGGACAAATTTTCTAGACTTTATTCCCTTTCAGAACAAAAACAGGTGTTAATTAGTGATGTGGTGCTGGATAATTTTGATTGGTCTAGATTGGAGTGGCGCAGAGGGTTATTTCAATGGGAAAAGGAGAGTCTTGGACAGTTGGAGGAGCTGGTTAGGGATGTCATACTTACTTTGTACAGTGATCAGTGGTTTTGGAAGTTGGAGGGGGATGGTTTATTTTCGGTTAGTTCAGCCTACGATCGTCTTGCTGTGAATCTGTATAACTTCGGCCCTATTTTGGACATGGAATCTCGGGTTTTCAAGAAAATTTGGTCGAGCCCGGCACCGTCAAAGTTAATTGCGTTTTCTTGGCAACTTCTCTATGATAGACTCCCCTCTAAGACTAATCTCTATCGGAGAGGAGTTGTTCAAGGCTTGCGATGTCAAGAGTGTGTGTGGTGTGCAGATAAACCAGAGTCTGGAAAACATCTTATGCTGCACTGTAATTTTGCCAAAGCTGTGTGGAGGGAGGTTTGTGTGTGGTTGAATCTGGATATTATTATTCCCCCTAATATGTTCTTGCTTTTTCTCTGGTTCTATGGTGGGGCATCTAATAAAAAGACAAGGAAAGGATTTTTGCTAGTCTGGCATACTACACTGTCGTCCTTATGGAAAGCTAGGAATGCTAGGATTTTTGATAATGTGACAAAAAATCCTAAAGAAATTGTGGAACATGTTAAAGTTATGACTTGGAGATGGAGTGTTCACAGGTTGAAGATCTCTCCGTGTTTGTTGTACGAGTGGAAGCAACAACTGTGTTATTGTTTTCAGTGTTGATTGCTGGGTATAACTGGTAGGAGGTGGAATTTTTGTTGATAAGTGTTGGTGGGTTTAGTTGTTTCGCTGGTTTTGCTTTTAAGTAGGTAGTTTGTTCTTTTTTAGTGTTGTGGGAGTTATCCTCTTTTTGAGGTTGTGTTGTTGGAGCTGGTTTTTGCCTCAACTTTGTTTCTTTTCTCTTTGTGTATGTCTTATACTCAAAGAGTGCTTATTAATAAATTTTGCCATTTCAAAAAAATTTAGACAAGTTTTTGAAAGAAATATTGTGAAGCAATATGTTAGCTTGCTCTAAAATTTATTTTGATATTTGTATTTGGTAGGGAAGCATAAATTTTAATGGATTTTTATCTTAAATTTTTGTAGTTGGTCAAGTTGAAGAAGACAATTTGCTTATCGAAAATTATTGGCCACAATTTCATGAGGCCTTTAATGAAGATATTATAACTGCAACTGCCAGTGGCGGATCCAGAACCCTGGACCAGGGGGTGCAAATTTTATGGTGAAATTTTTTACTCCATTAATAATTTTTGTAATTAAAAATTTGAAAAGATAATTTTGTCAATGTTTGCAACTGCATGAGGTTCAATGTTTGTTTTTTACAATTTTGTCAAACTACTTTTAAGGAATTAAAATAATGATGTTATGTGCATGTTTATGAAAAATCTCCACAGATGTTATTCCAACATCACACCACCAACATTTTTACAATATCAAGGAATATTTTGGTCATTGTCAAAATATCAAGGAATACAACATGTGACCTTTTTAGTTTTTATATTTTAATAACTAAATGAGCAAAATGACAAATATACAAAGCACAATTTCTTGCATCGTATTACACATACGACAAAACATTTCACCATATTAAAGAAACACGAAAGTATCGACATAGTGTGATATAAATAATAAATACTTATAGTCTTGTAATTGTAACTATTTAATTAAGAGCTCAATATTCTTTTTTTTCCTTTTAAAATAGGTTGCAGTTATATACAAATATTTATTCATGTTATTTTATAAGCGTTTAATATCATTTACATTTTTACATATTTGATTTCTGACCCTAAAAAATACAACACATAAATAATACCATTTTTTTGTCGTCCTACCTACTTTTTGCCCATCCTACGCATTTTCATTTTTACCATTCTACTACTTAAGTAGGAGACGTTTGTAGCAGACGTTATAAAAATTGTAAACTTTTAAGAAATTTTGTAAATATCGTTTGTTAATTAAGTATCGGACATTATAAAAAATCTGGTAGGCTACGTGTCTTTTGTAAATAATAAGACTAAGTCTTGGTATTCATCTTGTTTTCTCATTTTGAGGATCCATAAGTTTTGCTTCTTCTGTGATTTTGAGTTTGTTATCATCCAATTTCAGCCAAGTTTAAGAAAGAAATCTTCTTCACATCTTTGGGGTTTATCTGCTACCTAAATAGCATATATGAGTAAATTTGAGTAAATTCGCAAGGCACGCGAAAAAATAAGTAAGGTGGAAAAAAATAGGGTCATGCTAACTAGTCTTATCAATTTAGGAATATTATTGAGTTAAATGAATATTCCAATTTGTGATTTAATAGAAGAATGATGATTAAAGTATTAATTTGTTCATGATTTATAAAATAATTTGTTATTTATATGACAAACTAATCATATGATACTTTGTCTTTCAACCAAAAAAAAAAGGTGATATTTTATCATAATTCTCACACGTTTATATATACTGGTGTAATTAAATTGAATTTTAACCAAATTGAATTGAGATGCACAATTAACATTCAAAATTAGTATATATATATATATACTGCATATTAGTATCTCTAGCTATTTTAGTAAAAAAAAATAATCTTTGTAGCGATTTTCCATTTTAAAAAGGCGAAAGGAGAAAGCTTGGTGGAAAAATGAAAAAAGGTGGGTGAAACTTATGGCTATTTATAAAGGTCTCTTTTTAGCTTGGAGTTGAATATCAAGGACCTGTGGTGTTATTCCGACTCTAAGATGGCGATTAAACTTATCACCGATCTTATTGACGCGTGACACCATTATGCAGCCATCCTCAATAACATCAAGGACATCCTGAATAGAGACTGATAAGTTTTAATCCTTCATACCTGTGAGGGCAATGTTTGCACTGACTACTTAGCTAAGCATAGAGCAAATAACACTGAAGTTTATTCCTTATGTTTCAAAATAGCACTTTTGGCCAAAATAGCACTGAGGTTTAGCAAAAGTGTTATTTTATAGGGGCCAAAATCACAACTTTCTGAAACTTAGGGGCCAAAAGTGCTATTTTGAAACATAGGGAGCCAAAATCGGAACTTTTTGAAACTTAGGGGACTAAAAGTGCTATTTTGAAATATAAGGGGGCAAAATCGCAACTTTTTGAAATTTAAGAGGCCAAAAATGCAATTTAGCCTTTTTCCAATTATGGCCACCAAACTAATATAAACAAAAATGAAACTCCTAAATTAGGATCACAATTGAAAATCAAAATCAACCTTATAATAATTAAGATATTGAGCTCAAACAACATATTTGGTAGTGTTATTTTTGTGAATATATATATTGTCAGAAATAATGTACTTTACTTGCTAGTCTTACTTTTGTGAAAACCTAGTCAGAAATATCCTGAACTTAGTCTTCAACTTATGATTTCTCTTCTCGATTTTTATGTAGATTCTAAGATTGATCTTGAGTTCTAATCTAATTCTATGGAAGCTTAGTCCTTCGAATCCACCATTACTATTCATATTGTCCTTTCAAGAAAGTTGGTTATTTCCGGTGATGAGAGGGAGGAGGACATAATCATAGAATTGGTAAGGAACGTAGAACATATGACTCTAGTCTATCCTTACTGCAGTAAGCCTCAAATACTCAGGCGTTTCACTACTTTTACCACCCCCCCCCCCCCCCCTCTCTTTTGAGTATGAGGTATTGCGAGTGTCAAATGCTGCTCTTAGGCGGTACATCTCAATAATTGGTCTTTCGCTAGGACTTTTGAGATTGTATGTAATGGAAAATATATGAACAATATATTGGCTTGGGGAAGAAGTTAAAGTGCATTTTTTACATGAGTTAGCGGTTAAAATATAATCTTAAAACAAGCTATAAGTCATTTAGAGAATTTTTATGCCAAATGCTTTTTATTCTATAAAACAAGTTTATAAATTAATTCAATAAGCTATAAGATAGTTTATATGTGTTATCAAATTCAAAGAGACACTAAATTGTCAAATTTTATCCTCATATTTAATCATTTATTATCAATTAAGTGATTATTTAATCACATACTATTAGTTTGATTTCCAAATTTGTCCATTTATTCTCAAATTAGTCTCTACTTTTTTTTTAAAATGACTTATCTAAATAAAATTTGACACGGTCATAAATTTTTTAAATTCATAAAATCGAAATCTATTTAAGATTGTCTTATAAAGTTAAAGATTAATTTAATAATTTACTTATTATTTTCTTTCAGGGAAAAAATGAAAATAAAATATGGAAAAAACTAACATGTATTATAAGAACACATGTTAATTAATAAACTTAAATACAGAAATATTAGCCTCAAAATTAAAATATATTTTTTTTCAATACAAATTTTTCATTTTGGGTATATATATTGTTAGATATTTAATTTTTCGTTAAAAAAATATGTCTATATATATATATAGCAATAGCAGTATTAGAGTGCGCACTGACTAGAGCAAGAAAAGCATTAGAGCAGAAGCACCACCACACTGCACGTACGCCAATGTACAATTTTGATCTCTAATATTTTTAATTGTCTATTAGTAAAAATTATAAAAACTTACTATTTTGAAAATACTCATTAAAACATATATAATATTTGATATTGTAATTTAAATAAAATGTAACTGCCAACAGTAAATAGATTCAAGTCGTAACAAATAACTTGAAAGCGAAATGATGAATTATAAGTTTTAAACTATAAATTAATTAAAATAACTTATCAAAATAAGATATAAGTTCGTGATAATATATGTAATTGAAAAATTAACAATTATATGTACTGCAATAAACTATAAAGAATATGATTATAAGGCATATCTTCCCACACTTGTTAGGAAGTATATCTCTAGAAAAAAACTCCCGTAAATGGTCATTTGAGTTCAATCAATTGATTTAAAATTGCGTCAAAAAAAAAAGTTAACATTAATCAATCATAACTTGTTTTTAGGTTGAATCATTTATTTTGATTTAAAAGATTTTTTCACAAAATAAATTGAAAAAATGTTACACAGTTAACTTTATGTTTTCTTTTAATCTACGTTTGTGTCTTAGTCTCTTAGATGTTAGATACTTACAAATATAATTATTTAGTAATTTTGATCTTGTTTACTAATTTTTTTTCCTTTGTTATTCATTTCTTTTTCTATTATAGTTTGGAGCTTTCATTTCACCAACATGAATATGATAGATCTCAACATGAGAATGAAGGAATTCACCGAAATAATAGAAAGGAACCACTTAGACATGATGACAAAGATCAATCAAATTACAGATGCGACCCTTAAACTTTGAATTTTACATCACAATTTATTTATTTATTTTATATATTAGATTATACGATAATAAAGTATTATTTGCAGCCTTCTTATACCATTGTGTTTGCTGGTGAACCCGATTATTGGAATAATGGAGTGTCTGGTGCAGGAGTTGTATTGTTCGCCGAAGATGGTAGTCTAGTACATATACTTTATTTGCACCAGTTTATTCGAAAAGATATTCTTAAATGGTCACGTGATCAAGAAATTATATTTTGGTCACTCTCACAAAAAGATAAGAGATTTACTTGGTGGAGCAGCAATGGGTTCTCTATGAGCCGTATTGATAGGTTTCTTTGCTCTGAAGAATGGGTGGAGAGGTGGCCCGATTGTAATGTTTGGGGCCTCGATTGATCCTTGTCTGATCATTGTCCGGTTATGCTCATTAATAAAGTTGCAGACTGGGGCCCAAAACCGTTCAGGATGCTTAAGTGTTGGAGAGACATAGAAGGGTATTATGACTTCGTCAAGGAAAAATGGAAGGATTTTCAAATTGATGGCTGGGGAGGGTATATTCTTAAAGAGAAATTCAAAAATATTAAAAAGGAGTTAAAGACGTGGCACAAAGATCACTGCAGTAACCTGGAAGAGAGAATCCTCAAGGCTAAAGAGAAATTGAATGTGCTGGATGTGAAATGTCAGGACAACAACTTAAATGATAAGGAGGCTCAAGAAAGGGCAGATGTGACAGCGCTTCTGTACAAACTTTCTGATCTGAATTGCAGCTTAAAGTGGCAGAAAGCTCGAGTTCATTGGCTGAAGGAGGGAGATGCTAATTCAAGATTCTTTCACAAATGTGTTAATAATAGAAGAAGAATCAACGATATCCACTGTATAGAAAAAGATGGCGTGATAGTTGATGATATGAAGGAAATCAAAGAAGGAATTTATGCTCACTTTAAAGACCAGTTTCAAAAAAAAGTTGTTAACAGGCCTACAATGGAGAATTTTATTTTTAAGCAAATTGATGTGAATGAAGCTAACATGTTGATTGGTAGATTCTCTGAAGAAGAGATTAAACAAGCAGTGTGGGAGTGTGATAGCTCGAAAAGCCCGGGCCCGGATGGAGTTTCGCTAGGTTTCATCAAAGATTTTTGGGAGGAGCTGAAGGATGACATTGTTAGATTTTTGGAAGAATTTCATGATAATGGGAAACTGGTCAAAGGAATCAATAGCACCTTCATTGTTCTTGTTCCTAAAAAGGACAACCCAACCACCCTTGCTGACTTTAGACCCATCTCGTTGGTTGGATGCGCCTACAAAATTCTTTCCAAGGTTATGGCAAATAGGTTGAAGCTGGTTATGCATAACGTAATTTCTAATGTTCAATCAGCTTTTGTTAAAGGAAGGCAAATCCTTGATGGAGTCATGATTGCAAATGAAGTGATCGATGAAGCGAAACGTTTGAAAAGAGAAGCCGTTTTTTTAAAGGTCGACTTTGAAAAAGCGTATGATTCAGTAGAATGGGACTTTCTTGATTTTGTCATGAGCAAGATGAATTTTCCTCTAAAATGGAGGGAGTGGATCCGAGAATGTACTAGCACAGCCATGATCTCTGTGTTAATCAATGGGAACCCATCAAAAGAATTTAAAATGGAAAGGGGACTGAGACAAGGAGACCCATTATCCCCTTTTTTTATTTCTCATGGTTGCCGAAGGTTTTAATGAGCAAAGCTGTGGCGGATGGAGAGTTTTTGGGATATGGTGTAGGAAGGAACGAATACCTTGTGATTTCACATCTTCAATTCGCAGATGATACATTAATTGTTGGGAAAAAGAGTTGGTCTAACATATTCACCATGAAAGCAATCCTTCAACTCTTTGAGATCATTTCCGGACTTAAAGTCAATTTTCATAAAAGCGAATTGATTGGAATAAATGTAGACGCCTCTTGGATGAAAGAGGCTGCGAGAGCCCTTAATTGTAAAGCCGGTGTTTTTCCTACCAGATACCTGGGTCTTCCAATTGGGGCGGACCCTAGAAAGCTCCGAACTTGGGAACCAGTTATTAATATCTTGCAAAAGAGACTGTCGTCTTGGAAGAATCGTTATCTATCTATGGGAGGGCGGCTAGTGCTTCTGAAATCTGTCTTGTCTGCTTTACCTGTCTACTTTTTATCGTTCTTCAAAGCGCCATCAGGTATCATTTCTCTTATTGAATCTCTCTTTAAAAAATTTCTCTGGGGGGGGGGGTAGTGGGGAAGCGAAGAAAGTGCATTGGGTTAAGTGGGATAGGATCTGTAAACCGAAAGAGAGGGGGGATTAGGAATTAGAGATTTGGGAGTGTTCAATATAGCTCTACTAGGTAAGTGGTGGTGGAGGGTTAGAAATGAGAAAGAATCCTTATAGTACTTAGTTCTAGAAAAGAAATATGGTCATAGCCTTGAAGAGAATAACAATAGGAGTTCGATATGGTGGAGAGATTTGAATGGTATGAAGTTGGTTCAAGAGCGAGGAGGGAATGGTTGGTTTGAGGAACACCTTAGGAGAGTGGTGGGAGATGGAAAGGATACAATGTTTTGGAAAGATCCATGGGTGGACGGGGACACTTTGACGATTCTTTTTAGTAGACTGTATGATTTAACAACGGATAAGGAGGCTTGTGTAGCAGAGATGATAAGTGAAGAAGATGGATTGAAGAAGATTAAGTGGAGATGGAGGAGGAGGTTATTCCAATGGGAAGAGGACAAGGTGGAGGTTTGTAGTGGGTTAGTGCTAGGGGTTAAGAGGGCAGAGAGTGTGGGAGACAAGTGGAAGTGGGGTGAGGAAACTTATTCAGTTAAAGAAGCTTATAATGTGTTAACTGAAGGAGAAGGGGAAGAGGGGGAAGGCGATTGGTTTAAGGACGTTTGGAATCAACTTATTCCTTCAAATTTATCGACTCTTGGTTGGAGACTTTTTCAAAAGAGATTACCGACTAAGACTAATTTGATGAAAAGAGGGATAAGTCTTAATTCTTCACGTCTTTGTGTAGGAGGATGTGGTCATTCGGAGACGGAGGAACACCTATTTTTTTGTTGTCCCATTTTGGGTGCATTATGGAGAGAAATTGTGAGATGGTTTGGAATCCCGATAGCTTTAGCAAAGGAGGGATCAACTCACCTAATCATGTGGAAAAATATGGTGCCCGGAAATAAAAGAAGTAGGGATAGGATGAGAGTTATTTGGTTCTCAGCTGTGTCTTTAATTTGGAAAACGAGAAATAATATGATTTTCAATCAAGCAGGTTGTAATCTGGAAAAAATCCTTGAAGAGACTAAAGTCCTTTCTTGGAATATTCTGAAAACCCGATCAAAAGGGTTTGATTGTGATTTAAATGTTTGGCGACGGAATCCGATAGCTGGCATTGAATCTTAATGTGTTATTCTGAGCGTTGACAAACTGATTTGGTTGTCTGGAATTGTTGCTTTAACTGTTGTAGGTCTGTTCTTGGTATTTTTCTGCTGTAGATTATCTGGTGGCAGTGCAGGTTAGATATTGGATGTCGTGGAGCAGCCTATTTGTGTTAATCGCCTGACCATTATATTTTGGTGGTACCTCTTAATGTCTATGTCCGGTTGCTTCGGAACAGAAGTTTTCTTCTGACGCCGGAGAGGTACTCAGTGGCAAGACGTGAGGTCCCAAAGTGCAATGTGATGGCGTGTTTTGGTTCTCGTAATCGAAGGGATCTCCACTTATATTGCCCTTTGTGCTTCAATTATGGTTCTTTGATTTTTTCCTGTAGTAAACTACTTGTGATTGAATGGACATTCTTGTTTGGAGCTTTCTCAGTGTTGACTATACTTGGAGGTTCCTGGTGCACATGTCTTAGCACCTATTGACAGTTTTTAAGGCTTGGGAGGCTGTCTCATCTATATAGATTATTTGAGAGGGTGTACTGTAATATATCTGTAGAATAGATGTTGCTCCTTGTGGCTTGTAATGGTTGTGTATGTGTTGTTAGCCTAGATGCATTGGATGATTCTCTTTGGTCTGCCTTTTTGTATGTGCTGGATTCGGCCAGAGAATTTGCACTACTTGTGCATAATTCCCTTCTATTAATATTATTTTGCTTTTACAAAAAAAAATAAGTACTTAAAAAACTAATTAAATAATATTTACTTTTCAATGATTAAATAATGTGAGTATGACCAAATGTAATTTTTTTTATATATTATGTGACCATCTAAGAATATCTATCATCCAGGTCTTATATGTATTATTTATTTATTTATTTGTAAATAAAATGTAGCCAACACTTAAGTTTCTATGTAGTACTGTGGATTCCGTGAAGGACTCAAGAATCAAAGCAAACGACTGAAGTATCAAAGAAAAGAGTATGTTGAATATCGGGCTCTAATTTTGGGTATGAAACAAGCAATCATGAAAGGATTTAAGCACATTATTGTCGAAGGAGATTCAAAGCTTGTTATCGACCAGGTTTGTTTTATTATTATTTGATATATTTTTTATAAAATTAAAATTTCATTTAAATATTTATAAAAAGAAAATATAATCCAATTGTTCAGATAATATATTACATGTTTATTTGAAAATTCTAAGTACACTGATAAGTGCCAAAAAGTAGTTAAATTTCATAGTTAAATTTCATAGTAAAATAAAACGAGACGTACCGTTTCAGTTCCGAGCCCAACTTATCAGTACCTCCTTTTTCAAAATGCACTTGACTACTGCCAAGCCCTAAACTCGCCGCCTCCTCCAGCCTATTCTGTTTCGAAACTTCCGAGGTTTTGTGTTGCTGCCGTCGTACAGTAGGAACCTGCTTTAAAGAATCACGCGATCTGCTTCTCTCACGTCCATCAATCTATTTTTTATGTCTACCTTCGTTCTGCATATCCCATAACGCTCGCAAATCAGTATCACGCGTTAAGGGATAACGTCGCCCATCATCTACCTGTGCATTCAACAAAACTCGCGAGTCTGGAAATCGTTCAACAGAAGAACGCCGGTTATCATTCCGCGGTCGCCAAGAAGTTTATCATTCCGCGGTCGCCAAAGTTGAGAGCCCTCAACGGTTGAATGATTTTCGCCCTATATCGTTGGTCGATAGCCTTTATAAAATTCTGGCTAAGGTCTTAGCAAACCGGTTGCGCCTGGTGTTGGACAGTGTGATTTTGGAATCTCAAATGGCGTTCGTCCGAGATAGACAAATCCTTGATGGTATTCTTATTGCGAACGAGGTGGTGGATGAGGCGCATCGGGCTAAGAAGGAGTTGATGCTTTTTAAAGTTGATTTTGAGAAGGCTTATGACTCGGTGGACTGGGGTTACTTGGATGGAGTAATGGGGAGAATGGGTTTTCCATCTCTTTGGAGGAAGTGGATTAAAGAATGTGTGTGTACGGCCACATCGTCTGTCTTAGTTAATGGAATCCCAACTGATAAATTTCCTCTTGAGAGGGGCTTGAGGCAATGGGACCCCTATCCCCGTTTCTCTTTTTGTTGGCAGCTGAGGGCTTACATGTGTTGATGGTGGCCATGGAGGAGCAGAACTTGTTTACGGGGTACAGTGTAGGTGAGACAGCCCCGCTTTCGGTGTCTCACCTTCAGTTCGCTGATGATACATTGTTACTAGGGACTCAAAGTTGGGCTAATGTTAGAGCGTTGCGGGCTGTGCTTGTGCTTTTCGAGACTATATCGGGCCTGAAGTTTAACTTTAACAAAAGTATGCTGGTTGGGGTTAATATCCCTGATTCCTGGTTAGGTGAGGCGGCGTCCGCCCTGTGCTGTAAAGTGGGAAAAATCCCTTTCCTTTATCTGGGCCTTCCCATTGGGGGTGGTCCTAGGCGTTTGAGTTTTTGGAAACCGGTTTTGACTCGTTTAAAGAATCGTTTATCGGGATGGAAGAGTCGTTTTCTTTCTTTTGGCGGTCGTATGGTTCTGCTAAAGTCTATGTTGACCTCTCGGCCTGTTTATGCTCTTTTCTTCTTCAAAGCTCCCTCAGGTACTATCTCTTCTATTGAATCTATTTTAATTAAATTTTTTTGGGGGGGGAGGTGAGGACATTAGGAAAATCCCTTGGGTGAATTGGAAAATTATTTGTTTACGAAAGGAGTATGGGGGTTTGGGGGTTAGGCAGTTGAGGGAGTTTAACTTGGCTCTGTTAGGAAAGTGGTGTTGGAGGATGTTAGTGGACAGGGAGGGATTCTGGTTTAGGGTGTTGGCTGCCCGGTATGGGGTGGAGAGAGGTAGATTGTGTGCAGGAGGGTCGAGAGGGTCCGCATACTGGAGGGAGATAGTGAGTATCCGGGATGGTGGAGGTGATCTTGAGGGAGGGTGGTTTAGGGGGCATATATTGAGAAAGGTGGGGGATGGGGCTGACACTTTTTTCTGGATTGCTCCCTGGATGGTTGGGACCCCTTTGAGTGAGCGTTTTGGGAGGTTGTTTGACTTGGCAGTGAACAAATCGGTTTCAGTGGCCGGGATGTTCCAATCAGGGTGGGAGGTAGGAGGAGGGGCGTGTGTGTGGCGCATACCGTTGAGGGCGTGGGAGGAGGAAATGTTGGGGGAGTGTCAGGCTTTACTTCTTACTGTATCCTTGCAGGCTTTCTCATCTGATAGATGGTTATGGCAGCCGGATTTGGATGGTGGCTATTCGGTGCGTGGTGCATACCAGATCTTGACAGCTCAGGATGTGGTTCCTTTAGATGCAACGGCAGATCTCATTTGGCACACTCAGGTTCCTTTGAAGGTTTCCATTTTTGCGTGGCGTCTCTTGCGGGATAGGTTACCTACCAAAGCGAACCTGATTTCCAGGGGCATTCTACCGGCGGAGGATCGTCTTTGTGTCTCTGAATGTGGAGCGGTAGAGTCGGCTCAGCATGTGTTCCTCTCTTGTAGTACTTTTAGGCCTCTTTGGAATATGGTCAGCTCTTGGATTGGTTCTTCTTTGGCGACAACTCAGACTCCCTTGGATCATTTTGTCCAGTTTACGACTTCAGCAGGTGGTACTCGAGGTTGTCGTTCCTTTATGCAACTCATATGGCTTACTTGCGTGTGGGTTGTGTGGACGGAGCGAAACCACAAATTTTTCAGAGGCTCGGCAAACTCTTTACTTCATATGTTGGACAAGATCAAGACTTTTTCCTATAGGTGGTTGCAAGCGAAGAGCAGTACATTAGCTTTAAACTACCATAGTTGGTGGTATAGTCCTATGTTTTGTTTGGGCCTTGTTTAGTTTTTCTGATTGTGTATGGAGACTCTCTTGTATCTTTACTTTATCTCCTTCGGTACGTCTTGTGCTGAGGAGATCCCTTGTTTATAATATATATCTCATTTTGGCGTGTTCAAAAAAAAAATATTATATGTTTATTTGAGGTAAATAAAACTTGTTATTATTAGTAATTATTATTAGTGGATGCATGATTAACATTCAATTAACGGTAATGATAAATTCATGTGTTATCATTACTTCAATTTTGTTTAAGTGATATAAATACGTATTGTAATAGTCAATTTACAAAATGTAATAAACAATGATTCATTGAATAACTCTTCTCTAGTAATTGCCCCAAACTAAACAAATTACTCTTCATTTGTGGAACATAAAGTACATCACTCACTATTACTTTTTTTCCATCTTCCCTTCTAATGGCTACCTTTCTGATACCTTCTGCAATGACATAGCTACCGTCACCAAATCTAATCGTCCTTCTCTCGGTTTTGTCAATTTCATAAAACAATTCTAAATGGTTTGTCATGTGATTAGAGCACCCTGTATCCAAGTACAACTATTCTATTCCACCACCTTCAGTAACTGTCATCAACATCATCACCTCTTCATCAATTGTTGCCACTAATTCAACAACTTCTTCATCAGAGTCACGAGCTAACTGTGCCTCTTCATTTCTCTTCCTAGGCACCTTAGGATTCACACATTCATCTGCAAAGTGACCTCATTTTTTATAGTTATAGCATTGAATGTGTTCCTTGGATTTCTTCTTTCCTTTGCCATTACCACCCTCATTCTTGTTACTCTTCCAATTTCCTTTACCTTTCTTCTTCCAAGATTCATAACTACCGTCTCCGTTGGTGCTTCGTTAAGCGGTGTCACTCCACTGTGAATGACATCTAAAACACCATGATACCTAAAGACAACCTTCATTTGCGTTGTCCATCGTTCACAGTGGCGGTGCTCGGACCATGGACCAGGGGGTACATTTTTAAACGATATTTTAATAATTATAATATAAATATTCATAGATGCAAATTCATATATAATACATTCAAAAATTATATTGTACAAAAAAAAAAACTACATATAGTATATGTTTTACAACTGCGTGCTACGCAGATTCATATTTTAAAATAGTTGAATAATCAACTCATTATCAACATTGTTGAACATATCTCTTTTATCATAAATCACAAGACAATCGTTCAAGTTCAACCATTCATCCCCGGCATCTTATGCAATTGATGCATCTCTAGTCTCTATGGTTTTCTCACTTGATACTACCGCATCTAGCTCTTGAAACAAACTGCTGTCACAACTCACAACAAAACACAAACTCATTCATTCAATTAGGTTCTTCACCACTTCTTCACCCTAACCAAAATAGAAACAAAACAAAGACACACTTCTCCTTCGGCCTAATCAATTTCTTCACCACTCACCAAAATAGAAACAAAAAAAATATACAAATATGAGAATTTAATTTCAATTGCAGAGATGATAAGACAAATTGCAAAGGGATGAAAAATAACAGAATGTTGAAGTTATACAACATATTTTATCACAATTGAAGTTAAACAAAAAATTCCCAAATTGTAAAACCTAAACCATGGATTTTTTGATTGATTACCTTACTAATTTTCACATACAGAAAGAGAAGGGAGGTTGGGTCTGGTGTCACAGAGAGAAAGAGAAGGAGGCGCACGGTGGCCGGCAACGATGGGAAGGACAAATCGGTGTCGGATGGTGGTGGTTTGTGGTGGAGAAGTATATTATGCGTGTTTGTGTTTTAGAGTTAGAGAGAATATAATTCTTAGAGAGAAGTTTAGAGAGAAGTTAAAAGGAAAAAATGAGTGAAGTGAAATTGTTTTAAGTTTTGAATTAATGGTGCAAAAAAATAAAATCAGGGGGTGCATATAGTAAAAACAATAGGGGTACTGGTAAAAAAATTATAATTTCAGGGTGTGCACCTGCACCCCCTCAGTGCAGTGCAGCACCGCCCCTGATCGTTCATAATTGTTGCCGTCAAAGATTGGAAGTTTGGCATGAATTTGATCGCTGGTTTTTGAAGTTTCTGCCATGTTTGCTATCGTGCGTGGTTGTGGATCGTCTTGCTCTGATGCCAATTTGTTGGAATGTAAATTTACTATTATATTAATTCACTGTAGTTGTTATCAGTTCTTGGAAATAAGAAGGAATGAAAGTGACATAATTGTTATGTAGTAATGCAAAAGAGAGAGAATGAATAATGAATCACTAAATTACATCTTGTAAATTGACTATTACATTGACTTTTACAATACGTATTTATATCACTTAAACAAAATTAAAGTAATGATAACGCGTGTATTTATCATTACCGTTAATTGAATCCACTAATAATAACAAGTTTTAATTACCTCATAATACTATTCCTTAATTAAAACTTGATATTATTATAGTAATTGTTATTAGTGGATGCATGGTTAACATTCAATTAACGGTAATGATAAATTCACGTGTTATCATTACTTATATTTTTTTCTCTATTCAATTTTAGATTATAAATCCTTATATTTTTATTTGACCGTTAATAAATAACACTTTTTTATGTGTGAATGTTTAAGAAAAATAACAGTACAGCTGTTCTTCACAACTATGATTATAGATGTCAATGGATATCCGTGAGGGCGGATAGTATGATATCCGTGTCCGCTCCGTTGGATAAATACGATATCCATATCCGTGCGGGTATCCGTCAAGAGGGTAATCCATGGATTTTGAAGTATCCGTGGATATTCATAGATATCCACAAATAATAATTTTTTAAAAAAAATTGTGATTCTTGTAAAAAAAAAATATATTAATTACTTGAAATTTGTTTATCTTCTATCTAAAGAAACAAGAAAAAGATTATTATCACATAGTAATAACATTCATACATTTCACTTTCAATTTAACAACAAAAGTCAACACATTTATTTTTCTTCTTTTCACCAAAATATAATAATATCCATACATTTGTCTTTAGAAAAAATTTCATACATTTCATTTCTAATCAAAACAAAGTTCATCACAAAATTCTAAAGAATTAAAAATGCTCTTATATATTTGATAACTAAGAATATTAATATAATATTCTTATTTACTAACGGGTATGGATATCCGCGGATACGGATACCATTAAATCCGCATCCGTATCCATTAACTATCAGGTAGTTGAAATATCAATTTATCTTACCCGTGGATATCCATTAAACTATCCGCTCCTTGTCCGTGACGGATTTTATCCGCGGGTATGGATATTTTTGTCATCCCTAACTATGATCGAGAGAGGCTGAAACCACTTAATGTAAGAACTAATCCTTGAATCAGATTAGACAGTCCAATGAGCCGGATATTGGTGGTGAAAAAAAAAACTACTTTGAGAACTAATTAAAATGCATCTTTAGTTTGATTCTATTAAGAAGTCTGACATCGTGAGATAGTTTGAATGTGTGTTTATAAATGTGAGACAATCCTCACCTTACAAGCCGGTTTTATAAGGATGAATTAGACTCAATTCTAAGATGGTATCAAAGCATCTCCACAATCCGTTTGGCCACCTGTTATCAGATTTCCGCAATTGGACCACCCACCGTTTATATCCACGCACTAAGCCCAACAGTGATGGGCATGAAGGAGTGTGTTAAGAAGTCTCACATCGATTGCAAGATGGATTGTGTTTTATAAATAGATGAGAATTGCATACTTGCAAACCAAAGCTGCTTTAAAACCACAAACACAAGTATATTTTATTTGTGTTTGGTTTTTTTTATTTAAATTGATATATATTCTTGACTTTATTTTTACCATTGATATAACTTAGACAAGTTTTTGAAAAAAATATTGTGAAACAATTTGTTAGCTTGCTCTAAAATTTATTTTGATATTTGTATTTGGTAGGGAAGCATAAATTTTAATGGATTTTTATCTTAAAATTTTGTAGTTAGTCATGTTGAAGAAGACAATTTGCTTATCGAAAATTATTGGCATCTATTTCTTGAAGTCTTTAAGGAAGGTTTTACATATGATGACACTGCAACTACTGCATGAGGTTCAATGTTTGTTTTTTACAATTTTGTCAAACTACTTTTAGGGAATTAAAATAAGGATTTAATTGATATGCACCGACGGTTATTTATTGGATGAAGGTGTAAAACTATTTTACACCGTCGGTGTATATCAATTAAACTCTTAAAATAATGATGTTTGGATCTTATTGTATTTTTTTATTACAATTGGATGTTATTATATTATTATGTGCATGTTTATGAATCTATGTTTTCAACTTATCATATAATTTTGGTCAATTTTTTTGGTATACAATTTATTTAAATATATATTTATATATTGCTAATATGTATAATTTTAATGTGTTTACGAATAATATTTATTAATTTTTCTATATTAAAAAATCCCACCTTTCTTCCATCCAATGATTAATTCATACTCACGAATTAGACTAAACCTTACCATATTTTTGTTAGCAACACACACAGAAAAAAAGTTTGGATTTTTCAGCAAAGTTTTTTTTAACCTTCATTTTCATTTAGATTATCATTGCTATTTTGTTTTATTAGTTCATTATTTCTGCATATTTTTCTGGTACAGTTTATAGATTATTATCAGCTCTAATTTCTCTTTGTTCATAGTTGAAAACACTTAAATATTTTTGTTAACAACGTACACCGTAAAAAGTTTGGATTTTTCCGGTTGTTAACAATACACAAAGTCTATAAAGTTTTCATTTTTTCCAGTTGTTAACAATACACACAGTCTAAAAAGTTTTCATTTTTTTTGCTTAACAATTGTTTTATTTATTAATTTAGTTGCTTACAAAGTATTTTTTCTTTGTTTTGTTAATGATAGTGTGAAATGGCTGATTGCACTACCTTGGAGTCCGAAATGAAGGAAATCAGAAAAGCATTAGCGACATTAGAGGCAGAGTTTACTGCTTTGGATAAGAAGGTGGCTGACATCCTTCAAAGTAAAAAAAGTATACCCACTACGATTGTCTTTCACGCATATGCAGAATATCGTGGGACTGCTTCTGAAGATGCACCGTCACGTGCTGGTGCGGCGGTTTTGATGATGTCTGAGGGTGAAAATGAGTTAAAGGTATTATAATAATATATAAATGTTCATTCTTGCCTTTGTTTGTTCATTTATTATTTATAAAATAAAATTGAATCTTTTTTTATTTTATTGTTTTTTTAGGTGTATAAGTTTACAAAGGGTTTAGGGTCTATCACATTACGGTTGGCTAAGCAAGAGTCCCTAATAATGGGGCTTGAACGAGCTTTACACCATGGATTCAAAGACATAGTTGTCAATGGAGATGCTGAAGTGGTCTTTCAACAGGTTTGTAGTATTTCTAATAGTATTTATTGTTAATATGGATTATGCATTTAATTTATGATAAAAAAAATTAAATATTTTGGTTTTGTAACAGGTGGAGCAACCATGGACTGTCTCTAACATTGAAGAGAGTAAGAGAGCATTTCAGATTAGGAAGTTGATCAACAGATTTGATTCATGCACTATTAATAACATCAAGGTATTTATTTATTTAAAAATTTAGTCTTAATTAATTGGAGATTGCTTTGCTGTTTTAAATCATTTGCATTGGAAGAATTGCATTATTTATGCAAATTCTGATTCCCCTTTACATTATACGAATATTTACATTCCGTTTTGTTTAGAATTTCTATCTCTTCAATATTTGGTTTTCATCAAACTCATTCTTTTTATGTTTTAGGTAGCGGTTGGAGAACCCATTGATAACCTGGCAAAATATGCTTCAAACCTAGGTTATACCTCAAAGACTTTTCTTTTCTCAATTATATATAGTTTTCAATTGATTATTAGATTTGCTAATAAATGGAAAACATTACTTTTAAAAAAGAAATATTGTGAAACAATTTGTTAGATGCCTAAAATTTTTATTTTAACTTTTGTAGGTGTTGGCAGAGTTTCGGTGGAAGAAGAGATTTACTAGAGATTGTCTTGCGGACTTGCATTTGAAGTGGAACCGATCATCACAGCTAATAAATAATGACATTTTTATTATAATGTTGCTACTTCATCTTACTCTATTGTTTGTTGATTTGGAAGTTTAATTTGTTCTGTTGGATCTTTTGTGGAAGTTTAATTTGTTCTGTTGGATTTTCTGGAAATTTGCTTTGTTCTATTGTTTTTCTTGGTTGATTAGGGTATTTATTGGTCAATTTGTTTTCCTGCCTTTCGTTTATTAACAGCATGCATGC
This sequence comes from Trifolium subterraneum, assembly GCA_951799995.1. NCBI lineage: Eukaryota > Viridiplantae > Streptophyta > Magnoliopsida > Fabales > Fabaceae > Trifolium > Trifolium subterraneum. The sequence goes on along the minus strand of OX637465.1, from coordinate 27,418,787 downwards.
CTTTATAGTTGTAGAAATTTTCAACCCTTTATTTGATAGAAAAACTTCCTAATTTTTAACACATATTTGTTCATTACAACGATAAATACTATACTGATGCACTTGCTTCCGTCGAATTCACTAAACTAGGTTCATTCCTATATCTTTTTTTATGTTCTTAATTCTTATAGTTACTTTCACACTATAAGCTATTCCACTTCAGATTTTTCATCATTAATTGATTCACTTGAGTTTGAATGAATTGTGTATCTATTTTTATATTTCTATAGTTATTTTACACTATAAGCTATTGCACTTCAGGTTTTAGGTAATATTCATGATTATTTATTCACTTTAGTTTGAATGAAATGTGTCATATTAAAAATTGATTAGAATGAACAAATTGGGCATATTAATTAGTTTTTTTGGTTGGTTATGCAAATTAGGAAGATATGCATTAAATTTGTTCCTAATTGATTAGAGAAAACTAAGTTTATTATGTGTTTTGTTATATTAGTATTAAATATTAATTTGTTTTAAAAATGGTTAAAATAGGTATATTCGACCCCTTTATAATTTGATGATATTTATCCATCAATCATTGTGACCAAACTAACTAACTAGTAGTTATTACATTAGCTTATTACCGTCTTCGATTTTACATTTTTCTCCGGTGACGGTTAGTGTTCTCCGGTGATGGTTATTGCGTCTTCCGGCGTTTGTAACTTCATCGTGATGATTTTGATTAGAGAAACACCGAGTAAATACTCTTAAGTTATCAAAGGTTAAATTGTTATAGTATCATTGTTCCTTCAAATCAATGGTGATTGATTTTTTGAATTTTTTATTTTATTTTTATAATGAGAATGGTGATAGTAATTTTAAATGAGAAACATATTTTGGATAAAAATATTTTATTTGAGGTTAAATGTATTTACTTAGTCTTATTTATCTATATTTGAAAATAAATATAGCTATAGTTACTTAGCCCTACTTATAGTTGATTTCTTGATTAGTTAAGAAAATAATAAAAGGTATGTTATTGATTTCTTGATTAGTTAAGAAAATAATAAAAGGTATGTTATTCGCTCCTTTAAATTTTTGGATTTCAAATTCAAAAATGGGTTTAGTTTTGTGTTGAAATATGATGCACATTTCTAGAATCTTCTACAATACATGAGTAACTTGTAGAATAGTTTATAGTTATCAAGTAATGATGTACACATGTTGAAATTTCTAGACTATTGTAAAATCTAGTAGTATGTATAATTATCTAGAATCATCTAATAATTATTAAATAAACAAACCACCATGCTAAAGGGCGGTGGCGTATGCCTATAAATAGGTACTCCAATCATGTAATTGATCATCCAAGAAATCAATCACAATTTCTCCCATAAGGCTCTTGGTCCCTATTTCAATATTTCCTTCATCACACAATTATTCTAGCTTTCTTCTAAACAAGTTTCTAAAACTATCTTATAACAACTATTCAACTATTAACAGTGGCATCAGAGGTACGTTCGATCATAAATTGGGCGTAGAAAACTTCATTCATATATTTCCAACCAAACCCTCCTTAATTTAATGTTTTTTGAATGGAAAACTTCTACTTTAGAAATCCTTAATATGTGTCAATAAGCCACAAGTTATTAAGACCCATTTATAAAAAGAAATGCTATTTAATATGAATTGAGAAGCAAGTGAAATTTCACGAGCAAACCTAGCATATTTTCATTAGAGAACTATGTATTGACTAAATATATTTTGGTAGACCAACGTGTATTCCGCTAAATAGCATAATTTGATTGGCCAAAAAAAATTCATGATACCTTCGTGAGGATCTTTTTCGCTTTATATAGCCGTATAAGTGTATAACACTACTATTTATAAAATAATTAAGTATATTTATGTACAAAAGAAACTATATACTACAAAAAAAAAAAACAACTAATGTATGTGAGAATGTTTTACGTGGAATTTCAAATTACTACCACATCTCTTCTCTTTATTATGTGTTAGTAACTAAAAGCTAATAACAAAATTCAAAAAGAATTCCTTATAAAAAAGAAAATCAAGAAGATATGGCATGAAACCTTAACTATTAGGCTTAGTTAACAGTGTCGCGTACAAAAAAAAAAGATCTTTGTAAATTTACCATTTTTCCTTGGTCTACTTGGGACGCAGTTCACAAGTCTTTTTTTTTTATAAGTAGTATTAATAAAGAGCATAAAGAGTACTCAAATCCTTACAATACAATAAAATTCCCTAAATACTAAGTAAACATATTCTAAGGGATTAACACACCAATGGAAATACAATATTTCATCCATAACATGAATCTAAAATATGAATTTTATTTTATATAATGGTACTATTTTGTTAACATTACTTACCCGGTTGAAATTCACATCATCAAATTCTTCCCTCTCAATTAAATGTATTCATATGTAGAAATTTGAAATTGAACCCTAACCATGTATTTAAAACGCTCAAAAAAAAATTATTTATATCAATTCAATATTGAAAAGTCCCTTATTAAGGAACTAGGAAAAGATGTTGATGGTGAGTACGTTAAGTTTGTATTTCCAGTTTTCAGTACAATATTAATTTGTTTTTCTTCAATTCTATCCATCAACAATGTTAATTATATTCTTCATCATAATTCATTTTTATGTAATGTAATTGTGAGTACACTAACTTCATAAATCATAATTTAACAGATTAAAATGTTGAAATTGCAAAGTCGAACGCCAGGATCGGGTCTCGAACCCCAATTGATCCACTTTGTGTGTGGGTTCCTAATAGTTTGTCCTATTGTTAATTTATAAAAAAAAAAATGTGAATACATAATACTCTCTCCATACCAAATTATAAATAAAAAAAAATTTATTTGACGTTTATTAAGAAAATCAAAACATAAGTAATTTAAAACATGCATGTCTTTTTGTATTTTTCAAAGAATAAGAATAAGTTTCATGGAAAGATATAAAACAAATTTTCATTGGTCATTAACTATGGAAAAATGAGAGAGAAAACTAAGATATTTGCTTATAATTAAAGAAATTCTTACGTGGAATTTCAAATTACTACCACATCTTTTCTCTTTAAGTATGTCTTAGTCAATAAAATCTAATAACAAAATTCAAAAAGAATTCCTTATAAAAAAGAAAATCAAGAAGATATGACAAGAAACCTTAACGATTAGGCTTAGTCAGTGTCGCGTACCAAAAAAATAGATCTTTGTAAACTGAGTTCACATACACGCTAATGTAAACTGAGTTTACATAGACACTGAGATTATGTAAACTCAGTTTTCATAACCTAATGTAAAGAAAGCATGATGCAGAGCATCGATCAAAAGATGAAAAACAATTTTTAAAATTTATATAAAGAAAAAAAAATTATATAAAGAATGACAGGTTTAGTATTATGATAAAATTTTAATAAAAAATGAGTGTAACTAGTTTTTTTTTGGATGACTAGAAATTTTCAATGTATTATTCACGTATTCATTTTCTTATAATGTGTGGTTAGTACTTTACATTTGGTTGGGATTATATGTGAGTGACACATTTATAAAAATGTCCCAAAAAATTTCAAGGCAAGAATGATAATTAGTCTATCCATTTTCACAATAGGTGTTCCTTTTAGATTTTCTACAGTTTTTGAGAAACTATTTTGTTGTGTTAATTTCAATAAGACGATTTTGTCAAAAAGAATGTGTCCTAAATAGGAGTCAAGGCGTCAGCTGTTGTTGGTGGGTGGGAGGGAGTAACTATTTTTGTCCGGATCCAACCTGCAGTAAGTTAGTGGGGTTATGGCTGACAGCCAGACTTTTTTGTTTGTCGTGTATCATTCCTTCAAAAAATATATGTGTATTTCAAAAACTAAAATGAGAAAAGTCCAAATAGTATTTGTAAGATACATTTACAAGAAAATAAATAAATAAAAGAAAATTGATTTAACTATTTATTACTCTCATTTCTTTTAATTTTTTAACATATCTTTCTCATTTAATTAATTAAGAGTTTTCTATTTCTCATGTAACATTAATTATATTTTGTAATTTGTGTAATATAGTCAAAATAACTTAATACTAGTGTGGAGCCCGTACCAAGCACGGGTATAAAAAGAGCAATGTCAACACTGTAAGAAATTTGGACACGTGGAGAAAAATTGTTACAGCAAAAATAAGCATCAAGCAAATTTCGTTGGAACACGAGTGTGAGAAGGATCAACATAACTATGAGCAACATCTTTTCTATGCTACACAAGATTCCAATGATGACTTGAGTAGAAATTGATACTTGGATAGCGGTTGCAGCAATCATATGGCCAAAGATGAGAGCATCTTCAAGGATATTGATGATTCTGTCAAAGTAAAAGTTCGATTGGGAAATGGCACTATCGTAGAATCTAAAGGCAAAGACACTGTGATGGTGGAGACTAAGAAAGGTACGAGATTCATCAAAGATGTCTTGCTAGTTCCCAATCTCAAAGAAAATCTTTTGAGTATTGGTCAAATGATGGAGAAAGGCTATACTCTTCACTTTGAAGGAGACACAAGTTCAATATATGACAATAGTCACAAAAGACATGAGATAGCCAAAGTAAAAATGGAAAAAAGAAATAGAAGTTTTCCACTAAACTTCAAATATACTCCAATACTACGATCAAACATAGAAGATATGGAAGAAGCACTAGAAGAACCAGGTACGCCACCTTTACCTCCTCAACAAGAATTTTCTTCAATAGCATTTACTCCAACAAGAGTAAAATCATTGGTGAATATATATGAAAGTTGCAACTTTTCCATGCTTGATTCTAAAAACTATCAAGTGGCGTCAAAACAACAACAGTAGACCAAAGACAATATAGAAAAAGTTTCAAGACTAAGAAAACCCTTATATGGACTCAAGAAAGCTCATCGAGCATGGCACAATAGAATTGATTACTATTTCTTCAATCGAGGATTCGGATAGAGCACGTTTTGAGCAACCATGACTATGGTTGGAGTTTTCGAAATATGCATCAAGGAGGAGGTTGAAATATGATGCACATTTCTAGAATCTTCTACAATACATGAGTAACTTGTAGAATAACTTATAGTTATCAAGTAATGATGTACACATGTAGATTAATTTGGAAGTTTAATTTGTTTTGTTGGATTTTTTGTGGAAGTTTAATTTGTTCTATTGGATTTTCTGGAAATTTGCTTTGTTCTATTGTTTTTCTTGGTTGATTAGGGTATTTATTGGTCAATTTGTTTTCCTGCCTTTCGTTTATTAACAGCATGCATGCCTTTATAGTTGTAGAAATTTTCAACCCTTTATTTGATAGAAAAACTTTCTAATTTTTAACACATATTTGTTCGTTACAACGACAAATACTATAGTGATGCACTTGCTTTCGTCGAATTCACTAAACTAGGTTCATTCCTATATCTATTTTTATGTTCTTAATTCTTATAGTTACTTTCACACTATAAGATATTGCACTTCAGATTTTTCATGATTATTGATTCACTTGAGTTTGAATGAATTGTGTATCTATTCACTTCAGATTTTACACCATAAGCTATTGCAGTTCAGGTTTTAGGTAATATTCATGATTATTTATTCACTTTAGTTTGAATGAATTGTGTCATATTAAAAATTGATTAGAATAAACAAATTGGGCATATTAATTAGTTTTATGGTTGGTTATGCAAATTAGGAAGATATGCATTAAATTTGTTCCTAAGTCTATTCGACCCCTTTACATTAGCTTTATTACCGCCTTCGTTTTTGCATTTTTCTCCGGTGATGGTTATCGCGTCTTCCGGTGTCTGTAACTTCATCTTGATGATTTTGATTAGAGAAACACCGAGTAAATACTCTTAAATTATTAAAGGTTAAATCGTTAAAGTATCATTGTTCCTTCAAATTGAGAATGGTGATTGATATTTTGAATTTTTTATTTTATTTTTATAATGAGAATGGTGATAGTAATTTAAAATGAGAAACATATTTTGGTTAAAAATATTTTATTTGAGGTTAAATGTATTTACTTAGTCTTATTTATCTATATTTAAAAATTAATATAGTTATAGTTACTTAGCCCTAGTTATAGTTGATTTCTTGATTAGTTAAGAAAATAATAAAAGGTATGTTCTTCGCTCCTTTAAATTTTTGGATTTCAAATCCAAAAATGGGTTTAGCTTTGCAACTCAAAAAGCAGAAACCATGGGTTTGGAGAATGGCGATGAAACAATTGAATAAACATTGTTCATCATCTTCCTGTTCGGTTGATGATTCTGAAAATCAGAACCGAGTTTCTTCAATTCAACCCAAAATCGCGATTTCATGCTCTTTCCAAACGAGATTCCGCTTTCCTTAAAACATTGTTCCACGTTTTCAAATCTCTGCAATTTCAATAGAACATGTCAAACCCTAGATTTTTCTTCTCTGTTTCTCCATCGTTTTAAGTAATTTCTTAACCCAAATTCCTCAGCCATCCTGAATCCTCTGAAATTTTCGATCACATAGGCCTTTTTTATTGGGTTGCAGCTTCTCTTTGAAGCAGTACTGTTCATATTCTTCCATCACCATGGCTACATTTGATATCCCATGGAAATGTCTTGCTACTGATTCTGAACCAACAGAAACCATCATAGATCAAACCAAAGACCAACCAAAGGCTCAGAAAACCTTTGCTCAAACTCACAAATATTTGTGAATTTCCCTTGTCACAGATACCCAACCAGTTGTCAAAGGTGATAGACTTGCTATTCAGATCCCTAAGGAGGATTATATTGCTGGAATATATGCTTGCAAACACAACTCCACACGGAAGGATCATTTGGCCAAAGGGCTCTACACTGCTGTCGATCGTAGCTGTGAAGAGTAAGTTATTGCTAATTTGGAAGGATTTATCAAAATGGGGAATCTCCTTACTTGGTAAGGGCTTCTATGAATTTACTTTCTCTTCTTTAGAAGATGTTAGGAGGGTTAGATCTTTTGCTTCTTGGAATCTAAGCCCTGAATTACTTAAGCTATTTGCGTGGACACATGATTTCAATCCTAGAGCACAACACAACTCTTCGGCTCAAGTTTGGGTTAAGATCTTTGGATTGGCTCAAGAATATTGGAGAAAGAACATTATTTTTACTATTGCAAGTAGCATTGGAACCCCAATATGCACTAATGCATCTACAACCAAGCCTATGATAGAAAGAACTTTTGGTCAATTTACTAGAGTTTTGATGGATATTGACCCTGCTCAGCCACTTCGTTACAAGATTTTAGTGGAAAGAAAATGTTTTGCGTTCTTTGTGGAGTTAGATTATGAACATATACCATATTATTGTACTGTTGCAAATCAAACCTCTTGTAAACTACCATGGCATTCCAGTGTGCTCCACGTAGCTTTACTCGTTCAGAGCAAACACAAGCTCACAATCTGGAATACTTGCAGCATATTAAAGATATTTTGATTAATTCTTTTTAATAAAAAAACATAGGCACAAACATAGGCACTTTCTTTGAAGCATATTCACTTTAAAAACAAACAAAAGCTGACTTTATTTCTAAAAATATCCAATTTAAAAACAAACACAATATTCTTGCACAAAATATCTTTAAAAGAATATGATTATAAGGCATATTTTCCCACACTTGTTAGGAAACATATCTCTAGAAAAAACTCATGTAAATATTTAAGTATTTGTTATAATGATAACAAAGTGATTTTTTCAATAGATATTTAGAAAATGCTAACTAGTGTCCCTCGAGTACTAATTAAGCAACTAAATATAGTATGAATGTATTGTAACTTGTATAATTTACTTTTTATAAATATAAATAAAGATATTTTTAATGTAAAAATTACTCTTTTTTGCTATTCATAACTAGTGCCTCAGCATGACCCTAAATATTATATAGGGCCCGTTTGTTTTGGATATTTTTAGAATAGATTTTGTAGTGTTAGAAATTTTTGTATAAAAAAATTTACAAAGAATTTTTTTATAAAATCTTCAAATGAAAATTTTGTTTGAATAGTTATTCTTAAAATCTTATTTTAGGTATTTCATCATTTTATCGAAAAAAAATTTGGATATCAAAATAATTTCAAAAAGATCACTTTTTTTGAAGCTATTTCAAATAGATTTTAATAAAAATCATTTTTGAAATAGAACTTTTTATAAAAATTGAGATTTTGGATATTTTGTGTTCTTCAATAATGTACGTCTATGTCATATGATGTCAAAATTAGTGTTTAAATTTAGAAAAAATGAATATAAAAAAACTTGTAATATTTTTAAAAACAGTTTTATAAAATCTATTTTAAAACATACAAAAAAAAATCTATTTTTTAAAGCTGAAACAAACGGACTCATAGTTGTGTGGGAGTCTACAAACATGTTATAGGTCGTGGTTAAGACACATATATTCTCTCCTAAATAGTAACATTTTTCACACACAATAGAGAGGCTAAAAATAAAAATTAGACATACTTGGTCCAACTTCTTGTTACATTGGATGCGTTTTACTAGTTGTTTTACCAACGCATCTAGACCAAGAATTGTGGAAACCAGAAAATGAGAGAGAGATCACGATTTGTGGAAACGAGGTGAGTGATTTTCTTCATTCTCTAAATATACATAGCATCTCATTATACACTATGATACTAGTACTTTTGTGTTAACCTCCAATTTTCAGAGAAGGGATGTGAGTTAGCCGCTAAAACCTGATTAAGAATTGTTTTTTTAAAATTCGAATTCAAAAATTAGTTCTTCTAAAAATCGAATTCAAATTCCCGTAAATGATCCGTCGGAAAGGGAATTCACTGGTCATTTGAGTTCAATTTTAAAAGATTTTTTCACAAAATAATTATTTAGTAATTTTGATCTTGTTTACTAATTTTTTTCCCTTTGTTATTCATTTCTTTTTCTATTATAGTTTGGTGCTTTCATTTCACCAACATGAATATGATAGATCTCAACATGAGAATGAGGGAATTCACCGAAATAATAGAAAGGAACCACTTAGACATGATGACAAAGATCAATCAAATTACAGATGTGACGCTTAAGCTAAGTCGAATTATGGATGCAAAAATTCAGTAAGGGAATACGTCGTTCTCCCATGCTACAATGATCAACTCAACTAAACAAGAGGTGAGAAGTGTTAAACTCGATTTCCAAAATGTTATGAGTTGGAGTAATTTTTAAAGTTTTTGGTTACTATGCAACATCATGTAATTAAGGAATTCATTTGAATTATGAGGTAGTTCTTATATTGCATAGCCTTAGGAGCAATACTATAAGAGATTAAGAGAAGAGAATTATGTCATTTCAGTACTAACATGTTGATATTTGTATTTGGTGTCTGTGTTTGTGTCTATGTTTCATAGGATATGAGTCTATATATACATGGCACTTACTATTAACTCAAGCTTCACAAAGTGCATTCATGCTTCAACAAATGCAATACAGCCTTCTCTTCAATTTTAGAAACTTCTGTATAGTTTATGCAACATAAATTCTAGCAAATTGAAATCCTCTATATATTTTTAACAATCATATCTAAACTTTAAATTTTACATCACAATTTATTTATTTATTTTATCTATGAGATTATACAATAATAAAGTATTATTTGCAGCCTTCTTGTACCATTGCGTTTGCTGGTGAACCCAATTATCTGAACAATGGAGTGTCTGGTGCAGGAGTTGTATTGTTCGCCGAAGATGGGAGTCTAGTACATATACTTTATTTGCAACAGTTTATTCGGGAAGATATTCTTAAATGGTCACGTGATCAAGAAATTATATTTTGGTCACTTTCACAAAAAGATAAATCAGTACTTAAAAAAATAATTAAATAATATTTACTTTTCAAATTATTAAATAAAGTGAGTATGACCAAATGTAATTTTTTTATTACGTGTCCATCTAAGAATATCTATCATCTAGGTCTTATATGTATTATTTATTTATTTGTAAATAAAATGTAGCCAACACTTAAGTTTCTATGTAGTACTATGGATTCCGTGAAGGACTCAAGAATCAAAGCGAACGACTGAAGTATCAAATAAAAGAATATGTTGCATATCGGGCTCTAATTTTGGGTATGAAACAAGCAATCATGAAAGGATTTCAGCACATTACTGTCGAAGGAGATTCAAAGTTTGTTATCGATCAGGTTTGTTTTATTATTATTTGATATATTTTTTATAAAATTAAAATTGCATTTAAATATTGATAAAAACGAAATATAATCCAATAATTCAGATAATATATTACATGGTTATTTGAAAATTCTAAGTACACATTAACAACAACCTAAGGAACCTATCCTCTACCCCAAAAAAGAATGGCTCCTTTGGATTCATTTTGTTTATATTCTTCCTAATTGGTTAGATATTGTTAAAATTTACCCATTTGTTACTTTTTATTTCTTTTCTATACATTTCTCTTTCTTAAAACATTTACCAACATATGTTATTGGTTTTGCAACAGTTCGGAAAACCTTGGCAAACAACCGACCTTCAAGATTTATGTCTTGAGGCTATGAAATTGAGGAAAAGTTTTCAGTCATTCTCCATCAATCTAATTTCTGATCAGGTATTGGTTTATTAGTAATTTGGTTATTAAGTTTAAGTTTCCTCGTCTCAATTGGGTATTGCTTTGTTGAGTTAAAAATAATTGAATTGGAATTTGAGAATCATTTTGTGTTGGGGAGTTAGGGAGAGGGTAGGAAGAAATAACATACCAATCGTTGTGAATTCTTCTTTAAAATCACACCAATAAAATAACTTGATGTGTGGAGCAATAGAACGACAACCAATAAACTAATGGATTAAACAATAATAATAACCGATAAACAAGATAAGGAGAAGAAAGAACACACAATGTTTGTTTACTCAGTTTGCCTATAACCTACTCTGGAGGAGAGAGCAGCCCCTCCGTTCCACTAGAATCAAATAGTCACTTTAAAAAAAAATTACTAATTGGGTTACAAGAATTAATCTTAATTCTACCCAAATCTCGAATCTCTTCCCGTGGTCAAGAGACTCAATTTGACCTAGTCTACCCAAGGTGTACTGCAAAGATAGTTCGTCCACCCCTAGAGTTGTACCAAGAGAAAACCCTTTTTTTTCCTCTCTAAAATCCTAGCCTTTGTGTGGTGGCAAACCCTAATTCTTGTCGTAACAAATCTATTTTAAAATAAAACAAATCTGAGTGTCCTTCAAGAAAAAATATTTTTTCAAAAAAAATCTCCATGATTTTCTGACTTCCTTGTAAACGAGATTTCAAGGCATAACCAACACCAATGTTTCATGACCATAAGAGACGGACACATCACATCTCCACTCAAAAATTTAATTTATTATGTTCTTCCCATTCACAGTCGATGTAAGAGTTAACCACTCATACTTGAAATCCAACAATCTTTTCTCAAGTACGAGTTTTCACATTCTATAATTGATCCAATATTAGGATCCACTCCCGCTCTCTCCCATCAAGGCAAACAACAACTCTGATACCACTTGTAGGGAGTCACGGGAGCGTCGAGGGAAACAATTGGTCAATGTTCCAGGACCGAAGAGAGGAAAATGATATAGCTCCATCTAAAACTTTAAAGCATTTGGTTGATGAATCACTTCTCTTATATATTCAACCTTCTTCATATTCATATAAACATTTTTCTTATTATTTTTTATTTTGCATGCCTGTCTACTATAATAATACATGTTAGTATATGGTTGCATTTATTATTTAGCAAGCATTGAATTGTCATTTTGTTGGTTATTGGTTAATAACAAAGTTATGGTTATTTTATTCCGTGAACATAATTTAATTGATAGAGTCATCATATTTTATATATAGGAGTTGAAGTTTGAACTTAAAACATTACACTTATTCACTTTAAAGATTACTTTCAAAGGTGTTATTGTAAAAAAAAATTGTATTTTTTTTGAAAACTCAGTATCTGGCCAAAGACCAACTAATCCGAAGGAACCACCACCCTCCAGTTCACAGAAAATGATATATATGGTGTAATTTGCAAGACACCAACAATATGTCTTTAATATTGTCTTATATCAATATTGCATTATCATTGCTGCATGTTTTGATTTTCCTTCCCTTCTATCCTAATAGAAGAAACTTCATGTTACACAACTCTGCATTTAAATTACATGCATGACTCAGCATGTGACATAAAATGTAACTATTATTTCCACTAGCACCACATCATTATGCTCCTAATTTTATAATAATTTTATGATTGACTTATTTTATTTTAGATTACATCCCACCCTCTTTTAATTGGCCATTTTCTTTGTGGAAAATTCAAATCAAATAAACCAAACATGGCGTTTGAAAACATTTATTTTAGCTATACTGTTCTTGATTGATCACTCACAGAAATGGCATTAAGCTCCTAATTATATGAATATTTACATTCAGCTCTAACTCTTCATTTTTTTTTTCTCTATTCAATTTAGGTTATAACTCCTTATATTTTTATTTGACCGTTAATAAATAACACTTTTTTATGTGTGAATGTTTAAGAAAAATAATAGTCCAGCTATTCTTCAAGCAAGGCGTGCCATCTTTCTCGAAGGTTAGACCTTAAGACTTTTCTCGGTTCCCTATAGGTTTTAATTGTTTGATTCTTTGGTTTCCTATTAAACAAGAATTTAAAAAATTGTAGTCAAAATTAACTATTTTGAGAACTATTCATCATTAGTTGGTTCATGGGTGATTGACGTTGGACTTAATAGAAATGATCACGGTTCGATTCCCCACAACTACGATCGAGAGAGGCTGAAACCACTTGATGTCAGAACTATTACTTGAACCAGATTAGACAGTCCAATGAGCCGGATATTGGTGGTGAAAAAAACTACTTTGAGAACAAATTAAAAAGCATCTTTAGTTTAATTCTGTTAAGAAGCCTCGCATCGTGATATGGTTTTAATGTGTGTTTATAAATGTGAGACAATCCTCACCTTACAGGCCGGTTTTGTAAGGATGAGTTAGACTCAACACTCAATTCTAAAATGGTATCAAAACCTCTCCACAATCCGTTTGGTCGCCTGTTATCAGGTTTCCGCTATTGGGCCACCCACCGTTTATATCCATGCACTAAGCCCAATAGTGTTGAGCATAAAGGGATGTGTTAAGAAGTCCCACATCGATTGCAAGATGGACTGTTTTTATAAATAAATGAGAATTGCATACTTGCAAGCTTTAGAACCACAAACACAAGTATATTTTGTTTGTGTTTGGTTTTTTCTATTTAAATTGATGTATATTCTTGACTTTATTTTTACCCATCGAAGAGGATCCAGTAGAGCTAAAAAATTCCAAGAATAGAGAAGTGGTGGTGTATTCTTTTTCTGAAAGCGAAAAAAACTCCATGGAAGAGAAGATGAAGGAAGGTAAAAAAAGTGCCAGAAAGAAGAAAGGGAGAAAGGGATCAGGGATAGATCAAGGAAGCAAAGGTGGGGAGGTAGTTAGAGATCAAATGCAGAATAATGGGGGAGAAGATGAACTCACGGAGGAGGACTTTATTGAGGAAGCTGAACTCCAGCTTCGTGTCCCTATGCCTTCTAGTTCGGGTGTGGATTTGATGGTGGGTGAGGATACTTTGCAAGTTCAAAACTCTCTCGATCCTACTGCAATTGAAGGTTCTTTGTTACATAGGAAAGCTTCGAAATTACTGGAGATTCAAAAAACAGTAGGATTTTCTTTTGAGATGGAGGATAGAGAGGTATGTGATAAAATGGTGGAGGATGAATTAAGAGATAGGGCTCAGAAAGTGGAAAGGGAGGTAGTTAATGGTAATCAATGATAGTTGGATCTATGAATATGAGAGGTTTGGGGGGTGGTGTGAAGAGGAGAAAGGTACGGGATCTGATTTTTCAAAATCAAATTGATTTTTTGGCTTTGCAGGAAACCAAATTGGAAAGGATAAATGAGAAGTTGTGCCATAGCCTCTGGTGTTCTCAGGACTGTCATTGGGTGGTTCTCCCGGCGGAAGGGAATAGTGGAGGAATCCTTTCGTTATGGAGGAAGTCCTGTTCTTCTCTGAAATTTACTTTTTATGGAGAAGGTTTTGTGGGAGTTTGTCTTGAATGGGGAGTGTCGAAGAAGATTTGTTTTGTGGTAAATGTTTTCGCAAAATGTGATACGGTGGCTAAGAGGAGGTTGAGGAAGACTCTTATCATGTCCAAAAGGGGGTTTGGCGATGGGAATTGGTGCATTCTTGGTGATTTTAATTCGGTGGTGAGTGGGGAGGAGAGACGTGGGGTTAACAATGAGTCAACTTTGACGACTGATATGAGGGAGTTTGGAGGATTTATCGAGGGTATGGGCTTGGTAGATCTTCCGCTTCTTAGTCGTCGTTATACTTGGTTTCATCCTAGTGGTAGGGCGATGAGTCGTATTGACCGTGTCCTTGTGTCTCCAGAGTGGCTGCAATGTTGGGGGCAAAGCTCTTTGTGGGTTTTACCTCGAGACATGTCGGATCATTGTCCTCTTTTATTAAAACGAAATGGCTATGATTGGGGCCCTAAACCTTTTCGTTTTAATAACGCTTGGTTGGAGCATAAAGATTTCAACAAGTAGGTGGAGGAGGTGTGGAGGGGTATTAACGAAGTTGGGTGGATGGGATTTATTCTAAAAAAGAAACTAAAGGGCCTAAAAGTTCTGTTGAAAGCTTGGCAAAAAGTGGAGTTTGAGGGTGGTGAAAAAAGAATAGCTGAGTTAATTGAGGATATCAAGGATCTTGATATTAGAGGTGAACTGGTGGGGCTGTCTGAACAGGAAGTTATCTCGCAAAGATCATTGGAGAAGATTGAGGAGCAAAGATATAGCAATTTTTCAAAGTTCTAGATCAAAGTGGTTATGTCAGGGTGATGCTAATACCAAATTCTTCTATCGATGTGTTGCATCTAGAGGCAATCTAAATTCACTGATGGCACTCAAGTGGGAGATGTTTGGCTGGAGTCTCCTCTGCTTATCCGTGAGGCAGTGGTAAATTATTTTGAGGTCCTCTTCTCTTCTATTCAGAGGCGCAGACCGCTACTGAATGGAGTGCAGTTTCCTTTACTTTCTGAAGCAGAAAATATGTTGCTGGCTAGGCCTTTTTCAGATGCTGAAATTTCAAACGTGGTTAGGATAAGTGATGGGAACAAAAGCCCAGGCCCGAATGGATTTAATTTTGCGTTTTTGAAGAATTGTTGGGATACTATCAAAGGCGAAGTTAGGATTATGTTTGATCAATTTCATGGGAATGCTTCGTTACCGAAGAGCTTTTTATCCTACTTTGTGGCGTTAATTCCGAAGGTGAGTTCCCCTTTTGCCTTATCGGATTTTCGTCCTATTTCCTTATTGGGTTGTCTTTATAAGCTTGTGGCAAAAGTTTTAGCGGTTAGATTGGGTAGTGTTATGAATTCTATTATAAGTTCTTCTCAATCGGCTTTTATTAAAGGTCTTAACTTGGTAGACGGGGTAGTGGTAATTAATGAGGTGTTGGATGTGGCAAAGAAGACAGGAAAGGAGGTGGTGGTTTTTAAGGTAGATTTTAAAAAGGCATATGATTCGGTGGATTAAGGTTTTCTTGAATATATGTTAAGGAGATTCGGTTTTTGTGATAAATGGATTGATTGGATGAGGGCTTGTGTGTTTATGGGTAGCATGTCTATTGTTGTGAATGGTTCGCCTACGAGAGAAATAGATATTCAAAGAGGTCTCAAGCAAGGGGATCATTTAGCTCTGTTCTTATTTCTTTTAGTTGCGGAAGGCTTCGGGGGTGTTATGCGAAGGGATGTGGAGTTGGATCTGTTCAAGGGCTTTATGGTGGGGAGAAATGGAGTTGTTGTTTCTCATTTGCAATATGCGGATGATACATTGTGTATAGGGGAAACTTCGTCAAAAAATTTATGGACTCTTAAGGCTATTCTTCGTCGTTTTGAAATGACGTCGGGTCTAAGAATTAACTTTTCAAAAAGTTGTCTTTTAGGTGTTAATGTCACGGAGGAGTTCTTGGATATAGGGTGTTCGTTTCTTAACTGTAAGCGTGGAGAGGTCCCATTTAAGTACCTTGGTCTTCCGGTTGGGGCGAATCCTCGTCGTTTAATCACGTGGGAACATCTTTTGGAACAGGTACGGCGGAAGTTAAATTCTTGGAAAAACAAATTTATTAGTTTTGGAGGGAGGATAGTTTTACTGAACTCGGTTTTAAATTCTATTCTTATCTTCTTTATATCTTTTATGAAAATGCCGACCCAAGGGTGGAAGAAGTTGATTACCATTCAAAGAGATTTCTTGTGGGTAGGAGCTAGAGGAGGGAGGAAGATTAGTTGGGTGAAATGGGATGTAGTGTGTCAAAAGAAGAGTGATGGTGGTCTAGGGGTGAAGAATGTTAGAACCATGAATCTTAGTTTGTTGGCAAAATGGCGTTGGAGAATTCTTCCAAATGAGCAAAGCTTATGGAGGGAGGTAATTACAGCAAGATATGGAGATGAAATTTGTTTTACTGCAGATTGGTCAGGTCTTTCTTTTCCCGTAACTTCGTCGGCTTGGTGGAAAGACATTAGTAAGTTGGAGAGTGCTGCAGGCTCGATCACTTGGATTTTCGAAGCTTTAGAGAGGAGAGTTGGGAATGGAAGATCTACTTATTTTTGGCTGGAAAAGTGGATTGGGGGCTCTACCTTGAGGGACAGATTTCCTAGACTTTATTCCCTTTCAGAACAAAAACAGGTGTTAATTAGTGATGTGGTGCTGGATAATTTTGATCGGTCTTGATTGGAGTGGCGCAGAGGGTTATTTCAATGCGAAGAGGAGAGTCTTGGACAGTTGGAGGAGTTGGTTAGGGATGTCATACTTACTTTGTACAGTGATACATGGTTTTGGAAGTTGGAGGGGGATGGTTTATTTCCGGTTAGTTCAGCCTATGATCGTCTTGCTGTGGATCTATATAACTTCGGCCCTATTTTGGACATGGAATCTCGGGTTTTCAAGAAAATTTGGTCGAGCCCGGCACCGTCAAAGTTAATTGCGTTTTCTTGGCAACTTCTCTATGATAGACTCCCCTCTAAGACTAATCTCTACCGGAGAGGAGTTGTTCAAGGCTTGCGATGTCAAGAGTGTGTGTGGTGTGCGGATAAACCAGAGTCTGAAAAACATCTTATGCTGCACTGTAATTTTGCCCAAGTTGTGTGGAGGGAGGTTTGTGTGTGGTTGAATCTGGATATTATTATTCCCCCTAATATGTTCTTGCTTTTTCTCTGGTTCTATGGTGGGGCATCTAATAAAAAGACGAGGAAAGGATTTTTGCTAGTCTGACATACTACACTGTGATCCTTATGGAAAGCCAGGAATGCTAGGATTTTTGATAATGTGTCAAAAAATCCTAAAGAAATTGTGGAAGATGTTAAAGTTGTGACTTGGAGATGGAGTGTTCACAGGTTGAAGATCTCTCTGTGTTTGTTGTACGAGTGGAAGCAACAACCGTGTTATTGTTTTCGGTGTTGATTGCTGGGTATAACTGGTAGGAGGTGGAATTTTTGTTGTTAAGTGTTGGTGGGTTTAGTTGTTTCGCTGGTTTTGCTTTTAAGTAGGTAGTTTGTTCTTTTTTAGTGTTGTGGGAGTTATCCTCTTTTTGAGGTTGTGTTGTTGGAGCTGGTTTTTGACTCAACTTTGTTTCTTTTCTCTTTGTGTATGTCTTATACTCAAAGAGTGTTTATTAATAAATTTTGCCATTTCAAAAAAACTTAGACAAGTTTTTGAAAGAAATATTGTGAAGCAATCTGTTAGCTTGCTCTAAAATTTATTTTGATATTTGTATTTGGTAGGGAAGCATAAATTTTAATGGATTTTTATCTTAAATTTTTGTAGTTGGTCAAGTTGAAGAAGATAATTTGCTTATCGAAAATTATTGGCAATTATTTCATGAGGCCTTTAATGAAGATTTTATAACTGCAACTGCTAGTGGCGGATCTAGGACCCTGGATCAGGGGATGCAAATTTTATGGTGAAATTTTTTACTCCATTAATAATTTTTGTAATTAAAAATTTGAAAAGATAATTTTGTCGATGTTTGCAACTGCATGAGGTTCAATGTTTGTTTTTACAATTTTGTCAAACTACTTTTAAGGAATTAAAATAATGATGCTATAATGTTTGGATGTTATTGTATATTTTTTTTTTACAATTGGATGTTATTATATTGTTATGTGCATGTTTAAGAATCTCCACAAATGTTATTCCAACATCACACCACCAACATTTCTACAATATCAAGGGATATTTTGGTCATTTTCCTCATCAAATATACAACATGTGACCTTTTTGGTTTATATATTTTAATAATTAAATGAGCAAAATGACAAATATACCCTTTGATGTTGTAAAAATGTTGGAAGAGTGATGTTGGAATAGCATTTCTCATGAATCTATGTTTCAACTTATCATAAAATTTTGGTGAATTTTTTGGTATACATCTTATATATATATATATATATATATATATATATATATTGCTAATATGTATAATTTTAATGTGTTTACAAATAATATTTATTAATTTTTCTATATTAAATATTATTCGTGAATTTATTAGAATTATACACCTCAACGGCAGCATGTTCACCTAAAACGTTTTGCTATGTGATCAATGACAACCATGACCGAAGCTGTTTGATTTCATGAGCTCGGGAATTTTCATTTGATGAATCATATCTAACTTGGTTAAAAAATTTCACCATATTTTGTAGAGAAATTATACAAAGCACAATTTCTTGCATTGTATTAAACATACGACAAAACATTTCACCATATTAAAGAAGCATGAAAGTATCAACATAGTGTGATATAAATAATAAATACTTATAGTCTTGTAATTGTAACTATTTAATTAAGAGCTCAATATTTTATTTTATTTTTAAAATAGGTTGCAGTTATCTACAAATATTTATTCATGTTATTTTATAAACGTTTAATATCATTTACATTTTCACATATTTGATTTCTGACCCTAAAAAATACAACACATAAATAATACCATTTTTTTGTCGTCCTACCTACATTTTGCCCATCCTACGTATTTTCATTTTTACCATTCTACTATTTAAGTAGCAGACGTTTGTAGCAGACGTTATAAAAATGGTAAATTTTTAACAAATTTTGTAAATATCATTTGTTACTTAAGTATCGGACATTATAAAAAATCTGACAGGCTACGTGTCTTTTGTAAATAATAAGACTAAGTTTTGGTCTTCATCTTGTTTTCTCATTTTGAGGATCCATAAGTTTTGCTTCTTCTGTGATGTGAGTTTGTTATCATCAAAATCCAGCCAAGTTCAAGAAAGAAATATTCTTCACATCTTTGGGGTTTATCTGCTACCTAAATAGCATATATGAGTAAATTTTAGTAAATTCGCAAGGCACGCGAAAAAATAGGTAAGGTGGAAAAAAATTGGGTCATACTAACTAGTGTTAGCAATTTAGGAATATTATTGAGTTAAACGAATATTCCAATTTGTGATTTAATAGAAGAATGATGATTAAAGTATTAATTTGTTCATGATTTATAAAATAATTTGTTATTTATATGACAAACTAATCATATGATACTTTGTCTTTCAACCAAAAAAAAAGGTGATATTTTATCATAATTCTCACACGTTTATATATACTGGTGTAATTCAATTGAATTCTAACCAAATTGAATTGAGATGCACAATTAACATTCAAAATTAGTATATATATATATATATATATATTGCATATTAGTATCTATAGTTACTTTAGTAAAAAAAGAAAAATCTTTGTAGCCATTTTCCATTTTAAAAAGGCGGAAGGAGAAAGCTTGGTGGAAAAATGAAAAAGCTTGGTGGAACTTATGGCTATTTATAAAGGTCTCTTTTTAGCTTGGAGTTGAATATCAAGGACATGTGGTGTTATTCCGACTCTAAGATGGCGATTAAACTTATCACCGATCTTATTGACGCGTGACACCATTATGCAGCCATCCTCAATAACATCAAGGACATCTTGAATAGAGACTGATAAGTTTTAATTCTTCATACCTGTGAGGGCAACGCCTGCACTGACTACTTAGCTAAGCATGGAGCAAATAACACTGAGGTTTATTTCTTATGTTTCAAAATAGCACTTTTGGCCAAAATAACACTGAGGTTTAGCAAAAGTGTTATTTTATAGGGGGTCAAAATCACAACTTTCTGAAACTTAGGGGGCCAAAAGCGCTATTTTGAAACATAGGGAGCCAAAATCGCAACTTTTTGAAACTTAGGGGACCAAAAGTGCTATTTTGAAATATAAGGGGCAAAATCGCAACTTTTTCAAACTTAGGAGGCCAAAAATGCAATTTAGCCTTTTTCCAATTATGGCCTCCAAACTAATATAAACAAAAATGCAACTCTTAAATTAGGATCACAATTGAAAATCAAAATCAACCTTATAATAATTAAGATATTGAGCTCAAACAACATATTTTGTAGTGTTATTTTTGTGAATATACATATAGTCAGAAATAATGTACTCTACTTGCTAGTCTTACTTTTGTGAAAACCTAGTCAAAAATATCCTGAACTTAGTCTTCAACTTATGATTTCTCTTCTCGATTTTTATGTAGATTCTAAGATTGAGCTTGAGTTCTAATCTAATTCTATGGAAGCTTAGTCCTTCGAATCCACCATTACTATTCATATTGTCCTTTCAGGAAAGTTGGTTATTTCCGGTGATGAGAGGGAGGAGGACATAATCATAGAATTGGTAAGGAACGTAGAACATATGACTCTAGTCTATCCTTACTATAGTAAGCCTCAAATACTCAGGCGTTTCCCTACTTTTACCACATCCCCCCCTCTCTTTTGAGTGCGAGGTATTGCGAGTGGCAAATGTTGCTCTTAGGCGGTACAACTCAATAATTGGTCTTTCGCTAGGGCTTTTGAGATTGTATGCAATGGAAAATATATGAACAATATATTGGCTTGGGGAAGAAGTTAAAGTGTATTTTTTACATGAGTTAGCGGTTAAAATATAATCTTAAAACAAGCTATAAGTCATTTAGAGAAGTCTTATACCAATTGCTTTTTATTCTATCAAACAAGTTTATAAGTTAATTCAATAAGTTATAAGATAGTTTATATGTGTTATCAAATTCAAAGAGACACTAAATTGTCTAATTTTATCCTCATATTTAATCATTTATTATCAATTAAGTGATTATTTTATCACATACTATTAGTTTGATTTCCAAATTTGTCCATTTATTCTCAAATTAGTCTCTACTTTTTTCTAAAATGACTTATCTAAATAAAATTTGACACGGTCATAAATTTTTTAAATTCATAAAATCGAAATCTATTTAAGATTGTCTTATAAAGTTAAAGATTAATTTAATAATTTACTCATTATTTTCTTTCAGGGAAAAAATGAAAATAAAATATGGAAAAAACTAACATGTATTATAAGAACACATGTTAATTAATAAATTTAAATACAGAAATATTATCCTCAAAATTAAAATATATATTTTTTCAATAAAATTTTTTCATTTTGGGTATATATATATATACTCCCTCGGTCCCATATTATAAGGGAAAAATGACCCTTTCTTTTGTCCCAAATTATAAGGGAAAAAACAACTTTCAAGAATGTTTTTTACTTATTCTTATAAAATTAAATGCAAATTGCATTTAATTTTTTCTCTCTCTCCTTTTCTCAATAAACAACAACCAATCAAATTTGTTTTTACATCTTCCCATGCAACTTATTTCAATAAAACCCACAAAACCATATTTCAAATTCTCAAGTTTTGATTTTCTTAATAAGTGTGTTTTTCCCCCTTATAATATGGGACGGAGGGAGTATATATATTGTTAGATATTTAATTTTTCGTTAAAAAAATATGTCTACATATATACTCCCTCCGTCGCATAATATAAACAAAAAAAAAATTTCACACTTATTAAGAAAAGTAAAATGTGATATTTGAAGTATGACTTTTTGTGTTTTTCTTGAAATAAGTTTCATTGGAAGATGTAAAAAGAATTTTGATTGGTGGTTGATTATGGTGAAAAGAAGAGAGAGAGTAAATATTATGAGAATAAGTAAAAGTAAACTTGAAAATGGTAAAAGTTACTTTTTTTTGCTTATAATTTGGGACAAGAAAAAATAGTTTTTTTTTCCTTATAATATGGGACGGAGGGATTATATATATATATAGCCATAGCAGTAGCGCGCACGGACTAGAGCAAGAAAAGCATTAGAACAGGAAAAAAAAATACTGAAAAGCAGAGAGAGAAAGAAATCATGAGTCGTGGAAACCATGGAGAGGTGAATCTTCTTCTTCTTCATCTTTTTAGTTTTCGTTGATGCGATTTACTCATTTTCGTTTGCTTTTAGTCACGATCATTTGTTTTGACGGTTATTGTGTTTTCCGGCGTCTGTAACTAGTGGCGGAGCCAGGGGTGGCACGGCCGGGCCGCGGCCCACCCCAAAATATAGAAAATTATCATAATATCCATAGTATTTTTGTAATGTTAAATGCATTATACTGTATATCAGTTTGGACGAAATATTATCATGTTTGTGCGTGTAGCCTACTGATAGGTGGTGTGTTTTTACTTTTAAGGTTGTTTCTGGGGATGAAGGTCCCTAGTTCAACTCTTGGTTACCACCAATTTTGCATTCTGTTTTTTTTTTTAAAAAAAAAAATCAACTTTCATACAAGAAGGGTTTAAACATACTTTCTTAAGCTTATTCCAAAAAAAAAAATACTCCATCCGTCCCATAATATAAGAACTCATAGACCATTGCAACGCCAATACAGAATTTTGATTACAAATATCTTTAATTGTCTATTAGTAAATATTATAGAAATTTGATATTTTAAAAATATTCATCGAAACAAATCAAACAAGATCTTGTATGATAATATTTACATTTATATATTTTTAGAAAAATATGGTCGAAATAAGATATATAAATAGTGCAAAATAAGCCACATTTTTCTAAACTATTTAATTTTCATACGTATATATCAATATAGCAAAATTAAAAATGTATAATTTCTTGGTAACCCCAAGACAGTGCGAGCTCTTAAAAAGCTGCTTAAAAATCACCAGCCTGATATCATTTTTCTTATGGAAACTAAATTGTTGGACTCTCAATTTCAGTTCCTCAACAGATATAGATATAGCTGCACCCCTCACATTATTAACTGCTCAGTTACAGGTGGGCGAAGGGCTGGGGGGCTTGCCCTGTTGTGGAACCATTATACTGTTAAAATGGAAATAAAGAATTTTGATTTTAACTACATTGGTATGTTACTCCACTCCACCCTTAATAATCATAGCTGGAGGGCTACAGGCATTTATGGCTACCCTCAAGCTCCTAATAAGTATCTTACTTGTCGTTTAATAAATGATTTATCTTGTTTAAATGTTTGTGCTAACTGGTTAGTGTTTGGGGATTTCAACGTAGTCCTAACTACTGAGGAGAAATCTGGGGGTAACCCCATAGAGCCCAACATTACTACCAACTTTAGAAATACTTTAGCACATTGTGATTTGCAGGATCTTGGCTTTAAGGGAAGTAGCTACACTTGGACCAACAAGCACCAAGGAGAAAGTCTCATATAGTCCAGGCTTGATCGCTTCCTAGCCACTACTGATTGGATTACTACTTTCCCTGTGTTTACTAATAATCACCTTGTTAGATATAAATCTGATCACTGCCCTATCCTGCTAGAATTCTCTCACTTTTATTGCAACAGGGCTACAAATACCAAACAAACTACTAATGAGAACCACATACACATTGTCATGGATGCTTGGATGCACAAAGGCTCTCTAGACAAAAAGCTACAACACACTCTTACTACCCTTCATAATTGGGGAAGGAAAACTTTTGGAATCATTCCCAAAAGAATCAAGGATACCCAAGCAGAGCTCTACAAGTTACAACAAAACCATAATACTCAGAACCTATCCCAAATGTTAAAAGAAAAAGAAAAAGAACTAGATGACCTGCTTGAAAAGGAGGAAATGTGGTGGAGCCAGAGGTCTAGGGCTCTCTGGCTCACTTATGGAGATAAAAATACAAAATTCTTTCATCAAAAAGCTAGCCAAAGACGTAGGAGGAACACCATTGACAGTATAAAAGACTCTATGGACTCTCTACAAACTGATCAAGAGGAGATTGAAAAGATTTTCATAAACCACTTTCAGCAACTGTTTACTAACCAAAATATTACTAATGTGGCTGATACTGCGCAGGTTGTTAAAAACAGACTGGACCAAGAGCAACATGATTACCTACAAAAAGAATTCACAGCTGAAGAGGTGTTTATAGCCATAAAGGATATGAAAAGCTTAGCTTCCCCTGGCCCTGATGGCTTACCAGCTAGATTTTACCACACCTACTGGGACATAGTGGGCAAAGATATCACAAAGGAGGTTCTCTGGGTTCTAAACCAGGGTGGGAACCCCCAGGTCTATAATGACACTCACATATGCCTCATCCCAAAAATCAATAGACCCTCCTACCCAAGTGAATTTAGACCCATTTCCTTGTGTAATGTAACCCTGAAGATCATCACAAAAACCATTGCAAATAGACTAAAAACCATCCTTCCTACCATCATTAGCCAAAACCAAAGTGCTTTTGTCCCAGGGAGACTTATCTCTGATAACACCATTATAGCAAATGAGATTTTTCACTACTTAAACCAAACCACCAGAAAAACAGGTTTTGTGGGAATCAAAACAGATATGGCTAAAGCTTATGACAGGATTGAGTGGGAATTCTTAAAAGCTACTTTGGAATCAATGAACTTCCCCCATAATATGATCAACACCATTATGCAGTGTGTCTCCACTATCTCTTTCTCCATATTGGTGAATGGGAAGCCTACTAAGTATTTCTTACCAAGGAGAGGTCTCAGACAGGGAGACCCCCTTTCTCACTACCTTTTTATTATTTGTGTTGATGTCCTCTCTGCTCTTATTTCAAAAGCTCAATCTACAGAGCTCATACATGGGGTGAAAATTGCCCTAGGAGCACCAGAGATAACTCACCTATTTTTTGCTGATGACAGCCTCATGTTTTGCAGGGCTAATACAGAAGAAACCAACCAAATCAAGACCATCATCAATCAGTACCAGCAGGCTTCTAGACAATTGGTAAACTACCAGAAATCAGAAATGGTTTTTAGTAAAAAAGTCCCTACAACTATGAGGCAAGCCATTCACCAGATCCTCCCTATGGCCATTGTGGGCAACTACTCAAAGTATTTGGGACAGCCTACAGTTATTGGCAAATCCAAGACACAAGTTTTCAACTTTATTCAAGACAAAATCTGGAAAAAGCTTAAAGGGTGGAAAGAAAAACACCTCTCCTTTGCTGGTAGGGCAACTCTGATAAAAGCAGTTGCTCAAGCCATCCTAACTTACCTAATGAGCAATTTTTTAATCCCAAAAGGTTTGTGCAATAAAATGGAAAGTATGATAGGTCGTTTCTGGTGGGGCAGCAATGTGGACAAGAGAAAAATCCACTGGGTTAGCTGGAAAAAAACATGTAAACAGAAACAAAGTGGAGGTATGGGGTTTAGAGACCTCAGAGCTTTTAATGAAGCACTATTAGCAAAGCAAGGCTGGAGACTTCTCACTGAGCCAGACTCCCTTATGGCAAGAACTCTGAAAGCAAAGTACTTCCCTCATCACAACTTCCTCCAAGCAAAGAAAGGGACAAGGTCTAGTTATTCATGGCAAAGTATACAACAAGCCAGCTGGATCCTAAAGAAGGGTTGTTTCTGGATTGTGGGAAACGGGAATCACATCAACATTTGGGAGGACATATGGATAAACCCCCAAGTTGGAAACACCATATGGACAACAAAACCTACAAATACCCAGCTTCAGTATGTAAAAGATCTAATTGACCCTGTCAACCACACTTGGAACTCCCAAACTATAAAACAAAACTTCATCCCTATAGAAGCTAACCAAATCCTCAAATTCCCTTATCTTACATCACTGAGGACGATGTGATTTGTTGGCAGGGCACAACAAATGGATCCTACACAGTAAAATCTAGCTACAATGCCCAAATAGAATGGAGTTCAAAAAACTCTGCTCAACCTCAGACTAGCAATCAGCTTGATGAAGCCCCTATGTGGAACAATCTTTGGAAAATAGAAGCCCCCCCCCCCAAGTATCTACACCTATTATGGAGAATCCTACATAATGTTATACCTGTTAAAGCAAACCTCATAAAAAAAGGCATTGTTTGTGACTCAATTTGCCCCAGATGTCATATGAGCCCTGAAACCATTGAGCACACTTTCTTACAATGTGACTGGGCTAGAATGGTTTGGTTTGGATCCCCCATAACAATCATGACTACTCAAATTCAGCCTATGATATTCCCAGATTGGTTAAGATACATGTTGAAAAACTCCACAAAGGAAGGCATGCAGATCATAGCTACTCTAACATATGGAATATGGCTAGCACGAAACAACAAAGTTTTTCAAAAGAAAGACACACCTGCGACTGAAGCGGTTGAACGAGCAATGAAAAACCTATCTGAGTACCGTCACCACCGCGTGGTTGAACATATCACAGCCTCGAAGCCTCCAAACTCCACTGTCCGTAACAACATAAGCTGGAGTCCCCCTCCCTCGAACTACCTCAAACTCAACATGGATGCTCATTTAACAAATGATGGCCATTGGGGTTTTGGCATGCTAGTGCGGAGGGACGATGGTCGCTGCGTTGTAGCGGCAACCCGAGTTTGCAAAGGTAATCTCGATGCAGATATGGCTGAAGCAACAGGCCTCTTCGAAGCGCTCAAATGGATAGAGAAGGACTGCTACAGTAACACGATAATTGAAATGGATTCTGAGAAAATCGTGCTTGCCATGAACAACCATCAATTTCCCAGAACAAATTGGGGAAAAATGGTGCAAAGATGCGATAGGGTTTGTGCATCTCTGAACCACACCTCCGTCTCGTGGATTTGCAGGAAGGGAAACGAAGCAGCGCATGTATTAGCAAGATGGGCTATCAAAGAGCCCAATACTGAGTGGGCCTCAAATTTCCCAAATTGTGTAACTCCTCATATCCAAAAAGATATGAGATCTGTAAACCCCTCTTTCTCTGTTTAATGAAATGTGTCAATTTTTTCAAAAAAAAAAATGTATAATTTCTATTTTCTAAAAAAAAAACTTTTAATTTAAAATAATATAATTTTTTAATTTACATGTTATGTTATAATTTTTTTGCGGCCCACCCAAAATAAAATTCCTGGCTCCGCCACTGTAACTGCATCATGATGATTTTGATTAGAGAAAAACCGAGTAAACGTTATTTTTTCTTTCTTCGTTCTCCGTCTTCGATTTTGCATTTTTCTCCGGTGCCGGTTATTGTGTTTTCCGGTGACGGTTATTGCGTCTTCCGGCGTCTGTAACTGCTTCGTGATGATTTTGATTCGAGAAACACCGAGTAAACGTTATGTTTTCTTTCTTCGTTCTCCATCTCCGATTTTGCATTCTCTCCGGTGACGGTTATGTTCGTTTTCCGGCGATCTGTGCATTCTCCGGTTGCGGTTTTGTGTGTTTCCACTACGAGACTCCTTCTTCCGCCATGATTGTGTTTGCATGTGTCGATTTCTCTACAGTAACTGTGTGTGATACAGTTATTGATCTTGGCGGTCTGATCCGATCATTTGATCTTAACCGTCGGATGCAAATTAATGATAATAAGTGGAGATTAATTAAAATTGATTTGGTAAATGGAATATCTAAACCGTTTAATATCAACTTAACGATGGAGATTAATTTTTTGTGTGATGCGGTTATACACACCGTTAATCAGGATTTCTCCTCATGATTTGTTTTGCTTACTTCTAAAAGCAACTAATCAATTGCTAAAAACAAAAGTTAGTGATAATTTTTTTCAAAAGTGATATTGATAAATTGTTAAAAAGTGATTTTATAAAAAAGTGTTTTCACGCATATTCCTTAATTTCTTATTGATATTTGTGTTTCTATGGTACTTTACTTTCTTATAGACTTAATCTCTTGTTGAAACTTACACTGAAGTATCGTGATAATAAAAAAACTAGATACATAGAATGAGAACGCAAGCACTCTGATGCCAAAGTCAGAGAATATAAGAGATATAGAGAATGAGAGAGTGAAGAGAGAGAGTGAAGAGAGAGAGTAAAGAATTGAATCTCTAGCTTTCCTGTCAAAGAGACCTTATATAATTGTCCTCAGCGCTGGGTCAAAGGTCCCCCTAATGGGCCGTGTCGAGCAGTCCATTAGGAGAGATTGTCAAGATAACTCAAAGGATTATGGGGAAAGTTGTTACCAGCTGTTACCTTGGTGGAGCACTTCCACGATCATAGGAGGAGTGGATGAGCTCAATGGATACATGTCGAGGAGCACGTGGTGTGCTAGTCTGTCGGGTAGGAGCATGTCCTTGTTGGGCCCGCCCCGTGACCCGAGCAGGAGTGGATTTGGACCAACTCTTGGCCTAGTCCATAATAGATTCTATTCATCTTATTTATTCTTAAGAGAACCCCACCCGAACCATTGTTCAGACCACCAAGCTCTCTCGAATGAATTCTATTTTTTCATCTTTCACTCTAAATCTCTCTCACACAAACGTTCATGGAAATGTAATCAAACTTATTCAAAAAGATTGAATTACTTGTTGAGTTTTCCTTTTTCGTGAAAATTCTAATAAATTTAGACTTTACGCGAATTAAATTCACGTATACCTTCCCAAACTTAATTCACGTAACACGAAATCTAAAATACGGCATGTGAATTAAGATCACGTATTACATGTTGAAGTTTATGGTATTTGTTTTATTTGTTTTTATTGATTTGTTGATAATCCTGCTAATTAGGAATCAACCTTGTTTGTTGTTATCCTATTAAGTAGGACTTATGGATTGTTAGTAGATTGAGTCTTTTTTTTTTTTTTTTTTTTTGAATCAAACAAACTTATTGTATTTTATTAAAAACTAAACATTCAATACAAAAGAGAATATTCTCAAACCTATGGAAGCTAGGCCAAGAATTGGCCGCCCTAGCAAAAGTATGAGCAACCAAATTCGTTTGCCTCCTAACAAATTTAACCTCAAAGTTTATAAAAGATGACATAAGACTAAGGATATCATGAACAATTGACAAAAACTCAGAGTTGCCTCTACGCTTCATATGAATGACCTCTATCAAGACTTTCGAATCACTTTCAAATTGAACTCGATTCAGTCCTCTATGTCTTGCTTCTTCCATGGCTAAAAGTAAAGTCCATGCTTCTCCTTCCACAGATGAAATCACAGTTTGCTGTCATTGTGTCATACCAGCCATGAAGTGACCACTATTATCGCGAAAACACAATCCCATCGAGGTCCTTCCAGATCCAGCCACAAAGGCAACATCAACGTTACATTTTACCCAGTCTAGAGCTGGTTTCTCCCACCTTACTAAATCCGCTTCTGTAGTCCCGCTTACATTATTACTCTGTAACTTATGTACTGAGTACCAATCATTCCAAGTATCAAAAGTGTGTCTTCCAATTTGACGTGACATCTGTACATTATCATTTCAAAGTTTATCATTACGATTTTGCCAAACTAAATATCTACAAAGAAAGGAATATTTAAAAGACTCAATCTACTAACAATCTACCAACGTTACGATTTTGCCGATGTTGTTGTTGTTATTGTTGCTCGAGAGATGATATCGTGTAATACGAAATAATGTTATTTGAAAAAATAAAACAAGAGCAACCAGTGAGAGCATCATAGTAATGTCATGTTCTGCCTTGAATTTACCAAAATATGATCCATTCATTGTAACAACGATAGTCAAAAACAAGGAAAACATCAATGTGGTTAGAGCTATAGTTGCTCAAGCCTCTGATCTCTTTCGTTGATCATGTTCTTATATTTTAACAATGAGATTAGATACATTCATTGATTTAAGAAATTAAAAGCCAAAAAAAGTAAATTAAAGATCCGTTTGGATTTGACTTATTTTTTTAACTTATGAAAATACAAAAATTGTGTCGATTTTGTCATAATTAAGATGAAAAATATACATAAAAATTGATTTATTTGCAAAGTTAAAAAATAAGTCAATTCAGACGGTCCCGATTAAATACCTTGGATTATTTGCAAAGTTCTTCCACCGCAATCACAATCAAAGGATTTTCCATGCTTCTTTTTTTCCCACTATCAGAGTAACAATGTAGATTCATTCACGACACACATCAACGCAGAGATTAAAAACAAAAAAAGAATGAATAGTATGAAGGTATAAAAATAATTAAAAATTTGTCAAAAAAAATAAAAAACATTAAAGGGATGTATAGTACCTTGATGAGAGGAGTTGTATCTTTCTTCTATCACAATCACTCCATTTTCAATTCAAACTCAAAGAAAGAGGGATGATATATATAATAGAATTTAATTGTTGTGAATTGTCAGTATAATACTTTTTTACACGTACATCCAATAATATACCAACACATAACACATTATGTATTGTGTTTAAAAACACATGATGTGTCACACTCGTTAAATGATGTGGCAATACATCATTTGATGTATGTGCAAAAAACCTTTATACTGACGACAGTGCACAACAATTAAACTCTATATAATATAGGTTGAGGAGACCTAAAAAGTGATAGCAAATTTTGGAGACTTTGTTCAAGTATATATTTCAATATTCCAAAGTTATATATAAATAATTTTTTTCTTGCAAAAAAGAAGTTTACTTTTACTCCAAAATATTCATTGTATTCTATTGGCTTAATTAGTCTATTGGTCCCTTAAAGACATTTTAGGTTTTACAATGGTCCCTTAAAGAAAAAAAGGTCCGTTTAAGTCCCTTAACTATATTTCCGTTAGTCGCAATGGTCCTCTCCGTTAATTTGTTTTGATCTGAACCGTTTGATCTTTTTGTTAAAAATGTAATGGTAGGATTTGCATGTCTACTGAATATAACGGTGAACCATCATTAGGCAAATATTTCCCTTGTTCTCCATCTTCTTCTCTCTCTTGTTCTTCATCTTCATCACCAACTTCATCAAACAAACCAAAAAAAAAAATCCCTAAATTGGTAATTGAAATCCCTAATTCCCATGTCCCAACCAAAAAATAGCATAACCAAAACAACTAGAACCTTAAATCTAGATCCTCAAATTGGAAACAACTCAATAACATTAATTTTTCGAGTTTCATTCTTCTTCCATCTCTTTCTCTCTCTAAACTTCATAGCAACAAACTCCACTTTTTGAGCTTAATTCTTCTTCCATCGCAAGAATCCAGATCCCAAATTTTGTCATCTTCATCGTGTTGATTTGTTGTTCTTTGTTGTTGTTGTTGTTGTTTGGTAATGAATGTTACTTTTGATTTGGTTTCTCCTTTGATTTTTGCATAATCTTAATCAAACTCTGATTTGGTTTTGATTTCCCCTTATAGTTTTTTGTCTAAATTTGTTTACTGTTGAGACAAATTTTTAGTTGGGGATTCATGTTCTTCAGGAGGAAGGTTGAATGTTGCTGGGTTTTTTTTTTTTTTTTTAAGATATGGGTTTTTAGAGAAGAAGATGAAGAAATAGAGAAGAAAATTAGTTGATAATAGTGCACCGTTAAATATAGTGGACATTAAAAAATTCAATGGCTATTTTTTCTCAATAAGATCAAACGGCTTAAATTAAAAAAATTATTGAAATCTATGGTGGACCACATGCAATGGTGGTACACCTAATGCATTTAGTGTTAAAAACTAACAGAAAGGATCATTTTGACTAACGGTCATATAGTTAAGGGACCGATCCGGACTATTTTTTCTTTAAGGGACCATTGTGAAAACAAAAATGTTTTTAAGGGACTATTGAACCAATTAAGCCTATTCTATTCTATATTTTTTTATTCGTATCTTTTATATTTAGTTAGAGAATAATGAGACCTAACTCAATAATGTTGTACAAATTTTTCAAAACAAAATATTTTTTTGACGGATACAAAACAAAAACTAAAATATTATTATATAAGTACTCATTACTAAATGTTAATTCAAACTTTGACCCAAAAAAAAAACCTTAATCAATAATCGAACCAATCAGGCTAAAGATATTTATGATTTATGGTTGACTTATAAATGATGTGTGTTAAAATGGGAATTTATCTCATGGAACATGAGGGTCTATTGAAATAATCACCGTCTATTGTAAGAGAGAGATTAGAAAAAAGTGAGTTTTAAAAGTGTAAAATTAAAAAATAGGCAAAAATATAGTAGAAATTCTTTATCTTATTTATTCGTAACATTTTGGTCATTTATCTTTTATTTGTAACATATAGGTCTTTTATCTTATATATTTGTAAGTTTTTTTTATCATTTTTTATTAAAAAAATACTGATTTGGCAAAAAAAAAGAAAATTATTAAAAAAATAAAAATAAAAATTGAAAAAGATGAAGATCTTCATCAAGTTCTTTAAATCTTCAATGGAATATAAAAATAAATAATAAAAACCCAGCAAATTCATTAAACAACAACAATTACAACCCTCAATTCTTCCTTGCACCAACCCTTATTATGGATTCACAGTGCTCATGGTGATCTCACCCTCAAAGATGCTTATTCTTTCTTTATGAATCCTAGCCAAAAGCTTAGCTGGGCTAAATCCATCTGGGATACTGCGATTCCTCCTTCAAAATCATTTATGGTTTGGAGGCTATTTCACAACAAAATGCCCACTGACAAAACTTTGTCTACTAGAGGTTGGCATCTACCTTTCATGTGTAGCTTGTGCAACAACGAAACTGAAACCACCAACCATTTGTTTCTGCATTGTCCTTTTTCTTTGGCTTTATGGCATTGGTTGGCTTATATTATTAATCTCAGCCTTGATTACTCTTCCATTATAGATTTATGGCAGATCACAAACAAAAGTTGGAATCCTCAATGTAAATTAGTTATCACCGGGGCTGTTATTTACATTTTTAACACAATATGGCTTTGTAGAAATAATCTCAGGTTTAAAAATATCAAGCCTAATTTGACTTCTATTACAGCTGAAATCATTGCCAATGTCTCTTTAATTGGCAATTTCACTTTGCTAGCAGCTGGCCCTTTTATATCTGACTTTGAGATCTTGAAGTTCTTTAAAGTTACCTTGCACCAACCTAGGCCTTTTAAAGTCATTGAAGTCCTTTGGTCCTCCCTGTTGTTTGGATGGTACAAATGCAACACAGATGACGCTTCTATTGGCAATCCTGGACCTGCTGCTTGCTCTGGTGTTTTCAGAAATTTTAAAGGTGAGTTTATTGGTTGTTTTACTCAGAGATTAGGAATAACTAATGCGTTGTTTGCTGAACTTATGGGGGTGATCCTAGCTATTGAATGTGCATATGATAAGAACTGGAAACAACTTTGGATTGAATGTGACTCCAAAGTAGTTGCCTCAACATTCAAGTCTCCCCATGTTATTCCTTGGCAACTTAAAAATCGTTGGCTGAACTGCATTACAAAGATCAAATCCATGAACTTTTGTATCTCTCATATTTATCGGGAGGGTAATCATTGCGCAGATAAGCTTGCAACTCTAGGGCTTACTTTGAATGATTTTACATGGTGGAACATTGCTCCTATGATCATTAGAAAGGATCTTGCTAGCAATAGATTAGGCTTTCCGTTTTTTAGAGTTTGTTAATCTTTGTTGAGGGTTTGGTTTGGTCCCCCCTCTCTGTACTCCACTTTTCTTTTATATAATATATGAGGAGTTTATAAAAAATAAAAAAAAAAACCCCCAATTCCAATTTCTAAATCCAATTGCAATCCAATCAAGACCTATATCTTCAACAACAACAATTTATTCATCATCAACAACAACCTTTTCATCAATTACAAACAACAGTAGAATTGTCAATAATCACTTGCTTCTCACTTTCATTTCTTAAATATATATATAAACCCCTTTCAAAAATCTAAGTTTCATTTTGCTCTTTCAAAAAAAAAAAAAACACTCATGAATTTGTTGTTAAGCTTGATAACAATAATCCAATATCCTGATAATCTTCCTAGTAATCAATATCTATTGGTCACTTGTCATTCATTATGTCCAAATCTGAAATGAATTTAATGAAAGACCATAAGAAAGTGACAATAAGAGGAAGAGATGAATTTAGACCAAAAGAAATTTCATCAAACCCCAATCTCTCTTGCTTTCAATTTCGAACCACTCTTTCAATTTTTGGGTTTAGATTTCTTTGAATTTCATATCTATAAGATTTAAGAAAGATGAATGATTTTTTTTTTTAATAAAAAAAAATCTAGTTAGAAACCATAAAAAATGATGGAGATGAATTGTGAAACCCAGGAAAAAGAAGAGAAAGGAACATGATGGAGATATTCACATTTTTTTATTAATTTCTTTTTTTTAACAAAAATGGATTTAAAAAAAAAAATTATCTGATGTGGCAAGCCATGTCAGTATTGTTTTAATAAAAAACGAGAAAAAAGACTAAAGTGTTACAAATATACAAAATAAAGACTTAAATGTTACAAATAAAATATAAAGGACCAAAGTGTTACAAATAAATAAGATAAAGGACCCCGATGTATTTTTGCCCAAAAAATATATGAGAGAAAACCTTTCTAATGGATGATGGAGATTTCAATTGATCCTCTCATATAACATGAATGTCGGTGAAATTTCCACCCTCCATTAAAAAAGAGAATTTATTTTCATGTTAATACATATTTGCTTAATTCGACCCGAGCTTGAACTAAAAACTTGTAAATATGTGTATGTTTTAAGTGGTGATTGTTGCTTTATTTACAAAAAACTGTCATGATTTATATTGTATTTTTTATAGACTAACATAATATTTTTCTACTTTTTATTCTGATTTAGACACATAGCAAGATGTTAAATATATTTCAATTGCCTATCAAAAAAAAAAAAATGTTAAATAACTTTTTGTCTTGTAAGTTATTTATTAGACAAAAAAAATTATTTTGTTATAATTAAAATAAAAAATTGAAAAAAATAAATTTTATCTGATTAACAAATTTTTTAAAAATAAACACAATATATAAACTAATTCTTATGTTTTTTTAATGGATTAAAGACACTCATAATCATTTACTTTGCAATTGTTTTCCTCAAAAAATAAAGTATCCATTTTCTTTGAGATTTTACAAATTTTTTTTTAAGAAGGAGATTTTACAATTTAAAACCATCTTCATCAAGCTTTGACCCCGTTTGTTATAGATTTTTTGAAAATATATTCTTATAGTGTAATATAATTTTGTGCAAAAAAATTACAAAGAAATTTTTTATAAAAGCTTCAAATGAAAATTTGGTTTGAATAGTTATTTTTAAAATTATATTTTAGGTATTTCATCATTTTATTGAAAAAAAATTGGATATCAAAATTTCAAAAAAATCACTTTTTTTGAAGTTATTTCAAATAGATTTTCATAAAAATCATTTTTGAAATACTAACTTTTTATAAAATTGAGATTTTAACTATTTTTTGTTCTTTAATAATGTACGTCTATGTTATATGATGTCAAAATTAGTGTTTAAATTTAAAAAAAACGAATATAAAAAAAACGGTTTTATAAAATTCATTTTAAAAAATACAAAGAAAAATTCTATTTTTTTTAAACTGAAATAACAAGAACTTTCTCAATTGTGAAGATGAAGAATTTGTTGGGTCACACAATAAAATTTGTTAATCGCTTCAAATTTTCTTCTTCTTACTATTCTTCAATTTCCCGTTTCAACCACTTCACTACAATTACCACTAGTATGATTCTTCTTTTGCTTTTTTCACTTATAATTTTAAAAAAAAAATTATTTTCTTATGATTTTTATTATTATTATTATTATTATTATTATTATTCAGGTTTGAAATCTGATTCAGTTATAAGAACAATATTGAAACTGAAAACCCCCAAAAACTTCATTTTTCAACAACCTACTGCTAATTACATCCGTAATTTCCGTTATTCTGGTAAGTTTTTTAACTAATTCTGTTAATTTTTTGTTTTTTTTTCTAATTACTATTTTTAATATTGGTTTTGGTTATCTAAGTTTTAGAATTTTGTGTTTGTTTGGGTGAATTATGAAAAGTGTGAAATTTGTATTCATTTAATTTAATTCTCATGTATGATTGGATATAGTAGTCTCTTAGAAACTCCCAAATTGAAAATGTGGGATTGGATTAGATTGGATTGACTTATTTGAGCTTATCTGCATGCATAAGTACTTGTGAGCTCTGCACGGACACTTCTGATCGAAGACATATTCGGTGTCGGACTCATGTTAGTGTCCGACATGACACCACATTACATTAATTTTCTCAAATTCATAATTTTGTATATGAGCTTAGTTTTGTAGTTATGCCGCAACAGGGCTGTTAATTTTACAATTTTCTGTTGTGCAGCATTGAGGCATGGTGATCTAATAGAATAGAAAGAAAACTTAATCTTAGACTTTAATATTAAGCCAACCATAAATGATGCCTAGTCGGGCAAACTTAATCCAACCCTAAGCATAAATAGTCTGTGTTTAGATCTGACATCAACTAGGTATGTAACCAACAAACTCCTTATAAGTACTTGGACATTCCCTACTCTTGATCTCTAGATCTTTGAAACAGAGAAGAAAGTTAAAGCAAGATGACACTTTCTTAATTCGTGGAAATTGAAATTGTTTTCTTCCAATCGAACATGTCGCAGAAGTTTATTGTATTTAAAGTTGAAGTGATATGCCAAGGAAATGTGCTGGTCTTGAGAGTTGACACATCAATTTGATTATTTTATCTTCAGTATTAACTTTTTGGTAATGTCATATTGGTTTTTTTGGTACTTATTCCAGGCATTGGAAGCATCTTAGGTGTGTCGGTTGCAACCGCATCAACTATAGCTTATTCCATCGATGGTGAGTTGCATATTTTGATTGGTATTATGTACTTTAGCTTTTCTGTAGATGTTGTTAAATAGCGATTATAGCGGGGCTATAGCCCCTTGTGGCATGTTAAAGATCGTAGACATTAGATGCAAAAAAAACATGATATACTTTTGATTGAAGAACATATATAACATACTTGTCTAACAAACAATTTTGAGGGTAGAAGATATATTATCCTCGTGTCATAAATGGAACATCATAATTCTTAACAAACTAGATCATAATTCACCAGAGAAAAAATTGTTTGAAAGGTTGAGAACATGATGTGCTTTCAGATCCATTGTATCTTCTGGTAATAGTCCATCAAAGAGATGAGAAATCGATGGTTGATAATAGAACCCAATGCTGTTCACGTGGATAAAACATTATTATCATCATGCTTCAGTTTTTTCAAGGTTTTGAAATATTTTCCTGGTAGTAGTTTACCACTAAAATTGTTGAAAGCGATGTCCACAATTTGCCATTACTTTTTTTACATTTGAACATCCCAAGGTATCATGAAATTTGTTGTTCCGCTGTACTAGGACACTAAATTTATGTGTGTGTATGTTCTTCAGAAAGCATGGAAAGCGACCATCAATCTCATTTATGAGGTTTGACATTGAATTGGGAAGTCTTCCATAAAATTTACAGCGAGAAAGATCCAATTCAGATAAGTGTCTCATGTTACCAATGGTGTGTGGAATTGCTCCAGACAAATCACAGTAAGACGTGATCAATTATTCTTGCAGGTCACGTAGCGGCAACAAAGCATTGCTCCATTCATTTTCCTGAGATGTTATACTTATACCATCTATCTAGATATAGTTGCCTAATATTGGTCAAATTTTGGATAAGCTTTTGCAGATTTGGGTTTATAAGTTTCAGAATTGATCTTGTTACAGAGTTGATAAATGAGAGATCAAGAGTAACCTAACCAACCTCGTGAGCTGAGCAAGCTCTACAGGAATCTGCCCCCAAAGGTAGTATATGGTAAATTCTCCAACTTGCTGAATCCTGATGGAATGGAAGAAATGAAAATGTTCGCAAACAAAGTTCAATTTTTGGTGACGTAGAAGACTAAAAGACTACTTGAACTGTCAAATCCACCATCCATATATATAAATTCTTCACTAAGGTCAAGGCCAATAACATGTCCCTTATTGTCACAAATAACACCGCTCCATTTGCAGCAATTAGTGCTTTTATTCCACAATATTAGGTTGGTGAAAAACTCATTAGTTGTGAGATTGTTTTTGAATTGGAGCAACAAAGATTTTTGATCCTCAAGACAGAGACAATTGGGAGAGGCATGCATGAGTGATATATATGCAGTAGTAGTAGCACAGAAAGAATGAACTCCCTTCTTCGATAGTGAACTTGAAACAATTAGAGTCATCGGACCTCTCAAATAATTATTTGGTTGGTGAAATTCATGTCGTTTCCGAACCTTTTCTTCAATCATTTTAAGGGGAATATCCCAACAGGTACTACTCAACTTCAGTTATTTCAATTTTCTTCTTTTGAATGAAAATGATGACCTATATATGATTCTCTATTGATTGAAAAACCATATAGTAAAAGGCAGGATGAGATACATCGATCCTCAACTTTAGCTTGTTAAATTGACTGAACTTATTAAGTATGGTGTTAGAATACCAAATGTAAAGGAAAAGTTAGAGAAATGGAGTGGTTCTTCAATTCA
This sequence comes from Trifolium subterraneum, assembly GCA_951799995.1. Taxonomy (NCBI): domain Eukaryota; kingdom Viridiplantae; phylum Streptophyta; class Magnoliopsida; order Fabales; family Fabaceae; genus Trifolium; species Trifolium subterraneum. Next base: position 27,380,090 of record OX637465.1, on the reverse strand, counting down.
TCATTTGATCACTTAATGAACAAGAGTGTGATACAAGTCTTCTTATGCTAAAGCTAGTGACTGCAACAACTTATCATGAGCTAGCACTTAGATGATACAAATCTCAGTAATTAGTTAGAAAACACGGGAAACATAACTTGTGCTGCAAGCTAAGTTCTAAGCCTATTGTAACATGTGGAACTTGGATCTGTATTTTTGGCTTTGAATTGTCATCGGTCCCGACATGTTTTGGAAGAAATGGAGGGAAAGTTATTGTAAACTTGTGGACATAATTCTTTGTTGGATATTCCTTTGAATGCATCTTGAACATGCAAGTCATAGAGGAGACAATTAACGGTTTTAATATCGTACGTAGTGGCATTAGTGACTAATGAGTTGTGGTAATTATTTGTAATATAGTGTTTTCTATTTCCAACTTTGTTATTCTTTATGTATACTTCTTCAAAGTGGCATTCTATTTATTTATAACTACAGAAATCATATTTAGACTTGTTCAAATCGAAATTCGAAAAGAAACCTTCCAAATTATCAGACTTATTGTGGCATCTTTAGATTCAAATAATTTGATTGATAGTGGAGCTGCTCAGTGCTCTCTCTGTAAAGTGTAGATCACTTTCGACGAACCTCTTCTTTTTTAATCTTGTTTTTCTTGTATTTCCGTTTCTGCATAATCTCTCAAATAGGTATTGTACATATGGTTTATTCGTTTCTGTTTGCTGCATAATAACTGTTTTCTGTCATATTTCATTTCTGCACATTATTTTTACGATGTTTGATGTGATCTAAGTGCTATGATATTTGCATTCAGTGTTAAATCTGTTTATGCATTATATCATTATATCAGTTACTACTGCATTCATTTATAATAAACTGAATAGGCTTAACAAAATTGAATAGGAAATAATAAGACATTGAAGAAGAAATCATTAACATCTCCAAATCAGTTTCCAAATCACCTTTGCCTCAGCCAAATGTTTTGAGGATCAACAATCATTCCTACTCCAATTAAAGAACAGTCTCATCTTCAAGCCAGAAAGTTCAAGAAAACTGAAGATGTGGAATTCCAGCATTGCTGTAATGGGAGTGGCGTAACTTGTGACAAGGACAAAAATGGTGCAATGCTTTGTCGCCATTGCGTGACCTGCAAGAAGTGAGTATGTCATACTGGAATTTATCAGGACCCCTTGATTCTTCATTGACAAAACTTGAGAATCTATCAGTCATTATTCTTGATGGGAACAACTTTTCATCCCCGGTGCCAGAAACATTTGACAAATTCAAAAACTTGACCACCCTCGGTCTTTCATTTTGTGGATTGACAGGTAAATTTTTGCAGAAAATCTTTCAGATTGGAACATTGTCATTTATTGACTTATCCTTCAACTGCAATCTTCAAGGTTCATTTCCTGAATTTACATCGAGTGGTTCTCTCCATACCTTAAGGGTGAGTAACACAAACTTCTCTGGAGCATTACCTAACTCTATTGGTCACATGAGGCACTTATTTGAATTGGATCTTTATAAATGTAAACATAGTTATGTAACAATCTCTTAGCTTATGGGAACTTGTGTAACAATCTCTTAGCTTGCATCAAAATAAGGGTGAAGACAACAAGAGAGGGGAGACGTGATGAGTGGTCCTAAACTCGTCATACGCCCCTAATATCATAAGCAAGAACTTGAAGCATCTACGAAGGAGGTTGAGTATACATCGTAGTTATCATAGAGGATACACAACCTATATTAACCAAAATACCAGCACAACGAATGGCTTCCCCTGTACATGCGTAATTCTAACTAGGGTTGGTCTAAGGGTAAGGCAACCCAAGTTAGGGTTTTAGGCTCCCGAAAAAGAAAAAAAAAATTACTAAGGAAGAAAGACCCTTTTTAAGTCATAAGTTTATTAATTTATGATAGTAAAAAGCCTCAGAGAAAAAATATAAAGACTTCTGAGAATTTTTTTAATAAAAATGAGATAACAACTTTGCAACTCTTTAAAAATGCAAACAATTTTTTTAACTTAACTTTAAAATTCATTTTATGCCTCATTTAATATTAGATCGGCCTCATTGACTTGCCACGAGTGATTCAACAATAATTTAATCTTCTTTGTTAAACTTCAACTAGATGCACTCCCTCCCTATCTTAGCTTCCTTCAAGCTGCAAACACTACTTTGGAATCGAGCATGAATTTCCAATTGCTACACACCACGTGATCTTGTCATGGATTTTGCTGCTCCGTCTCTATTTGCTTGTTGTTTGACAAGATGTGATTCCACGGCTGTAGTGGAATATTAAAATTAGGATCATAAGAGGGGAAAACTTAACCGAAAAAGTAAAGACATCCAAACTATTTTGACACCTCTTTTTTTTTTTTTTTTGTTCTTATTTTGACACCTCTTTATAAATAGTACGTTTCAAAAATAGTATTACAAATTTGTAAATTCAAATTTACAAAATATACTTTAAATTTTAAAATTCAAGCGAGATATTTATGAAATTTCAAAAGGTCGGAGAGATTTAGGTGAAAAATAAGATCGATAATGTTTGGGTTGAGCTTAGATTTGATCCCATATGGCAGTCCAACTTGATTACACTTGGCATATCTCGATAACTATAATTACCTGCTCAACAAGTTAGGGTTTTTCAATTTCGATCATTGGCTTCTCAATCGTTTCTTTGTGGTTTGTATTAATTACTTATATGAAAGCTTCGACCTTCGGCACAAGTATACAAGACCAAAGTCAAATATAAAGGCTTCGCAAAACAAATCCAGGAAATAAATAAAAGTAGCAGCCCCAAAAGAAACTAAAACACCAAACATCAAGAGAAACACTAAGACAAAGCACATAAGGTTCACTCAAACAACAACTATAGTAGCTGATTCGTCCAAAGCTTCAATGAAGGTCAGCAGCACCCGAAAATCAAAAGCACAAGCCAAAAACAAAACAGAAAACATCTGTTTTTAAAGCAACACACTGGGAACCCATAAACAAGATAGGATGCACTGCCATTGACAAGGAAAACTGTAGTTCTTTAGTTGATTTTGTGTTGGATTCAAGATAGACGCAACTGGTTGCCCGTTTACCTTTCATTCAAGTGTAATTATCCTATCATATATATATATATATATATATATATATATATATATATAAGCTTTAAGTTGATTTTGTTTATCAATTGTTTGATTGGATCTATATAGTATTTCATGATGTATAGATATAGTGATTAAAAGAAAATAAGGAGGGTGTGGTTGTGAGGTAGAAGAAAGGAAATGATACAAGAAACACAGAGAGACGAGAGAGATGATGGGAAGAGAGAGAGAGAGAGAAATATAAGGTACATATGGTGCATGATATCATCTTCATCCAACGGTTCATGCAACTTATCCATGGTGGGAGACCTAGTTCACTTGCCCACCCTAGAATCCGCCCTGTTTTTAATCATCATGTTTGTTTCTTGTTCAAGGTGGAGTTTAAGCATTCGTTCATAACATTATATATGATACTATATTTCTTACTCTTTATACAACTTTGGATTGAGAGTCCTAACTTTAAGGTTATTTTCGGTTTGTTTATTCGATTTGTTTCTAATTAAGCTTTTGTTATTTTTTTTTATTTTGAATCGGTCAATGATGGTAATTAATTACTCTCTCTAGTCTTCTATATAAGAAAAATTTTACTTTTTAGATTAATTGTAGATTGAATGTATCTAGACTATTAATGATGGTAATTAATTACTCTTTTTTTTTTTGGTAGTGGTAATTAATTACTCTCTCTAGTCTTCTATATATATATATATATATATATATATATATATATATATATATAATATGGGGGCATTTCAAATGAGAGGACATCTTATTGTGAGAGATGAGAGGATGAAATAATGACCATTGGATAACAATAGATGGCTATGATTTAATTGATGCATTAGTAACATTCTCTCTTTCTCTCTCTGGCTTCTCTCTCTTCCTAACCATCCAACTTCCACCTCTTTCTCTACATTCATGTTTAGCTCTGTTCTTGCTTCCAAACACCAACTTTCACTTTAACTAAAAACTTTTTCCCTTCTGATACATCTCTCCATGGACAATGGCATGTCATCTTCATTCACAACAGCCACAGTACAGGAAGACAACGACATCCCAGGTATCATGAGTTGATTTTGAAGAAAATTGGTTATCTTTTCTCTCTAAACTTAGTTTCATTTACTACACCCAATTTGTATAACCCACTCGTACATTTATCTCTTTTACTAAGTTGTTTATTTGTTTTTGTTTAGACATGGGCACTTGCACTAATGTCAATTCCAATATGGTAAGCTCAATGAAATGTTATTTGCAAACACATTTCCATTTGATGTCATTTTACGTTAGTTTTTTCTTTTACAAGCTTGTTGATTATGTCAATTTATTTACATTATTTATTTTGTACATTTTAGGAAAATGAATTGGGGCTAAATTGTGATGCCGAATTGAAGCCTAAGGTTGGGCAACTATTTAATTCATTAGAAGAAGGTGAACAATTTTACAAAAAATATGCACATAGTGTCGGGTTTAGTGTGCGTGCATCGTCCGAAACTAAAGATAAAAATGGCGTGAAGCGATGGAAGCATTTTGTTTGCTCAAAAGAAGGTTATTTGCCAAATAAGACAAAAGATAAAGAGCATAGTGAATCTACTGTCAAGACTAGGAGAAGGAGTCTAACAAGAGAAGGGTGCAATGCAAAAGCTGTTTTCAAATGGGTGAAAGAAGGTAAATATGAGCTAGCTCGATTTCATGAAAGCCATACACATGCACTTGCTTCTCCTATGAAGAGACCGTTTCTAAGATCGGCAAGAAAAGTGAATCCAATTCACAAGAATTTATTTCATGCATATGGTAAAGCAAATATTGGAACTTGTAAGACTTTCCGCTTATTGAAAGAACAATTTGGTGGTTATGAAAATGTTGGGTGCACGCAGAGAGATCTTCAAAATTATTCAAGAGATGTGAGGAATTTGATTAAGGACTCTGATGCCCATTTTTTTATTGATAACTTTAGGAGGAAGCAAGAAATTAGTCCATCATTCTATTATGCATATGAGGTAAGTGAAGAAGGTAGACTAAAACATGTTTTTTGGGCAGATGGTATTTGTAGGAAAAATTATTCCTTGTTTGGGGATGTGGTTTCATTTGATACTACATATCGAACAAATCAATATTCTATGATTTTTGCACCTTTCACCGGGATAAACCATCATAGACAATCTATAACTTTTGGAGCAGGATTTTTAGAAAATGAGAAAATTGAGTCATTTGTGTGGTTGTTTGAAAAGTTTCTGGAAGCAATGGGAGGACATGAACCAACTCTTATAATAACTGATCAAGATCCTTCCATGAAAGTTGCTATAGAAAAAAAATTTACTACTTGTGTTCATCGATTTTGCATGTGGCACATAATGAAAAAAGTTTCTGAAAAAATAGGTGGTTCTGTGAATGGTAATGATGAGTTCAACAAAAGTTTCAAGTCATGTGTTTGGGGATCAGAGACACCAGAAGAGTTTGAAGAAACATGGAAGTCTATAATAACTAGGTTTGAGTTAGAGAAAAATGAATGGTTGTCACATATGTTTAGTATTCGAAGGATGTGGATCCCTGCATACTTTAAAGACGTTTTTTTGGCTGGGATATTGAGAACAACATCAAGATCAGAAAGTGAGAATTCTTTTTATGGTAATTTCTTGAGTCCTAATGTTACCTTGGTTGATTTTTGGATGAGGTTTGATTCGGCAATAGAAGCGCAAAGACATAATGAGTTGCTTGCCGATAATAATTCAATTCATTCTACACCAAAACTAATGTTGGATCGTGGCATAGAGAGGCATGCAAGAGATGTGTATACTCGCGAGAACTTTTATATATTTCAGCAAGAATTATGGACAGCATGTGTAGATTGTGGGATTGAATATAAGAAAGAGGAAAATGGAATGGAAATATTTCATATAAATGATAATAGTGATGTCAATGGTAAACTTCGAGAAGTGGTGTATAATTTGTCTGATCACAATGCCAATTGCTCATGCAAAATGTTTCAGGCTCAAGGAATACCTTGTAGACACATACTTTGTGTGGTAAAGGGGAAAAATTTAAATGAAATACCAAGTAAATACATTGTGAATAGGTGGACTAAGTTCGCAAATAGAAAACCTGTTTCTGATACGGCTGACAATGTCTTGGGAAAATGTTCTAATTCAGAAAAAGAAAGCAAGCTCATTTCAGATGTGTGGGATCACTTACTTAGGTGTATGGAGAAGGTTGGACAAGATAAGGAAAAATTGCTTCTAGTGTTAAATGGGGTTGTTGACATGGAAAAACAATTGGATGAGTTTGAAGGGAGTTCTAAACAAACCAAGACAATTGATTTGCAAACCCTCGTCAGCTCCAATATTCCTGAGGAAGTAGAAATCCTTCCACCAAAATGCTCAAAGACTAAAGGAAGTGGTAAAAGACTAAAAGGTGGAAAAGAGAAGGTTATTGAACAACAACAAAAAAAACCAAGAAAATGTAACGCATGTGGTGAATATACATATCATGACAGTCGCAATTGTCCTGAAAAATCATCTGCATAATTTTGGTAAGAATCCCCTTCCAAAATGTAGTGTGTGCTTATTTTGTTATTCTTGTGTTCATGTTTCCAATTTATAATCACAATTATTGTTGTTTCTGGTTTTTAGGTGAAAGAATGACATAAAAGGAAGATGGAGTGAGTTAGACAAGAAGAATGGCATAGAAGGAAGAACTTTTTTGAATGCAGAATTCTATTTGAATGTATAATTCTTTTGAATGCATAATTTTTTTGGTGTATGAATGCAGAATTCTATTTGAATGTAGAACTTAATGCAGAATTTTTATTTGGTGCATGACTGCAGAGTTCTATTTGAATGTACAACTCTTTTGAATGCAGAATTTTTTTGGTATATGAATGTGTAATTCTATTTGAATGTAGAACTCAATGCAGAATTTTTATTTGGTGTATGAATGCAAAATTCTATTGGAATGTTATTTGAATGCAAAAATTCTATTTAGAATCTGGATATACTGTTGTCACTAAACTATAGCCTATAAAATCTCATATATTGTTGTCACTATCTCATACTATAGTGTTTCAACTAATCTCTTGAAATATGGACAGCATTATAGTTTTTTTAATGCAGAATTTCAAAGTTTCTACAACTTGGCTGTATCAGCACAAAACAGAAAGCAACACATCAAAACAATACAAAACCAAACCAACCACTTAGGAACCAAAACAACCATTTGCAGAGCCAATACACCTGGACTCTAATTAAACAAACAATGGAATGAGTCATTGATTCTTTACACTTATAATCCCAATGGCTACCAGCAACAACAATATAAAATAATTTGGTGTGAATTTGATCTCATTTCATATAAAATAGAATTTGCTTACGATACAATTTTGAATTTTGTGAATCTAATCACAAATTACAATTGTGTTTGCAAACTAGCATACTATTATCAAATATAATTTGCTTACAATACAATTTTGAATTTTGTGAATCTAATCACAAATTTAAAATTGAATTACACTATTATAATCACAAATCTATAAGTATCGCTAGTTAAAATGCATTTCTTCTTCCACTTTGCTTGCTACTTTGAAAATGGTCAAAGCAATCAAACTCAAAATTTGCCCTTCTTATTTCAGTGTGCTACTTCAATTTTTCTGAAACATTCAAAAAATCAACTGTTAAACAAACATTCAAATAGAATTCTGAAACATTCAAAAAATCAATTTTTCTGAAACATTCAAAAAATCAATTTTTCTGAAACATTCAAAAAATCAACTGTTCCAACCACAATGGTCTTTAATCCAATTTCAAACCGCCACTTTCAAGTATGGAGCTTCGATTTCACTGTTTAGGTATCGTATAAAAGGTGTGTTTCAGTGAGAAAGAGGATTTTTAAAAATAGAATTGTAAAAAGGGACAAATTTGCGATTCAATGTTATGTACCTGGAACCCTAATTTACGATGGCAACAGAGTGAAGAACATAGAGATCTGATGTTGGTCTTTGGAAGCAAGAACAAAGAAGGGAGAAAGAAAGAGGTGGAAGTTGGATGGTTAGGAAGAGAGAGAAGCCAGAGAGAGAAAGAGAGAATGTTACTAATGCATCAATTAAATCATAGCCATCTATTGTTATCCAATGGTCATTATTTCATCCTCTCATCTCTCACAATAAGATGTCCTCTCATTTGAAATGCCCCCTATATAATATATCCCATGTTAAATTTAATTTTTAAATGTTTTCGGAGTACAAGATGTCATAACCTAGGTATCAGGCACTTGTGTTATAAATGGTAGTTATAAGTACTAACTATTTGTAATGAAATGAATTAAATTCCACAAGTATCTCCCTAAAAGAAATAGTTAAATGAATAATATAGTTAAATGAATAACTTCTTATTCAATAGAGTAGAAAATTTTGTCAAAAAAAAAAATGAGTAGAAAATGCATTGCATGATGGGGAGGAAATTCTGAATACACATCACATAAATCAAGGGAAGTAAATTAAGCATGCACATTTACTAAGTCAATCCATTTTCTTCATCAGAATTTACAGAAAAGAAACAAGGGCAAGAAAATAATTGTATTACAAAATGCTATAATAGAGTGGAAGAGACAACTCATATGCCTATATATATATAGCGTGTAATAAGATTAAACCTGATATTAGAACTAGACTCTAGTGAGGATAAAACAACCTTATCTTAGAGTTTTTGTGCTGCACAATTAAGCAGATGGAAAATATTTGTTTAGATTGAAAGGCAGCGAATAGAACTCCTCACTTCTTGTGTCCCCCTTGAAGGACTTGTACTTGTCCCACCAATGTTTGCCTCTGTCCTTTCTAATGGATGAATCCTATGTAATGTGTTGTCTAGGAAATATGCCACAACACCCGCAACAAATGCTTTTGATTGAAATGACACATTAATTATTTTGTTTCAGCTTTATAAAAATAGATTTTTTCTTTCTATTTTTGAAAATGTATTTTTTAAAATTGTTTTTCAAAATATTACAAGTTTTTTTATATTCGTTTTTTTTTTAAATTCAAACACAAATTTTGACATCATATAACATAGACGTACATTATTGAAGAACAAAAAATAGTCAAAATCTCAATTTTTATAAAAAGTTGTATTTCAAAAATGATTTTTATGAAAATCTATTTGAAATAGCTTCAAAAAAAATGATTTTTTTTGAAATTTTGATATCCAAATTTTTTTTTAATAAAATGATGAAATACCTAAAATAAGATTTTAAGAATAACTATTCAAACCAAATTTTCATTTGAAGCTTTTATAAAAAAATTCTTTGTAAATTTTTTTTATACAAAATTTTCTAACACTACAAAATCTATTTTCAAAAAATCCAAAACAAACGGGCCCTATATCATTGAACTGTCATGTACATAAAAAAATGAGTGAGTAAACTTATCCAAAATAACAAATTCTGGTTTAATTTTGATACTTTGTCAGTGTAAAAAGTTATATATTGTCAATAATATATAGTATTTTATATATATATATATATACCCATCTTCCACCTGTGTGGACTGGACCAAAACCATGAATTGATGTATACTCATTGAAGTACTGTGGTATAGACAAGCCCAAGAATATAGAGAAGCCAAAAGACCTGCATTTTCTCTGTAGAGAAAAAAATAAATCACTGTCATTCATTAAATTAACAAGGAAGTAGTGTTTGATTGCCCATAGTAAAGAATAAAAACAAAATAATTTCAGCCTTACACAGATACAGACGATCCACTAATTGTTCCAAACACTCCTGAAAACAGAATACCGACTCCCTAACAAGCATAAATAAGATGCATGAGGAATTATACTTGAAACTGAAAGTATTACTTGATTACATGGTGAAAAATCATCATTACAGTCAAATCAATTATGAACTTTTACCATTATTATGATTATCATGTATAAACGCAAGATTTAGTCATACTCGTACCTGCCAACCAATACCCCGACCAAGAATAGAAGGCGGTAATGGTGTTGCACTTGCATACCTATATACAGCAATGAAAGCTCCACTGGACTGTGAACCAAAAAAACAGAATATATAATTTAAGAAAACCATTTTCACAAGAAAGAATAACAACTAATCAGAAACCAAATCCTATTCCAATTTTAAAAAGAGAATATCTTCAGAAAGAAATTACCTCTACCTGGGAAACAAATACTACCAAAATAAGCTCCGGCAGTCCAATCTCTATACACATAGCAACCTATACCCAACACAAACATCAATGTTGAAATTCTAGTCAATCAATGATGAACATGATCAGTGTAAATATGTAGTAGAAGGCTTACCCCAAGAAAACCTAACTCGTACAACCCAAAACCAACAAGAGAAACCAAAGGAACCGCTGAAAGTGGACTTAAGAGCCTGCAGAAAAAATTAAACTTACATCAGATGGGAAAATTTGGCTAAAATTCAAATCTAATTTCACAAATTACTCAAACTATAATATCTTGGTAGTCTTAAATATGACTCGCTTCAGGCTTCAGTCACATTTTCAACACATGTAAAGACAGAAAGATTTGAAAAGGAACTTTTATTGAATTAATATCTATCTATTTGACGAATATCATAAACAGAATAAATATGCACTATATATAGACTAATGCTCATAAGTCATAACTACTTTCTCTTCGCAGAACTATATTACAGGAAACAAGTCTATCCTAAATCAAAGAAAGGCAAATGAGTTATAAATCTAATAGTAATAATGACTCTTAACAGAAAGTATAATGTCATCCACTTGGTAAGAATGTGAGACCAACCTTGCAACTTTACGCCAAAGGCCAGTAAAGCCGAGTACAATTTGAAGAGTTGAGGCAACAATATGAGCACCATGTACTGCCCTCATTATCTTCTTGAATTTCGGAATAGATTTAAAATAAATCCAAAAAATCTAAAAGAAAAAATGTTACCAAGAAGTTCCAATCAAATTACTGCTAAAGGACTTATTGAGACATTTAACACAATAAAAAATTGGTATACAGTATGATTGCAAATCATAATCTCTATTTAGGTTAAGTGTTATTTGATTGCAAAGTAATACATTAAGCATATCAACCATGCATCATTTAGTATAGTTAATTCTTCTAATAAGACCTCTATCGGATTTGGTTCACGATTGAATGGACCAGCAAGAATAATTGAGATTGTGGTTTGTTAAGTTTCACTATTGTAACTTCACATGGGTATGTATACAGTGCATAAGAGTGTATGATAAGTAGTGTGCACTCTCATTGTACTATAAATGTAACTTTCCCTTTATTTTCTTTTTTTCATGTAATTATAAACAGATTCATCAAATATATTTTCCTTTTTCCAATTCTTCTCTGTATTCTTTACATGGTATCACCGCCCGTGATCCATTTTTCGCTGCCGTAACCGTCTCTGTAACTAACTTTTCCGGCGAAGATGCCACCGCGTGTAGCTCCTATGGTTACCGATCCTTCTATCGATCAATCTTCTCCCTATTTCGTCCACCCTAGTGATGGACCTTCTTCCGTCAAAGTTACTCCTATTCTTACTGGTTCAAATTATCATTCGTGGTCACGATCTATGCGTCGTGCACTTCATGGAAAGCTCAAGATCGAATTCATCGATGGCAGCATCGACGTTCCTACCGATCCCTTCGATCCGTCATTTAGAGCTTGGAATCGCTGCAACAGTCTTGTTCATTCTTGGATCTTGAATTCTGTTTCCGATTCAATCGCTCAATCTCTCGTCTTCCTTGAAAACGCCATTGATGTTTGGACGGACTTGCGAGAACGTTTTGCTCAAGCCGATCTTGTTCGAATTGCTGAACTTCAACAAGAAATTCACTCGCTCAAGCAAGAATCTCGCACCGTCACTGAATTTTACTCCGATCTCAAGCTTCTATGGGAGGAATTGGAGATCTATATCCCGATACCTAATTGCAGTTGCCGCAATCGTTGCACTTGCGAGGCTATGCGTTCTGCGCGCAATAATCACACTATGCTTTATGCAATTCGGTTTCTCACTGGTCTTAATGAACATTTTGCTATGGTAAAGTCTCAAATCCTTCTTATGGATCCTTTACCTACAATGAATCGTGTATTTTCTTTGGTGTTACAACATGAGCGTCAAGGAAATTTCTATCCTTCTGATGAGTCTAAGGCTCTTCTCAATGCTGCGAAATCCAGAGGTTTTCCTTCTAAAACTCCAGCGCGTGTTTGCACTTATTGTGGCAAAGATAATCATATCATTGACAATTGCTTCAAGAAGCATGGTCCACCTCCACATTTTAGGAAGAGTTCACAATTGAACAATGCAGCAATTGAGGGAGGGATTGATGAAGCAATTGCTTCTAGTTCTACAGGACCAGTTATGACTCAGGACCAAGCCTTACAGCTAATAACTCTTCTTCAGAATTCATTCCCTAGCCAAGATTCTGACAAAGCTGCTTCCAATCAGGTTGGCTCCACTGCTTTCACTAATCATACATCAGTGAACTAAGGTAATGCTTCCAAATTCATGCATTCATGTAGTTTAGGTTCATGGATAGTAGATTCTGGTGCTAGTCACCATATGTGTAACACAACTCAGTGGTTTCTTTCCTACAAAGAAATCATTCCAATTAGCATAAAATTGCCTAATGGAAATTGCATGATAGCTAAACACTCAGGCACAATAAAATTTTCTCCTAGTCTCACCATCACTGATGTGTTATATGTCCCTAATTTTTCTGTAAATCTCTTATCTGTGTCACAATTATGCAAAACAGCTAAACACTCAGTCACATTTGATGGCTCACAATGTCATATTCTTGATCAGGATACCAAGATGATGACTGGTTTTGCTGATGTGTTTGAAGGACTATACTACCTTAAGCTTGCAAATAAGGATGTGCACATCCACAATGCCAATGGAACCACACATACAACTATACCAGACCAAGCCATCTGGCATTTTAGACTAGGACACATATCTTCTAATAGAATGAATTTACTGCATTCTCAGTTTCCTTATATCATTGTAGATAATAAAGGTATATGTGACATTTGTCACTTAGCTAGACATAAGAAAATACCTTACAGTGTAAGTTTGAATAGGGCTTCTAGCCCATATGAAATAATACATTTTGACATTTGGGGTCCTATAGCTACAAAATCTTTGAATGGTCATTCTTATTTCTTAACCGCAGTAGATGATCACAGTAGATTTACTTGGGTTATTTTAATGAAACACAAGTCAGAAGCAAGACAAAACTTAATAGATTTCATAAAATTAGTGGAAACACAACATAATGCTAAGGTCAAAATAATAAGAACTGACAATGGTGTTGAGTTTTCTATCCCTAATTTTTATTCTTCAAAAGGTATAATACATCAAACAACTTGTGTTGAATCCCCTGAACAAAATGGCAGAGTAGAACGTAAGCACCAGCATTTATTAAATATAGGCAGAGCTCTCCTTTTTCAAGCTAATCTGCCTAAGTCTTTTGGGTCTTTTGCTGTTCAACATGCTACATATATCATAAATAGATTGCCTACTGTTGTTTTGAAGAATAAATCCCCTTATGAATTGTTAAATAATGTTGTGCCTGATTTAAGGGACATGAAAGTGTTTGGATCCCTTGCTTATGCTTCTACTTTACAAGCTCACAGAACAAAATTAGCTCCTAGAAGTAGAAAATGTATTTTCTTAGGTTATAAGCAAGGCGTCAAAGGCACAGTCCATTATGATCTCAATAATAAGGAAACTTTTCTTTCTAGAAATGTCATTCACCATGATAATATCTTACCATACCAATGTTCAACCAATCCCACTTGGCATTATCACACTTCCTTCTCATCCACTATCCCTTTACAATCATATAATCACTCTCCCTGTGTTCCCATAGAGCCACATAACCAAAACTCAGAACAAACACTCTCTTCTGTAGAACCATTATCTCCTGCACCAGAACCTATCACTTCTTGTCCCAACCCTGTTACAGACCAAAATACTTCAGCCAATGATACTTCCATTCCCAATACTATTCCACCTCTTTCACCCACAATTACTGACACCATTCAAAATGTTTCCAACAATGACACTACCATTCCCACATATAACAAACCCATTAGATCAAGGAATGCACCATCTTATTTGTCTGATTATGTATGTTATCACTCAGACACATCATCATTACCATCTATCACAGGTACTCCTTATCCTCTCTTAGGTTATCATACACTAAATAATTTGTCTCTTTCTCATCATGCATACACTGTTGCACTCACACACAACACTGAGCCCAAATCCTATTTGGAAGCTTCTAAGTTTGAATGTTGGCAAAAGGCTATGAATGATGAACTAGATGCCTTAGCTAACACAGGCACTTGGAAAATTGTTGATTTACCACCCCTTGTCAAACCTATTGGGAGTAAGTGGGTTTATAAGGTGAAATATAAAGCAGATGGTTCTATTGAGAGACACAAAGCTCGGTTAGTAGCCAAGGGTTACAATCAAGTAGAGGGTCTAGATTTTTTTGATACATTCTCCCCTGTTGCTAAACTTACAACTGTCAGACTTCTTCTCGCTACTGCTGCCACCCAAAACTGGCATTTACACCAACTTGACGTTAATAATGCCTTTCTCCATGGTGACCTAGAAGAAGATGTATACATGGCAATTCCAGATGGTGTTGTGTCTCCTAAACCCAATCAGGTTTGCAAATTGCTGAAAAGTTTGTATGGGTTAAAACAGGCCAGTCGCAAATGGTATGAGAAATTAACTTCTCTCCTTCTTCAAGAGGGTTATACACAATCCACTGCTGATTATTCCTTGTTTACTTTACAATCTGCCACTGACTTCACAGCTCTTCTTGTATATGTTGATGATGTTATACTTGCTGGTACCAGTCTTTTGGAATTTACAAGAATTAAGAGTATTCTGGATGCTCGTTTTAAAATAAAAGACCTTGGTATTTTGAAGTATTTTCTTGGCCTAGAGGTAGCCCAATCAAGGGAGGGCATAACTGTTTCTCAGAGGAAATACTGCCTTGATTTACTCAAGGATTCTGGTCTGCTAGGTTCCAAACCTGCTGTTACCCCTCTAGATCCTGCAATAAAATTGCATAATGATGCTGGGAAATTGTATGAAGACATATCTGCTTATAGGAGACTTATTGGAAGACTCCTTTATCTCACAAACACTAGACCAGACATTAGCTTTGCTGTCCAGCAGTTAAGCCAATTTTTGAGTAAACCCACCATGGTTCATAATAATGCAGCCTGCAGGGTGGTCAGATATTTGAAACACAATCCTGGAAGAGGCTTATTTTTTCCTAGGCATTCTGATCTCCAGTTGTTGGGATTCACTGATGCTGATTGGGCTGGGTGTATTGACACCAGAAGATCAACAACTGGGTACTGTTTCTTTTTAGGTTCATCACTTGTGTCATGGAAAGCAAAGAAACAATTAACTGTCTCAAGATCCTCTTCTGAAGCAGAGTATAGAGCTCTCTCAACAGCTACTTGTGAGCTTATTTGGCTGACCTTTTTAATGAAAGATCTGAACATTCATTGTAGCAAGCCACCAGTGATCTATTGTGATAGCCAAAGTGCTATGCACATAGCTTCAAATCCTGTTTTTCATGAACGAACTAAACACTTGGAGATAGACTGCCATTTTGTGAGGGAAAAACTCCAACAAGGTTTGCTGAGGCTTCTTCCTATTTCTACTGAAGATCAGTTAGCAGATTGTTTGACAAAGCCTTTAGCTGCACCAAAATTTAATAGTTTCATATCCAAGCTTGGTCTTCTAGACATATATGAGCCTAAGCTTGAGGGAGGGTGTTAAGTTTCACTATTGTAACTTCACATGGGTCTGTATACAGTGCATAAGAGTGTATGATAAGTAGTGTGCACTTTCATTGTACTATAAATGTAACTTTCCCTTTATTTTCTTTTTTTCATGTAATCATAAACAGATTCATCAAATATATTTTCCTTTTTCCAATTCTTCCCTGTATTCTTTACATTGTTGGCACATAAGTATTTAAGACCCTCTGATTACTGCAGGTACGTAGTCGAGATCCAAAAAGTGTTTACACCAATGTATTAATACCGGCCACAAAAAATAGTGTTTTAATAACATTAGCCTTCTCCGCCTGCAACAAATAAAATACATTTTTAATAAAGCTTATTTTGGTTGGATTTACATAATGTTCCACTTTCATAGCAAAATTTTTAAATTTCTTCCTTAAGTATGTTTAATTTGTTAGTCCTTACATTTCCACCTCCCATATGAGGAACAAGAACAGTTGGAATGAGCACAGTTGTACCGAGCATCACAAGGAAATGTTGAAAACCAAGAAGTATGGCCTCAGCTGCATCAAAATATCCCCAAATTTCTCATTATATCAATTGAAAAATAAATATAGAAAAGCAAACTGAATCAATCATATGGAAAAGTTAATAAACCTTTCCTCTTCCCTAACTTTTTTTAAAAAAACAAAAAAAAAAATCTTATTGAAAATGGATTGCATGCAGATTCTTAAAATTTTCAACACAAACTACAAATAATCATGGAATATATCATTTGACTTGGCCAAATATTCCAATTACTTAAAATTCCTTTATAGCATTGTTTAATCAGAAATTCCAATTACTTTATACCCTCAACCCAAAATAAATATTTTATAATATTTAATAGGCTTAATTACACTTTTGGTACCTTATCTTTATTTTAGGTTTCAAGTTGGTACCTTATCTTTTAAAAGTTTCAATTTGGTACCTTATCTTTTCTGCAGGTTTCAAGTTGGTATCTTCCGTCAATTTTTTAACTATTTCCATTAAATTTGGACACGTGGCAATTTTTTGGACCTATAAATCAATGACACGTGTCCAAATTTAACGGTAATAGTTAAAAAATTGACGGAAGGTACCAACTTGAAACCTGCAGAAAAGATAAGGTACCAACTTGGAACTTTTAAAAGATAAGGTACCAACTTGAAACCTAAAATAAAGATAAGGTACCAAAAGTGTAATTAAGCCTATTTAATATATTTAAAAAATAGCTTATAATTAACTAGCTAGTAAATTGGATTTCATAAGAAATAGTATTTTCCTTACCTAAAACTAGGAATTAAACCCGTGCGAAGCACGGGTTTGATTAAATTTTTTATTTTACAATTTGTTTATTGAATAAAATAATATGATATTCAATTTTTTAAAATTTAATAATAGACTTATAATATTGATAAATAATAAACTTATAAAATTCATAATATTCATTGTATCTAATGGATCCAATTAATCGGCTCACTAATGAGTTTGCTAAGGGGTTAATAAGTTTTCCCTAAAATGAATTGTTAATCGCTAGATCATCTTAGATTAAAATAAAACTTTCAATGGTCACCAAAAAAAAAAAAAAACTTTCAAATATATATAGGTATATGTATATTAAATTGAGATTTCATGCGATTTTAAAATACTTTTTTATTATGAAATTTTTTTGTGGTGTTTAATCAACACTTTTATAAACTTGATTAATATTCATTTTCTCTATTTAAAAATCGTTTGTAATGCTCCAACCCAATTCATTATATATAAACGATCTATTTTGCAAATTAAAAACAATTGAGTTTGTATAATTTTAACTACTAATTTTCTATGCATAGATATATTGTAATAATATACCACAATATTCACACAAACTAAAATACCCAAAAGAGACTAAACAATACATCAATGCCTTTTAATCTCCACCATTCTTGTTGGTAAAGCAAATTAATATATGATTTGGAAACCACCTTCAACTTTTGATCATAGCCAAGAAGGAAGAACACATCATCATAAAACTTGAAATGAAAAAAATATACTATATTAAAAATGAAACATTAAAATGAACATAAAAAAATTGCGCTGCCATAGAAATATAAAATTTGGAAAGTGAACCCTAGTCGAGCTCCATAGCAGTGTTACTTTTGGGGGAAAAAATTGAAAGAAGGCAAAAGTGTAAAATTTAGGATGAGATGTTTAGATGGATAAATGTGACAAAAAATTGAGAAATCTACCATTCTTCTGCAACACTTACTAAATTTCAAAGTTTATTTAAAAAATGAACTTTATAATGACTTACTCCGCTCCGATGTATAGCTAAAACGCAATGCCAAGGGAATAATGCCTAAAAAGCTTTAAAGAAAGTTCCAAATAATTTTAAAGAACTTTTTTGACAATAAATACATTTGAAGAAGTTTTTTTTTGACAATCAAAGGACTAATGCATTTCATTATTCAGTAACATAGTAATACAAAGTGGTGATGTTTCAAAGATACAGTGACTAGGCCACGAAACGGCCGCCCTAGCAAGTGTGTGGGCAACCATATTCCCTTGCCGCTTAATAAACTTAACCACGAAGTTTGGATTACATAAAAGAGTATTATTAATATGACAAATAATAGAACTAAACTCCGAGCGACCACCGTGTAAATGGTGAATTGCATCCACCACGCTTTTAGAATCCGTCTCAAAAATAACATGGGAGATGCCGCTATGTTCTACTTGCTTCAAGGCTTCAAGTAATGCTATGGATTCTCCTTCCACTATGGAACAATTCCCTTCCATCCACTTCGTCCCTGCCAACACAAACCGACCGCTAGAATCTCGCAGACACCATCCCGAACTGGTCATGTTAAGCTCTTTGTGAAACGCCGCGTCGACATTACATTTGAACCATCCATGTGAAGGTTTCTGCCATGCTTCAGCCTGCTGCATCTGCTCATTTGGCGGTCTGCTATTCTGTTGCTGCTGTACTGAGGACCATTCTTCCCAAAGGTGTCGCGCTTTAGCTCCTACACTTCTGCCCGTCTCGCTCACGTCATTCCACACTTTATTGTTTCTATTATTCCACTGCGACCAGACTAACATGGCGAACAGGCCTGCAATCCTTTTACTTTCTGCAGAACAAATCGAGTGAATAATGGATTTAGCGCTGTCAGCTTGCTGTAACATCGGTTCCAAAATTTGTCCCAAACCAACAGTATGCCGAGCCTGAATACTTGTATCACAACCGAATAACACATGCCAATCATCCTCGTTATGTTGATTGCCAATCGGGCACAACAACGGACAAGGTACATGCCGTTCTTGTAGTCGCATACGAGTAGGTAAACAACCTTTACTAATCCTCCAAAGTAGATGTTTAGCTTTTGGGGGAGCATGAATAGACCACAGGCTATGCCAATCATCTTGTTGCGACTCAACAATTGTCTTTCCTGTAACATTCATTAACAGTTTATATCCACTTCTAACACTGTAATTACCATGTGTGCTATCAACCCATGTAAGCTTATCATCATCTAATATGTCAAATAAAGGAGTTTCAATAATACGGTTAGCAACATGTAGCGGAAATATAGACTCAATTTTCTCTTTGTCCCACATTTTCGAATTAGAACTCATAAGATCATTAACCGTAAAATTGTGCACACCTTGGCTTTGAGGTGAAGGAAGCCAAGCTCCATCTTCTCCTTTCAACCATGGTTCACTCATGATTTTAATGTTATCTCCTTTGCCAATAATCCACCTACTCCCTTTCATAAGAATTTCCCTAGCCTTCCAAATACCTCTCCAAGCATAGCTAGGATTGTGTCCAAGTTTAGACGCAAAAAAAGAGGAGTTCGGAAAATACCTTGCTTTGTAAATCTTGGCCACTAAAGTGTGCGGTTTTGTCATGATATTCCATCCTTGCTTGGCTATCAAAGCTAGATTGAAGGCATGTAAATCACGAAATCCCATACCTCCTTGATCCTTCGGAAGCGTCATTCGGTCCCAAGCTAACCACCTAATACCTTTATTATTAGTTCCACATCCCCACCAAAACGAGTTCATCATTCTTTCAATGTCTTTGATTGTGGAATCCGGCAAGAGATATACGCTCATCACATAGGACGGGATTGCTTGTAACACTGATTTAATCATTACCTCCTTGCCTGCTCGCGACAAAGCTCTTCCTCTCCACGAGTTTATCCTTTTCCAAACTCTATCATTTATAAAAGCAAAGACATCCTTCTTTTTCCTGCCAATCATAGAGGGAAGACCAAGGTAGCTACCGGTACCCATGACGTGTCTGACCCCCATAATGTTGGAGAGATCTTTCTGGGCTGCAATACTCAAGTTCCTACTAAAGAAAACCTCCGACTTTGACATGTTAATTTCTTGTCCAGACGCCTCTTCATAGGTCTTGAGAATTTTCATCAAATGGTTAGTTTCCGCTAAAGTGGACCTGCAAAACAAGAAGCAGTCATCAGCAAAAAGGAGGTGAGACACCATCGGTGCCCCTCTGCATATCTGAATCCCATGTAGGTCTCCACAAGCCACTGATTTCTTAATTAAAGTCGTAAGTCCCTCAGTGATTAGAATAAAGAGATAAGGTGAGAGAGGATCTCCCTGCCTTAATCCCCTTCCTGGATATATAGGACCTACTTTCTCGTGATTCACCAAAACTGAGTAATTAACATAACTAACGCATAACATCATCCAGTGAATCCACTTGTTAGAAAATCCCAATCTCTCAAGCATACCACGCATGAATCCCCAATCAACCTTATCGTATGCCTTGCTTATATCAATTTTTAGAGCAAGTTCACCTTTCGTACCTCGTGTTCTTCTCTTAAGTGCATGAATGACCTCTATTGCAATGAGAGCATTATCTAGAATTGATCTCCCCTCAATAAACGCCGATTGTTCCTCCGAAATACACTTGTCAAGACAGCCCTTTAACCTATTTGCCAGCACTTTTAATATCATTTTATAGAGCACATTGCAAAGAGATATAGGTCTCAAGTCCTTCATGGAAGTCGGGTTTTCACATTTAGGAATCAGGCATATATTAGTTTCGTTTAGAGATGATGGGAAGTACCCTCTTTCCAACCACTCCGTAGCTGCCTCAAAAACATCATTACCACATAAGTCCCAAAAATGTTGATAGAAAGCTGGGTTAAAGCCGTCCGGACCAGGGGCTTTATCTGGGTGCATTTGGAACAAAGCATCTTTCAGCTCTTCTCTTGAAACAGGCATTACCAGTCTTTCATTATCCTCTTGGGTTATCTTAGGTGCAATCAAAGATAGGATGGGATCATGCAACGACGAGTTTGGTTTAAAAAGCTGGTTAAAGTAATTTAACGCTACCTCACAAAGTTCGAGCTGTGAAGTTACAGTAATATTTTCTTCATTCACAAGCTTGGTTATCTTCTTCGCCCGTTGTCTTGATGATGCCGTCATATGAAAGAATTTTGTGTTCAAATCTCCATCTTTTAACCAGTGCATCTTTGCCCTTTGCCTCCAATAAGCTTCCTCCTGAACCAGCAACATTGCATGTTTATCCTGAACCTCTTTAAACCGCCCCGAGTTTGTCGGGTCATGACAACCTCGCAACCTTTCCATCTCTTCACTACACTCTACCACTTCCTGTTTGAATCTCATACGCTTCCTCCTTCCCCAGCCACTGAGCTTATCTGCACACCTAGCCGTTTTCCTTATTATGTTAGTACCTCTCTCCCTTCCCCATCCTTCCTCTACCACCTCGCCAATGTCATCCTCCTTAAGCCAACTATTTTCGAACCGAAAAGAGTAAGTTCTCCCATTCTCTGTCATGGACGAATTTTGAAGCAAAATGGGGCTATGATCGGAATGAGAGGTTAGTAGATTCACTAGCTTGACCGCAGGGTAAATCATGAGCCAATTTGAGTTAGCCATGGCTCTGTCTAATCGTTCTTCAATAACATTCGGCGAGCCTCTACTTTTAACCCAAGTAAACGGATACCCCTCCATGTGAATATCAGTAAGGTCACAGTCGCAAACTGCGTTCCGAAAGCCATTGCACAACCAATTTGGATGCGGATGAGACCCTTTCTTGTCCTCCTGAGTCAACAAGTCATTAAAATCCCCTACAATACACCATGGCAGGTTTGACATATCTCGCAGTTCTCTTAAGAGGTCCCAGGCCTGTTTTCTTCTACCTCTTTCAGGATACCCATAATAACAAGTCAACCTCCATTCATCTTCATCTCTCTCTTTAACAATCAAGTTGATGAAATTTCTAGAATAATTCATTACTCTACAGCTGATAGTGTCTCTCCACATGACTGATAATCCCCCACTACGACCTTCAGCATCAACTGACAGACAGCAATGGAACTTCAGGTTCACACGAATGCGTTCCATGGTGTGATTATTTGATAAAGTTTCAGACAAAAACAAAATATCTGGTTTGTGTCCTTGAGCAATATTACGGAGATTTGGAATTGCACTCGGTGTGCTCAGTCCCCGGCAATTCCAACTAAGGATCTTCATTGGTCCCGGCAGGCCTGGCTGCCAGGACCTGCCGTTAAAAAATGCTCAGCAATCTCCAAATTCGCCTTCCTGTCATCATGTACCTCCTCTCTTCTTCTCTTCTTCTCAGTCTGTGTTTCCTTGTTCTCCATGGTCTCCTGGTTTAATTTCGGGTACGATGAGTTTTGGGTCGGGTTGGTTATGTTTTTTGGTTTTTTCTCTGGTCTGGGTCGGTTTATTTTTGGTTGGGTTATGGGTACAAGTTCGGGTCGGGTGTTAGCACCGTTATGATTTGAGGCGCGTGCGTTTTGTGTGGTTAAAGCTTTGTATGGGCCCGCGGTCATAGGTTTACTATTAAAGGATAGGTATTGATGGACTGTTGATTGAGTTTCCTTGTTTTCCGTTACTGGTCGGTTAATAATGATTGGGGTGAATTGATGGCTATTTGATGGGGAATTAATTTTGGTAAAAGGGTTTGGGATGTTGTCTGCTATCATTAATGAATGAATGGTATCATGTGAAGGTATAATGGCTGAAACTTGAAAATTTGGTTTTATGAAGGTTTGAATTGAAGATACATTTGAAGAAGTTAAAAGTTGCATAATTTAATGTTGGAATCAATAGTTAATTTTTTTGGTTATTTTAATATATTTTTAAGTTTTACAAAAAATTAGTCGATTATAAATAGGTATCAACAAAATTTTACTCTAACTTTAGTTAATGAAATTATTTAAAAAAAAATGAAATTACTCGATTAAAAAAGAAATTCAAACAACTTTCATATATCATTATTTTATCATGGTAACTTCAAAAGTCTGGTTTAGTGGTAAAAAGATATTCATATCTTGAATCAGGAAGTTTTTGAAAGGAGGTAAATATAATATATTATTTGAGTCCTAAAGTCTTCCCTAAATTTTTCTCATAAAAGAAAATATGATCACATGGTTTTGGGTAAAAAATTTCTACTTTCAATTCATATCAATAAGTTTTGAAATATAAAAAAGAATCGAAAAACTGTCATATTTTGCGTTACCGATGATGGGTATCGGAAACCACTAACCAAGATAGTTACAAATTACTACAATTTTCATCATAAACACCAACACCATCCCAAAAGGCATACATCAAAGAAGTGTGACATTAATCCCCACAAAGGATCAAATTCTACCTTGCTATACCAACTCGATCTTCTAAATTTTATGACAGCGAACCAAATATCTCACTAAGCATAGCCTGTTTTCAAATTGATCGTGCAACTGTAGCTAAAATGTATTACAATCGATATTGCTTAACCTGTTTTCATGCCCAACATCCTGCATCCGCTCATCCAATCCAAAAATCGACTATATATATATATATATATATATATATATATATATATGCACCGCAGATAAAAACAAACATAGACATCAAATAAGATTACAAAAATTTGAGAAAATTATTATTATATTCTTATGCAATACATACATACATCTCTCTCAAATTGAAATCTTGATATCATGTGAGTGTGTGACCATATGTATACTGAATATATAGTTAGTTCTTGTGTTAAATTTTTCCGTAACCGATAGCTAATAAGAATTTTAAAAGAATATTTCTTTCAAATTATTATAGTGTTACCACCGTTATAGATAGGGGAGCTAAGCTATTATATTGTCATTATCATTACTAATTATAATCATAATAATAATCATGATACCGTAAAAAAAAATCATAATCATGATTTCCTTTTCAGCAAAAATATAATAATAATTAATGAGAGTTATTGGGTTGTTACATTTAGAAAGGAGTATGTAGAGTATGGATGCAAGGATATATAGTGAGGGGATAAGAAAAATAGGAGTTTTGTAAAAATGACACATAAGCAAAGGAACTTTGTTAGGCTGTCACATCAGCATTTCAAAGCTTGCTTTAGTATATAGTATGATGATGATGATGATAAAATAGTCAATATAAAATATTATTTTTCTACTTACATACTGTATTCAATTTAGAATTAAACCACTCAAAATTAAACTCATGTAACTTAATATTGATACTATAGTTTAAGTTTAACAAAGGTATATAGGCAAATAAAAATTTATGTCATTGAAATTTGTTGGAAATAGTAATAGAGAATTACGGATTTGATTTACTCAAAGGAAAATGTTAAACGATTTTCCAGGACACTAGTTAAGTTCATTAATTAAAAATTTATGTCATTGAAATTTGTTGGAAATAGTAATAGAGAATTACGGATTTAATTTACTCAAAGGAAAATGTTAAACGATTTTCCAGGACACTAATTATAGTTAAGTTCATTAATTAAAAATTTATGTCATTGAAATTTGTTGGAAATAGTAATAGAGAATTACGGATTTGATTTATGTTGGTAGTTAATCATGTTAAGACTTGAGATTGTAGTGTGGTAATTCAACTCATCCACTCTAACGTCAATTTGTAACCAAACTAGAGAAATATGGATGCTATGAAAAAGCTCAATTGGGCAAGCGACTTGTATAATGGAGTTTGGGTGTACTTCCAAGGGCAAATTTTGTTCGAATATAAGATATGCATGTCCTAATTTGCTAGAAACAAGGAAATTTTATGAGCAAACAGGAAACAATTTTAACGATGTTTAAGAACAAAAAACATTTACATGACTAGGGTTACTCCTAGAAACATATATCAAAAAAATTTAGATTAATTTCTATGTTTTCACGGTGGTATATTTATACACGCATTAAATCACACTATAATACCAATAAGTTAATTTCAAAAATATCTAAAAAAATATATGCATGCTATAATTTTATTATATGCACGTGTTAAGGTTTTACATTGTTAGTGTATACAAATTAGATCATTTTCTAAGTACTTTAAAAAAAAAATTCAATTTGCTTGCGGCACAATCCAGTTTTGACGGAAAAAAAGTATTCAGAATACTTATGAATATTAATCTCTATTGTCATTTTTTTTATAAGCAATGTTAGTTGTTAGTATTACAATGTTATGTTAATAATCTCTATTGTCATGATTCAAAATTAACATAATGACACATTCACCCCCGAGTCTAGCAACGACGATATTGTTAGGTTAACACATTCGCCTTGATTCGAACTCAGGACTTCACAATGCACAAAAGAAAATAAATAAATTAAAATATAGATATTTTTTTAAAACAAAAAGTGATATAATTATTGTAAAAAAAAAGTGATATCATTTAATCACATCATTTAATATTGTTTAATTTTTTTACAGCTTCATTTAACATTATTTAATCTTTCTTCCTTATTTTATTTTATATTATTTTGTGTGTCACAATATATTTTATTTCAAATTATGTCCGAGTAAACAAGATTCTTTTGCAACCACTTTGATTCAAGGAATCAAATATGTGCTTGGAGTCCTGCTTGGAGTTATGGTCGTCAGCTTGATGATGTATTTGTTAAAGAAACTCTTCTGGAAATAGGCATGGCAACGGGGCGGGGCGGGGACGGATTTTGCCATCCCAAACCCAAACCCATAAAGTTCGGGTTTCCCCAAACCCATCTCAATTCCATGCGGGGATAAAAAGTATAACCCCAAACCCCTACCCAACGGGGATTGGGTATCCCAACGGGGTTCGGTATCCCTATTACGCCTCTTTCCACATAAATTATGATTGTATTTTGGTATTTTTTTTATTAAGAAAAAAAGGTTAAAAGTCCAAAATTATTTTGTTTTAACAATATTTTTTTAAATAAATAAAAGAAATAGAGAAATTCATTTGTTTATTACTCAAATTATTGGATTGAGATTTCAATGGATTTTAAAAGACTTTTTTATGTTAAAAAATTTCATTGGTATTCAATCAAGACTTTTATAAAATCAAATCAAATCTTGTGGTATTCAATTAAGACAATTACGATTTTTTTTCAGGGCAATGAAATCCGCTGTTATTCAATTGAGATTTCTCATGACTTATAAAATGTCACTTGGTATTCAAAAATCAACGGATTTTGGTGGACTCTTTCATGTAATGGATTTCATGAGACTTTTTAGTTAAAAATACACTTGAGAGACTCTTCCAACAATCTCACCAAAAACCTTGAGACTTTTTCAAACTCTCCAAGACTTTTTTCTTTTTCAGAGTTCATCATCACTTACCAGAATTTTTCTTCTTCTTTTCTTTCTTCACTTGCTTATCAAATATGGTTTTTGCAAGTTTTCTTTTTGAACAAATTCTGCAATTTTTTTCATATTGGATTCAACACTTTTGTTATTGTGTTATTCCGGCCATTGAAGTGAATTATGGAGTTGGTTAACAATCAAAAATTACATTTTTTTATATATACAATCGGTAATCGGTGATTCACTTACTCCATATGCTTTCTTTTCCAACATCGTACGTAAAGAAAAACACAAAACTTTTTATCGTATTTTTTTTTGTTGTTGTTTTGGATTCCCAAAAAAAAAAAAATTATTTATTACTCTTATAATTTTTTTATTAAAATTTATTGAGTCTTTTGAAATTTTCCTAATATATAGAGTCTTTTGAAATTTTCCTAATATATAAAGTATTATGAAATCTTGATTGTAAAAAGTCTTTTTAAAAAAATCTTTCAAAATCCATTCAAATCATGTGTTAAAAATCTTGATTGTAAAAAGTCTCTTGAAAAAAAATCTGTTAAAATCTCACAAAATCAATATAATCCCACAAAGTCTTTTAAAATCTTCAAGATTTTTTTTGTCAAAATAGTCTTTCAAAATCTCAATCGAATACACCCCCCTAAAATAAACATATGAATATAATTTAAGATATTGTTTAAATCAACATAAAATGAAATCTACCAAGCTATCTCCTCATCACCACCGGCGCCTTCACCGGAGAAACTGAAATTGATCTGGCCGCCGGCGGCCTCCACCGGAGCACTCGCCGGAGCTTCTCTCCGGAAGAGTTTCTTCATCAAATACAGCAAGAAACTGACAATCATAACTCCAACAAAGACTCCAAGCACAGATTTGATTCCTTTAACCAAAGTGGTTAGAAAAGAATCTGGTTCTGTTTTTGTTGATTTGAATATGTAACTATGGTAGATTTGGTTTGTTGGTACTTCGTGATTTTGTTATTTTTCTGTTTTGGTTGAATTATTGTAAATATATCATGGAACAAATTAGAAATTTCTTTAACATTTCTGTTTTGGTTGAAATTATTGTTGTTAGAATTACAAGCTTTAACATTTCTCTTTTGGTAGAAATTTCTTCAACATTCTCTTTTGGTAGAAATTTCTTCAACATTTATGTTTTGGTTGAAATTATTGTTGTTAGAATTACAAGCTTCAACATTTTTGTTCTAATAGAATTACAAGCCTCAACAACACCAACAATGGGTTTGATCTAAAGATGATAAGATCGTTTCTTTTCACTCTCTCTTCCTTTTCAACAAAAATATTTCTGCACACGTAAGTAATTACAATTCTTGATTTTCAATGAATAAGATATGCATGTCCTAATTTGCTAGAAACAAGGAAATTTTATGAGCAAACAGGAAGCAATTTTAACAATGTTTAAGATCAAAAAGCATTCACATGACTAGGGTTACTCCTAGAAACATATATTAGAAAAATTTAGATTAATTTCTATGTTGTCACGGTGGTATATTTATACACGCATTAAATCACAATATAATACCAATAAGTTAATTCCAAAAATATCTAAAAAAATATATGTATGGTATAATTTTATTAAATATATGCTCGTGTTAAGGTTTTACATTGTTGGTGTATACAAATTAGATCATTTTCTAAGTACTTTTAAAAAAAAATATTCAATTTGCTTGCGGAACAATCCAGTTTTGACGGAAAAAAGTATTTAGATTACTTATGAATATTAATCTCTATTGTCATTTTTTGTTATAAGCAATGTTAGTTGTTAGTATTACAATGTTATGTTAATAATCTCTATTGTCATGATTCAAAATTAACATAATGACACATTCACCCCCGAGTCTAGCAATGGCGATATTGTTAGGTTGGACACATTCGCCTTGATTCGAACTCAGGACTTCACAGTGCACAAAAGAAAAAAATAAATTAAAATATTGATATTTTTTTAAAACAAAAAGTGATATAATTATTGTAAAAAAAAAAAGAGTGATATAATTTAATCACATCATTTAACATTATTTAATTTTTTTACAGCTTCATTTAACAATATTTAATCTTTCTCCCTTATTTTATTTTATTTTTTGTGTCACGATATATTTTATTTGAAATTATGGCCGAGTAAACAAGATTCTTTTGCAACCACTTTGATTCAAGGAATCAAATATATGTTTAGAGTCCTGCTTGGAGTTATGGTCGTCACATTGGCGATGTATTTGTTGAAGAAACTCTTTCGGAAAGAAGCTCCGGCGGAGGCCGCGGCGGCCAATTCAGTTTCCGTTTTTCCGGTGACGGCTCCGGTGATGAGGAGAAACTCTTCCGGATAGATTCTATGATAGATTTCGTTTTCTGTTGATTTGAATTTGTAACTATGGTAGATTTGGTTTGTTGGTACTTCGTGATTTCGTTATTTTTCTGGTTGAATTATTTTAAATATATCATGGAACAAAGATGATAAATATCGTTTCTTTTTACCCTCTCTCTTCCTTTTCAACAAAAATATTTCTGCACACGTAAAAATATTCACCGCCCAATGGGAGGGAGGGAGGGACCACACGTAAAAATCAGGTCAAACCTCTTTCCCATGTGTCTCCAAGTCTCCACCTTCAAATCTCTTTTTTTTTTTTTTGTTCTTGACCTTCAAATCTCTTCTGCCTACCTCAATCCAAACCAAATTATCCCAATTAATTCTCTTCTTTTTATACTCCTACTATACTGCCTTCCTCCTCTCTTATTAATTCTTTCCAACTTAATCACATTTATAATGAAAATTAATCTTAAAAAATTGTTTGTATAGTGCATATGAGTATTATGGTTAGTATAAAGTTGATTACTCAAGATGAAATAACATAAGTTTATTTGTGTAAAAAAAAATGGTCATTAAAAAATTAAACTTTATACCTTAATATAATATCTACTTTTTAACATGCGCATGCACGCATGCATGCACGCATGCATGCTCACCCACATACACAACACACACATCACAAAAGACTACATTAGGGTACGTGGAGAGAGACACGATCATAGTCATAGCATTGGATTCGTGGTGGTTATATTGAATCACTTTTATTTTCTTTTATAATGCTTTGTTTTATATGCTAGCTTGTTTTAGGACATGGATGCCGAAGACTTTGGATAATCTAGGATATAGATTGATGCAGGTAGTTTCAATTTCTGTTTTCCAATGAATTGTTCTTCAAGTGTGCCTGTTTTCAGATGTTATTACTTGTTTGCTATGTTCATAGGTTAGTTGTCTGATATTTTGATGATATTTGAAATGTACATAGGTGTTGAGGAAGCTTGTTGATGTTGCTTAAAGTTTTTGAATGGTAAAGTAACTAAGGTTGTAGTCACCGTGTCTGCATACTTCAATTATTCACAAAGGACTACTACAAAGGATGCCGGTGGAATTGCTGTTGTTGAAGTTCTTTGAATTATCAATGAACCAACTGTTGCATAGGGGATCATTCATTCATTGTGGACACTTTCATCAGATTCTAAGTCATACCACAATCATAGCCCAAAAATTGAAGATCATATTGATCAGGTGGAAATTTGCCCCAAATATATGTAAGCAAGCTCGTAGTTACCTTCCTGTCACGCTTCATGTAGAGGATATTAAGGCTTTCCATCCAAGTCGTGCTTATGGTTTGTACTTTCTTGTTTCTAACCAATTAATAATAGTGTTAATTCAATTTTGAGGGACTTTTTTGGTTATTCAAATGCTTCTATCTATTGTTCATTTTGCATATAGTACAAAGAAAGGAAAACTTTTATATATACATGATTTTATTTGTAAGTTTGGTCTTTGACTTCTAAGTTGGGGGTTTGGGGCTATTTGAAACTTGAGATCACCATTCCCCTTGATTTTATTTTTTGGTTGTGTCTGACACCAGCAACAAGGAAAAACTTTACCTCCTTGCTGGATGCAGGCTATAGTCAGGGACGAATCCAGACATTTTAACAAGTGGGGTCATATTTTTTGAATAGTCGGCTTTGACTATTTAAAGACTCTATATAAATAATAAAAATGGACATATTCTAAATAAAAACACTAAAAATATATATAACTTCAAATCAGTATTCTATATATACCTTCTAATTACTTAAAGAGTCTTTTTTTTTTATCATAAAAAAGTCACTCTCTAACACTTTTAATTAACTTGTTAAATATTTTCTTTTTCTTATATTTTCTCACATCTAAATTTAAACTTCCCATCTAAAAAGACACAGTGATATGATGAAAAAAATAGTAATATGAACTACCAACTCCTATTTCTCTTTTTCTTAAAAATAAATAAATCAAAGAATTGTATTTTGTGAACTATGTGGGATCATCTTTGTATTTGATGCGGAGTCAAAATATTTAAACATGTTATCATTGGTTAAAAAATATTAGCCAAGTGGGGTCAGGGCCCCCAATTACATATGGGTGGATCCGTGCCTGGCTATAGTTGCATCTTAATACCAGGTGCAGTTCAAGAAACATTTTTCATGGAGTACGGTAGTGAGGTACATTGGTTTTTCACTCCCTTTCTTCTGCTATGTTTTTTTTTTTTTTTTAGTTCTTTCATTGATAACTGCAGATGTTTGTGGTTCTTTAATTATTGGTTTTAATGCAGTTTTGATCTCCCTATTTTGAAAAACTTGAATTTTTGATCCCCTATTTTAAAAATCAACTTTTTGATCCCTCTATTTT
The DNA here is from genome assembly GCA_951799995.1 of Trifolium subterraneum. Taxonomy (NCBI): domain Eukaryota; kingdom Viridiplantae; phylum Streptophyta; class Magnoliopsida; order Fabales; family Fabaceae; genus Trifolium; species Trifolium subterraneum. The sequence continues at coordinate 27,348,881 of OX637465.1, read as the reverse complement.
GAAAAACATGAAGTTTTGATCCCCCAACTCATTTTGGTCAAATTTGTGATGATGTGTCAACCGCATTGATGTTGTGGCAGTGTCTATGTGTCAACCTCATATTCAAAGTCATTATTTTTAAAAATAAAATAAAATATTATGTTTTAATATTATTTTTTTAAATCAGTTTTTTTTTAATCAAATCTTTAAATCAAATATTAAAACAATATATTTAAATCAAATATATTTTTTTATCAAATATTAACACAATATATTTAAATAAAATATTTTTTTTATCAAACCTTTAAATCAAATATTAAAACAATAAAATAATTAACAATAATTAAAAAACGCAGATGATCAAAAGGGACGAATTGTAGAAGAATCAGACACGCACGAATAGTAACCAAATTCCCAAATCATGGAACCCTAGCGCCACCCATCTTCGACGATCTCCGTCTTTCATCTTCTTTGATTCATCATCACACTCTGCATGTTATAATTCCTCGGTTTGATTCATCATCCGTTCGTGTTCATCATTGCGCTCGCTTTACAAAATAATATTCGGAAGTCATCTTATGAATATTACTAGTGTTTTGGTATCAAGTAATCTACATCTGAGATGTTAGATAATACTACTGGTGTTTTGGTATTTTGAATTCTAGTGTTTTGGCCAATTTATGTGTAATTTAGTGATTTTTAATTATATATTTGGATAATTTATTGACTTTTAATTATATATTAGGTAATTTATTGATTTTTAATTATATATTTGGATAATTTATTGGATTTTAATTATATAATTGGGCAATTTAGTGATTTTTAATTATATATTTGGATTATTTAGTGATTTTTAATTATATATTTGGATAATTTATTGGATTTTAATTATATATTTGGGCAATTTAGTGATTTTTAATTATATATTTGGATAATTTACTGATTTTTAATTATATATTTGGATAATTTATTGATTTTTAATCATATATATGTATAGAGGTTAATTTTACTGTTTTTTAATTATTATTAATTAATTTTTTATTTTTTTAATACTTTTAATACATAATATTTTATTTTTAAAAAAAATAATGACATGGAATATGAGGCTGACACATAGACACCGCCACGTCATCAATGAGGTTGACACATCATCATAAATTTGACCAAAATGAGTTGGGGGATCAAAACTTCAAGTTTTTCAAAATAGGGGATCAAAAAGTTGGCTTTTAAAATAGGGGATCAAAAGTTCAAGTTTTTCAAAATAGGGGGATCAAAACTGCATTAAAGCCTTAATTATTTATTATGACTGATGCCAAGTTTAGTTATATATTAGTTTAAGCATTTTCCTTTGTGTTGTAGACTCTAAGGGGCCATTGTCCTCCCTTCCAAAAAGGCTCCTTATTCCCACTTAATAACAGGATGTCTTTGTGATGAGAGAATACAATTTCTCCTTATTTTCGGTTTCCAGACATCTGATTGTATTGTATCTTTTCTATTGCCAAGCTGTACTTAGTTGTCAAGGCAGTTACAAAGTTTGTTCAGGAATTACCTTAGTCAGTTATGATCTCACTATTACATAAGTCCAGTGCCGTAACCTATGTAGCACCGACACAACACTGGCATACATAGTTTCATTCGATCATTTTCTTTTTTGAACAAGCCGGTCATTTTCTTAAATTACTACCGGTGTTGACGTGTTTGTGTTCGTGTCATGTCCGATGTTTGTCATGTCCCTGTCAGTACTTCATAGGTTGTAACTTCTTCAAGTAACTTCTCATTCTCTCAAAATTCAATTATGAATTATATGTTTAGATTCTCTGAAATCTAATAGCCTTGCTCAAGGATCCTGTAATGAGGCTAATGGACGGTAAAGATAAGAAGGCCAAGCCGGCATGTGGGTAGAATTAGTTATAGCAGAATATGTTTTTATAGGTATGTAGACTGTAGTGAGTGAGAAGGGAATGTATAACATGATCTCAACATGAAAGTACATTATTAACTTTGTAACATAATGGTGAGAGCAGGACTACAGAAGCAGATCTGGTAAGGTGGGAAAAATCAGTTCTAGGTTGGGTAAAGTGCAACGTTTATGTTGCCTTTGTACCTGGCTCTGGAAGGACCTCGGTGGGATTGTGTTTTTGCAATAATAGGGGTCAAGTCATGGCTGGTACGACACAATGGCAGCAAACTGTGATGTCTTCTGTAGAGGGAGAAGCATGAGCTTTACTTTTAGCAATGGAAGAAGCTAGACATAAAGGACTTGATCGAGTTCAATTTGAAAGTGACTCGAAAGTGTTGGTAGAGGCTATTCATATGAAGCGTAGAGGCAATTCTGAGTTTCTGTCAATTGTTCATGATATTATTAGTTTTATGTCGTCTTTTCTAAACTTTGAGGTTAAGTTTGTTAGGAGGCAAGCGAATTCGGTTGCTCATACTCTTGCTAGGGCGGCCAGTTCTTGGTCTAGCTTCCATAGATTTGAGAATATTCCCTTATGTATTGAACATTTAGTAGTTAATGAAATGCAGTAAGTTTATTTGATTCAAAAAAAACTTTGTAACATAATTTTAATAATTTATCAATATTTTATTTATTTGATTTAAAATAGACTAAATATATAATATACCAATATGATTTCTTTCTACAGCTGCAAATCTTTTGTTTCTTGAATCTCCTTATGGAGTGGGTTTTCCTACACCAATACCACCGGTGATATACAAGAGCACCATTACTGGTAATTATATACTTTTATATCATCTAATCATTGATACTAAAATATACGGTAACATTTTTTTGGATTTAGTAACATTTTCTCTATTAGTTTCTTTGTTGGAATAATTATCGTGCCACCTCTTAATCATTATTAGAGGTTTTGTTTGTGAAGAGTATAGTATTCTGCCATTGATGAGCTCAATATCAAGCTTGAAGAAGAGCTTGAAGAAGAGCTTGAAGAAGATGAATATATAAAGAGTAAAATTCTAATAGATTGCATAAGAAAAGAGAGAGATTTCTTATTACAATTGGTGAGTATTACAATAGCTAAGAGTATCCTTATATATAAGTGTGTTCTAACTATAACAAACCAAAAAGAAGTAAAAACTACTCTAACTACTTGTAACAAACTCTATAACAACTTGTAACTAACTTTACAAAGCAGTTAACTTGCTCAGCAAGTAACTGTCTTAAAGCTTTATATCTTTATTATCAACATGCCCCCTCAAGCTGGAATATATGTCAAATGTTCCAAGCTTGGATTGTAGAGTGTGAAATGGTCCTGGTTGAAGAGATTTAGTGAAAATGTCAGCCACTTGTTCCTTAGAAGTAACTGGTAACAGATGGACAGTGTTGTTTTGAATTTTGTCTCTCAAACATGGCAATCAATCTCAATGTGGTTGGTTCTCTCATGGAAAATTGGATTAGCTGCAATATGCATTGCTGACTTGTTGTCACAGTATATGATAATGGGTGAATCATGAGCAATGACAAAATCCTTGAGTAGATATAGCAGCCACTGACCCTCTCAAGTTGTTTGTGCTAGAGCTCTATATTCTGCCTCAAAAGAAGATCTAGAAACAACTGATTGTTTCTTGCTTTTCCAGCTAACTAAAGATGTGCCAATGAAGAAGCAAAACCCTGTAGTAGATCTTCTAGTGTCAGGACATGCTCCCCAATCAGAATCAGAATAACCTTTCAAGGTTAGTGGAGAGGATGAACTAAAAAATAAACCTTGGCCAGGGTGATTCTTCAAAAATTTGAGTACATGTAGACCTGCCATCATATGTGTGTCAGTAGGAGCATCAAGGAATTGGCTAAGCTTACTGACTGCATATGAAATCTCTGGCCTTGAATGTGTCAAATACAACAATCTTCCAATCAACCTTCTGTATGTAGTGGGATCAGTGAGAGGGATACCAGAAGATTTGTGAAGTTGTAATTGAGGTTGCATAGGTGTAGGACAAGGTTTTGTTGCTAACAAGCATGTGTCCTTCAATAGGTCAAGAGTGTATTTTCTTTGGCATAGAGAAATACCACTCTTAGATCTGGCAACTTCAAAACCAAGGAAATATTTGAGAGAACCTAAATCTTTGATGCTGAATTTCTAGTCAAGTAAAGCTTTTAATTGATTAATCTCTGTCATGTCTGTGCCACCTAAGACCAAGTCATCAACATATACCAAAATGGCAGTAAAACCTTGACACGTCTTTTTGGTGAAGAGAGAATAATCAGCCTTTGATTGAGTGAAACCTGAAGCAATCAAAGTTTCAGTCAATTTTGCATTCCATTGTCTACTAGCTTGCTTTAATCCATACAATGATCTCTGTAGCTTGCAAACCAAGTTAGGATGTGGCAGATCTAAACCAGGTGGAGCTTGCATATACACTTCTTCATTTAGATCACCATGGAGAAAAGCAGTATTGACATCCAATTGAAACAATGGCCAGTTCTGAGAAGCAGCTAGTGCCATGAAAACCCTAACTGTAGTCATTTTTACAACTGGACTGAAAGTGTCCATGTAATTTATGCCTTCAGTTTGTGTGAAACCCTTGGCCACTAGTCTTGCTTTATGTCACTCTATAGACCCATCAGCATGTAGTTTCAATTTGAAAACCCATTTACACCCAATTGCTTTCTTATGTGTAGGCAACTGGACTAGATTCCAGGTATTATTTTTCATCAGAGCAGACAGTTCAGCATTAATAGCATTCCTCCAGTTTACATCACACATGACCTCCTCGTAAGTATTAGGTTCATTGATAGTGGAGATATTTAAAGCATAGTGTTTGTGTGCAGAAGATAAATTATTATATGAGACAAATGATGAAAGAGGATACTTACAGTTAGATGAAGATTGATGAGTAGTCTCAGATGAATCATGAACTATATTGGTTATGTGGTTACATTGATAGTTTTGAAGATATGGGGGAGGTTTGGAAATTCTAGTGGATTTCCTAGTAGGATGGATGGATGGGATTGAATGATGAGACTCTGTACTGTGTGAATGACCATTTGCAATGATAACAGGATGAGTGTCAGTGGAGATATGGTTATGAGATGTGGAAGGAATATCAGTGTGTGATGGGCAATTTGGAAGAGGTGATGATGGAACAGGTATGGGAGAGTTGGTTTGGGGATGGTTGGATTGAGATATAGGATGTGAGTAAGGTTGAGTGTTTAGGAAGTCATCATAAAAAGTTTGATTATAACTAGCATTAGAGATTGGAACTTCAGTAATGTTTGAAGAATGATAAGGAAAAATGTGTTCAAAGAACGCCACATCTCTGGATAAGAAAATTTCTTTTAAATTAAGGTCAAACAAAATATGTCCTTTGACTCCAGTTCTAAATCCAAGTGAAATGCATTTTCTGGATCTAGAATCCAATTTCTTTCTATGAGTTTGAAGAGTGGATGCAAAAACTAGAGATCCAAACACTTTGAGATTGGTTATGTCAGGTAGTTCATTATAAAGCAGTTGAAAAGGACATTTTTTATTTAAGAATGGAGAGGGTAATCTATTTATGATATGAACAGCATGTCCAACAGCATGACCCCAAAAAAATTTAGGAAGATTGGCTTAAAATAGTAGAGCTCGAGCTACACTAAGAATGTATTGATGCTTCCTCTCTACTATGCCATTTTGTTGGGGAGTGTTGACACATGATGTTTGATGCAAAATACCATTATCAAGATAAAAATCTTTGAGGAAAAACTCAGTACCATTGTCACTCCTAATGCATTTGATGTTGGTTTCAAATTGAGTTTTAACCATTTGACAGAAAGTTTTAATGTGTGTGGATGCTTCTGACTTAAGTCTCATAAGATAAAGCCAAGTGAATCTAGATTTATCATCCATAATGGTGAGAAAATATTTGAAACCAAGCATAGAAGGGGTGGACAAAGGTCCCCATATATCCATATGTACAAGATCAAAACAATTTTTAGAAATATGATTACTTAAAGAGAAAGGTAACCTTTTCTGTTTAGCATAGAAACATATATCACATGGATTCATAGATTTGGAAACTGAAACAAAAGGAAACATTTTATTTATTTCAATGATTTTGGCATGTGAAACATGACCAAATCTCTGATGCCAGATAGTACAATCAGTCTTTTTATTCTCTGCTAAACTAAGGATAGTATGCTTATTTTGGTCTAAACTATGAATGGAATTGATACAATTTGTGATAGGTAATGTTCCTATAGACACTACAGGAGTTTGGAGAATGTATAGTCCATCATGCATCTCAGCTACACCAATCTTCTTCTGTGTGTGAGCTTCCTGTATCATACAATTGTGATCATCAAAAGTTAAAGTGCATTGAAGAGCAAGTGTAAGTTTTGGCACAGATATCAAATTGAAAGAAAAAGATGGAAAATATAAGACATCTGTCAAATAGAAATTGTGATCAAAATATATTGTGCCAGCAAAGCATGTAGATACCAATGAACCATTAGGTAATTTGAGTCTTATTGGATTGATTCTTTTGAGACATTGAAAAAATTGAAGAGAGTAACAGACATGGTCTGTAGCTCCTGTGTCCAGAATGAACCTAGTGGAGCTGTGACTACTAGATGTTTTGCACAAAATATGTGGATTGGTAGTGATGTGATTGATACTATGAGAATTTGATGTGGATGCACCTTGGAGAAGAGCTAATATTGCCTTTGCTGAGCTGGAGTGAAAGATAATTTATCAGTTTCTAAGTCATGGTTACCTTCATCATAAGCAATGGATTGAGTGTCCTCTTCATCATTGTTGACACAATTATTAACATGTCCATGACCATTACCATTGCCATTGCCATGACCAGAACCAGTGTTATTACCATGTTGATGTTGCAAGTGTTGGAGATGAGGAGGGTAGCCATATTTCTTCCAACAGTCATCAACAATGTGATTTGTTTGGCCACAATGAGTAAATAATTTGTTGTTTCTACCTCTACCTTGTGTTCTACCTCCTCTCTGACCTCTACCACGACCACCATAGCCTCTCCCTGCTGGTGGATTTGAAGTATTTCCATATGAATTACCAGAGACAGCCAATAGTTTTGACTCATCAATAGGAGTAACAGCTTGTCTTTCTTGTTGAACAAGCAATGAGTAAACTTTGCCTATGCTAGGGAGAGGTTCCATAAGCATGATCTGAGATCTAACAGCACTATATTGTTCATTCAGTCCTTTAAGGAATCTAATAACTTGATCAGAATCCCTATATTGTTTCATCTTGATTATAGCAGCACAATCATCAACACAATTAGAGACAGGAATTGGCCTAAAATTATCAAGTTCTTTCCAAAGTTTTTTCATTTGAGTATAATATGCAGAGATGGAAACATCACCTTGCTTAAGAGTGTAAATTTCTTCCTGAATATCTGAGTTACGAAAGACATCACCTTGATAGAAGCGTTCCTTCAAGTCTTGCCAAATTTCTGAAGCTGAATCCATTCAAATGATGCTTTGAGAAATTTCTAGTGCAACTGCGTTATTGAGCCAAGACATGATCATAGTGTTGCACCGATCCCAAGCAAGAGAATCAAGATCTTCATCCATAGGTCGAGGAAATGAACTATTGATGAAATGGAGTTTGTTCTTGGATCGAAGAGCCATAACCATCGCACGAGACCATTGATGATAGTTAGAACCCGATAGAGGAGTTTGAACCAGAACAAGACTCGGATTTTCATTGGGATGAAGAAAGTAAGGATTGAGAGTATCGTTTTGATAACCTTTGTGATGATTACCAGAGGAAGAACCTAAATTAACGCTTGCAACGCTATCAACAGACATGATCACGAGGAGAACGAAGCAGAAGAGAGAAAAATTGGATCGAACAAATGAAGCAGAGAAGAGGAAAACGATGCAATGGAGCAAAAATGGCAGCACCTCATGAGAGGCCTGATACCATGTGAAGAGTATAGTATTCTGCCATTGATGAGCTCAATATCAAGCTTGAAGAAGATGAATATAGAAAGAGTAAAATTCTAATAGATTGCATAAGAAAAGAGAGAGATTTCTTATTACAATTGGTGAGTATTACAATAGCTAAGAGTATCCTTATATATAAGTGTGTTCTAACTATAACAAACTAAAAAGAAGTTAAAACTACCCTAACTACTTGTAACAAACTCTATAACAACTTGTAACTAACTTTACAAAGCAGTTAACTTGCTCAGCAAGTAACTGTCTTAAAGCTTTTTATCTTTATTATCAACATTGTTTGTTACTGATTTTGGTAAATTTTTTGTGGACATGCTGGATTGTATATTTTCATTTGTTCTGCTGGATACTCGTGACAACAGTTTCATAGTTGCAAGGGATGATATAGGGGTCACTTCCTTGTACACATTGGTTGGGGACTACATGGTAATTTTTATAATGTATAGTTATATGCATGTATTTGAATTCAGTTCATGTGTTTTGTTTTATAACTATAAAGATTTGAATGAATTGTGACGAGTTTGGCACATCTTTGTTATTGTAGGTTCTGTTTGGATTGTATCAGAATTGAAAGGGCTGAATGATGAATGTGAACATTTTGAAGTTTTCCCACCTGGTCACTTGTATTCAAGCAAAGAAAGAGAGTTTCGTAGATGGTACAATCCTCCATGGTTCAATGAAGCTATTATTCCGTCAACCCCTTATGATCCATTAGTTTTGAGGAACGCCTTTGAGAAGGTAAGATTCACATACGCTAGTGATACGGTCGAATGGAATTTATAGCGTAGACAATTCTGACTTTTTCAAGTCGGTTTTATAAGGTCGAGTTAGACTTGGTACAACTAATACAATTGATGCTAGATACTTGGCTGGCACAAAAGCCGCTAAGCAGTGGGGAGCGAAACTACACTCATTATGTGTAGGCCTTATGGTACGCACTTATTCTGAATTACTAATAACACATCAATTTGAGTGGATTATAACATTTTTAATAGGAACAAAAAGCCTTCATTCAAAGTTGTATACTTGTCTTAATCTTTAGTCATGTTGTGTTGATTAGGGTGCACCTGATCTGAAGGCTGGAAGAGAAGTAGTAGAATTTTTAGGAACTGTCCATCATGAATTTGAGTTTATTCAAGTATATAATCATCTACTTGTCTGCTCAAAATTGCAAATAAGTTGCCGCCAAATAAGGCTTATGCAACTTTGCTTATAACCGAAAACAGACTTAAAAAAAAAGGTTTTGGTTTTTCATTTTACAAGAATTAGAAACCCTGACTCTACCCTTGTCCAAAATCTCTCCACGTGATCAAGAGATTTCAATGATATGTGTTTACAAGATGAAAGAGGTGATTATCAACCCTAAGAAATAATTCTAGCCTTGTGTTGTTTGAGAAAACTGTTGAAACAAAGTTCACATTGGTGTGTGAATTGAAAATAAAATTTCTTAAGTCCCACTACGGGGTACTAGAACATACTAGTGTGTGTAACATACTAGTGTGTAATTTGAAAAATTAAGTCCTACTTTGGTGAGTTTGGACACTTTTATTTATTTAATTAATTATTTGTTTTACTTCCAAAAACACTATGGATATAGTGCTTAACCATCAACCTAGTTGTTAATCTAAAACCGTCAAAACATGCTATAAATATATATATATATATATATATATATATATATATATATATATATATATATATATATATATATATATATATAATTATATATTCATTGCTGCCGCATAAGTTACAAATTAATTGGGTGTGAGTGTAGTATGTCATAATATACAATGAATATGCTAGCTACGTAGGTGGGATCTATGATAACATGTGCAATGAACTTGTACATATTCTAGTCAAGTATTTTGTATGAAGCATGCATATGGTTTATGTGAAATAAACATTATGAGTCACGAACCCTGAGAAGGAGAGATCAACAAAATCAAAATTAGGAGAACTGATGATATAGGCATTGAGAGCACTAAGTTTGTCAACTTGAACGGCACATCATCGGTACTTTCTTTCTTTATTTCCTTCACATACTCAATTGTTTTAGTAATTCAAATTATCTACTACACATGTTATTATTTTTATATAAATGTAGTAGTAGAAATTTAGTTGCAGTGAGTATGTTTCGATTAACCGAAAACATATTTGAAGTGAAAGTATATCACAATGAATCAAACTTTTGGGATCGTGCCATATTAAAAATTAGAATGAACAAGTTATCCATGATTGGTTTCTTGATTTGATAATGCAAATTTGAAGATTTGTATTAGTTTTTGTTCTTATTTTCTTTTAATATTAAAATTTATTTTATGTGTTGTGTGATACTAATATTTATAGGGTCGCGCGTCGCGCTAGTGAGGCTGCGCGGCGCGCCACTTCCAGACATCCCAGCCTTTCCTCTCGAATACTTGCGCGACGCGTGAGGGGAGCTGCGCGGCGCGCAAGCTCCAGAACCTGCTACTCTGATTTCTGCTTCATCAAATTTCAAGGTAAATCTCCACATTATCCATTGATCAATTTTATTTTTGAATTTATCGAAATAGCAAAAGTATCTCTTAATTTATAAACGTTATATCAAATCAAATACACTCTAAAAAATTGATTGAAGGAGAGAATGATTTGATATAACTTTCTTAAATGGAGGGATATTTTATCTATTTCAAAACAAAATTGATTGATGAATAAAATTTCAAGAATTATGTTGTTTATTTATTTGATATCATCCACTTTTTTTTTTACCATGATATTGGTATGAAGTTTTTATTGTTATTAGCAATAACTAATCTCCGCCGTGGAATTTGTGGGGCACACAAGGTGGATCCTTGATGATAAATATAGCAAGTGAACTAAATTTGTCGTTAAGTAATAAAATAAATTCGTCTCCACATGGATTGTTTCAATCTCGACAAAACAATTAATTTTACTTTAGGATTAATAATTAAAATGCAGGGGGATTTTCATATTTGTTTGGAATAAAATAACAATAATATAAATTGCAAGAAATTAAATCGGAAACTTTTCAATAGAGAGAAACGATTAGGGATTGTTTTGAATCCTCTTTGTGTCCCTATTTGGTACTCTAGGTTCTAATTCTCAACAATAAAGTGTTAATAGTTACGATAATTTAACAAAATAGATTAAGTCCAATTCATTGGCTCATAATCATATCAACTAACTCTTTATTCTTAAAGTGATTACGATTGACAAACAGTTAATTTAGTTCTAGTAATAAGACCTAGGGTCAGTAGTGAATTATTTCTTGAAATCAATTCGATATTGGCCAAATAAAGAAAAACATTAAACACACAATTAACTGAATAACTATTAGTTTTGATTGCATAAATAAGAACACATAGTTACATGGTTCAAATAGTTTAACAGAGAATCATCTACAATCTCTAATCTTATGAGATTAGTTACTCATAATTAAATTAATAAGCATCATAATACAGGGAAGAAACAAAACCATGAAAATATGATGCTCTCTTGTGATTCCGCCGTTCTTCTTCTGTTACTTCAATTCTCTATATTGATGCGTGATTGTTGTTGTGCTGTACGTGATATCGCCTAGGTTAAAACAAAGCATCTATTTATATGCTTAGTAAAACAAAACTGATGACACATCATTTAAAGAAAAACAAAACTGATGATGTCATGCCGTCACATGATGGTGTTATGCTCTAACTTTAAGGGTATGTTTGGTTCGGGGGTTTTGGAGGGGAGGGGAGGTAATATTTTAAATTTTGTGTGTTTAGTTCAATTTTTATGAGGGGATATGAGGGGAGGGGAGGGGAGCAAAATCCCTCCTAAACTCAATTTTTGCTTTCCTCCAATTCGGGGGGATTTGGAGGGGAGGGGAGGGAAGCTTTTTTAAAGTTTATTAAACTGACAAAATTATCCTCAATATATTTTAGAATTCCAATATTATCCTTATCGTTTTTATTATTAGGTCTTTGTTATTTGTTGCATATACTCCTTGTCTGCCTCCTCTATTTTCTCCTGTTGTCTCCAACGATGCTTGCTCATCTCTATGTATGTATCTTTTTGCTTTTTCCTAATGACTTTCGTGTATTATTGTATATGTATTGTTGCTTTGTTTATACTGCTTTGTTGTTTATACTGCATCACGTGTATTACTATAGTCCAAAAATTGGTTATACTGCTTTGTTATATTGTTGCGTGTATTGTCTTGTTATATTGTTGCAGCAAAACGATGTGAAATTATAGCAATACACGTGATAACCTTGAAGTATATTGTTGCATCTATAGTTATATTGTTGTGTGTATTGCCTTGTTATAAATTGGTTATACTGCTTTAATTTCCACGCTTGAAATTGTTGTTATCATGCTCTTAGTTTTGCTGCTTAGTTTTGACTCATATATGTGTGAATTTGGATATGTAATTTCTATGTATATATCACATAAGTTTCTCTGCAGGTAGTTTCTATGTATATGGTTTAAGTGTTAATTTTTTTTATAGGATTGTTGATAGTTTGTTAAACTATTATTTATGAAATTTATTTTATTAGATATTTCATTGAATTAGATGGATCACCAAGATCGAGAAATTGTTATTAATAGATGGTTTGAGCTGCGCCGAAGAGCTGTAGCTCAACTTATGTGTGCAATTGTTTATTGTTATGTTCGGATGTCTCGTAAGAGAAAATTAAGTTATAGCATGAGCTCTGAGAGAGAAAGGGTGCGTGAAGAAATAATGTATCGAATTAGTAACTGTGAAACTATTAGAAATCTATTGAGAATGAGCCCTCAAACTTTTTTAAGGCTATGTGATATGTTAGAAAGAGAAGGGGGTTTACGGGCTACACGATGGTCAAGCGTGGAAGAACAAGTTGCAAAAACAATTTACATATTAACCCATAATGTTAAAAATCGTGAAGTCAACTTTTGGTTTCGGCGTTCGGGCGAGACAATTAGTCGTCATTTCCATCAAGTTTTAAAAGCTATTCTTGAATTGGAAGAAAAATTTATCGTACAACCTGATGGCTCAACGATCCCTGTCGAAATTTCTAGTAGCTCTAGATTCTACCCATATTTTAAGGTAACACTTTTTATTAATAAGTTATGTATAATAAAATATAAACAAAACTTGAATAAATTATACATTGATAAAAAAAAATCTTATTGTGTCAGGATTGTGTTGGTGCTATAGATGGAACACATATACGAGTCAAAGTATCTGCAAAAGATGCCCCTCGATATCGTGGTATGAAAGACTATCCAACACAAAATGTTTTAGCAGCGTGTACTTTTGATTTAAAGTTCACTTATGTGCTCGCGGGATGGGAAGGTTCTACCTCTGACTCGAGAATAATAAAGAATGCATTAACACGAGAAGATAAACTTAAAATTCCTCAAGGTAATATAAGAATCACCATACACCTGTAATTATTTATATGAAATATTTCAAACTATCACATTTAATATTTACCTTTACTATAGGAAAATATTATCTTGTTGATGCTGGCTTCATGCTGACAAGTGGACTTATTACACCTTATAGAGGAGTTCGGTATCACTTAAAAGAATATTCGGCAAAAAATCCACCCCAAAATTACAAAGAATTGTTTAATCTTCGACATGCATCTTTACGCAATGCAATTGAAAGAGCCTTTGGTGTATTGAAAAAAAGATTTGAGATTATATCTAATTCAACAGAGCCCAATTATGGAGTCAAAGCTCAAAAATTAATCATTTTTGCATGTTGTATTCTACACAATTATCTAATGAGCGCAGACCCAAATGAAGACCTTATAGCTGAAGTAGATGCTGAACTTGCAAATCAGAATGTATCTCATGAAAATCATCAAGCTTCAAGAAGTGATAGGGATGAAGTTGCTTTGGGTGGGGTTATAAAAAATAGTGCAGCACATCAAATGTGGGCAAATTATGAAAACGATGACTTGGCCTAAATAGTTTATCTTATATGCTATATTATTATTTTGATGTTTGTTGTTCTTTGTCGAAGTAGTACCGAGTTTATTATGATATTTAGCGAATGATACTGAGACTTCATGTTAATTATATTTATTAATTTTGTTATGTTATAATTGATCTTTTTTATAGCTTATGACATCGAAAAAGCAACCAACCAACAACGGTAATCATGGGACTTTGAGTTGGAATAGAGCCATGGACGATGCTCTTGTTGATGCTTTCATGCATGAATTTGAAAAAGGTAACAAAGTTAATGGTACCTTCACAACAACAGCGTATGACAATATTACAGCTGAAATATGTGCGTTGTTTGGAAACAAAATTGACAAACTCAAGATAAAAAATCGATGGAAAACTTTGAAAAAAAACTTCACCGAATATTATGACATTTTTAAAGGTGGTATGAGTGGATTTTCTTGGAATCAAATTACACAATTATAGGATGCTGAGCCAGAAGTTTGGGATGCTCTAATTGAGGCAAGTTTTATAAATCTTGTATTTTGCAAAATTTTATTAATTAATCGTTGTATAACTATTGTGAAACTTATTTTTCAGTCAAAACCAAAAGCGGCAAATTGGAAAAATGTTTCACTTCCAAATTATGAAAAGATGGTGATACTTTATGGACCCAACCGTGCTAATGGAGATGAATCAGGGACTTCAAAGGAGACAAGAAAGCGAAGTTCGTCGGTCCTCGATGAAGACTTTGTTGAAACTATTCAAGACATTGATGGCCATGTTACTCAAAATGAGGTGAATTTGGAGAGTTTTGATGCTCCTCATTTTGATTTCACTGTACCTGAAACACAATCACCAGACCCTTCTCCTATAGCAAGTGGAGGTAAAAAGAAGAAATTAAAAGTGGTTAAAAATAAAGAGTCAAACAATGAAATGATTGACTTGAAAGAGTCGATGAATATGGTTGCTGAGGCACTACGGGAAGGAAATGAAATAATGAGAGAACGTCAAAAATATGAGCTGCCTCTACTTTCAGGTGAAGAAACATGGAATTTAATAAAGGATTGTGGATGTGACGCAGTGTCGTTGCTTGAGATATATATTGCTGTCATGAATGATGTTGACAAACTTAGAACGATTCTCCAATGTCCACTTGAAGCACGCAAAGCTGTGATAATGCAAATGGTCTTTGGTTCATCTACTTAATCATCCTATAATGGTGTTACGATGTTTATGAATATTTTATTTGCTTTTTAATATGTTTTGAATATCTGGAACACTAAATTGGTTGTGCGATGTACTTTGTTTGAATATTTTCTTCTCTATTTTATTGAATCAAGTTGGGGTTTTAATGGCTATGTAGTGATTTTTTTGGTGTAGTAGTGAGTTTATCTTGTGTGGTAATAATAAAGACATTAATAATAAAAGATATTAGTTTTTGAAATAAGAGTATTATAAGTTATAATATTGTAAGGGTAAAAAAGTAAATTATTTTTAAAATACCTCCCCTCCCCTTGTGAACCAAACACATATTTAATTAAAATACCTCCCCTCCCCTCCTCTCGCCTCATTTGAACCAAACATCTATTTAATTGAAACATTCCCCTCCCCTCCCCTCCCTTCCCCTCTCCTTCATTAAAATCCCTCTCAAAATCGCGCACCTATAGGCTTTGCTTAGTGACGCGAAGAAAACAGATCATGAGGCTTCAAAACTTTGAATTTTTTTCTAAGTTTTTCCTTCTCTTGATATTTTAGTCTTCAAACTTTGATAAGTCAATTTTCTTCACAAAATCTCCACTTTGATCATGTATTACTTCTAAACTAACTAAAAAGCACTAAAATTACAATTAAAATTATCAAATGACAGAGTGTCATCACACGATATTCGATCAGATCAATACTTTGACTTTCAAGACTTCGATCAGATTCAGTCCAATGAACGTTCCACACGATATTCAGAGCTCAACTTTTTCTCTCACTTGCAAGTTCTCTCAAAATTGAATAGGGTATTCACTCAATCAACATGCAAATGCTATTTTACCATAAGCTTGAAAAAATTCTAAATGTCAATCAAAGTAACTACGTCACACACATTTTTGAGGTCTTCAAGCTTGTAACTTGGCTTGGGTAAATGGTGGAATAAATTTGGGAAAAATAGGCTAAATTGAAGTTAGGCATCCACTCCTATTCCTTATTGAAGAATTACCATTACTGGGGCTCAATTCATTGTTAATTAGGTACTTAGAGAACTTATCTTTCAATCATTTTTTTTTTCTTCTTTTTTTTTTTTTTTTGAAGATGTCACTATTTTTCATGCTTAATGACTCTTTATTTTCTTTTCTTTTTTTATATTTTTTTGAAGAAACTCAATTATTACTTTTGTGAGTCTTTTTTTTTTTTTAAAGTTCTCAATTACCCCTACCCCAAACTTAATATGTTGTTAATTCCAAGAGCAACCCCAAACTTGAAATGTTGTCAAGACAAGAAAATTAAAAGTTTCTACCTAACTCCAAGGAGGGTAAACAGATAAAAAAATTCATGTCAAAAAGGCTTTTAATCGTTGGTTGTCACCGAAGGAAAGGGAAATATTTTTTTTAGCTCAAAGTGGTTTAGCAACGGATATATAAAAAATAGGGTAGCTTCAAAGTGGTTTAGCAACAAATATATCATAAACAGGGTAGCTTGAAAAGGCTCGGAGTACCAAACAAATGTGTCTCTATATGTGTAATGTAAACCCAATCAACAGCAGAGAATATTCGCAAGTTCTAGAAAATATACAAAGCATGGATGCACTCATACTATGTGAAAGAAATAGTATACCGTGAAATTTATTTGGCTCAATATGCTCTCCAGCTGAGGTATCTGAAAGTTGAATCAGTACATCGTGCACTCACTTTTTCCTACTCGTCTCTTTGCCTCGTGAACCATCATATTTTCAAGAGCAGTCACACTTCAGTTTTTCTTTAATGTCCAAAGTTCAAGAGATTCTCATCATGCAAATTCAGTAATTAACACACTGACAATTCTGAAAAGACATAAAAACAAGTTACTGAATAATAAACAATCAACAGATAATTAGAACGGAGGGGGAGTGTTAGTGAATGACATCCGTAAGACTAGATTAAGAATTAAAAAGGAAGCAGAAAATAAAATTGCAAAATTTTTAAAAATGATGGGTTGCCTCCCATGAAGCTCTTCTTTAAAGTCATTAGCTTGACTTCTCAACCATCTTTAGGGTGGCATATATGATAAAAAGAACACATTATCCTTCTTTTTCCTCTTGTTTGGTAAAAATTCCATGAACTTCACATAGAGAATCAAGTGTTCCCATGCTCCAACAACTAAGTTCTTGGAATATGCACTCTCCCACCTTAGAGAAGAATAAGGCTCCTTTTTCCAGTGACATTTCTCTTCAATCTTCATTGGTTGAGACTCACGTTTCGCATAGAGATCAATATTCTTCACTCTTGACTTCTCTTTCATGCCATCATTATTTTTGTTTTTCAAATTTTTTTGTTCCATCTCCATCTCAACCAACTTCTTCTCACACCCATTTACTTTCTCCATGAGATTAACACATTGCACTTCAAATCTATCACATGAAACTTGATTGAACCTCCAGAATTCATCCAAAATACATTCGAGTTGTGAATTGTAATTGATCATAATCACTTGTGGCTCTTCATCTTTGCTACAAGGCTTCTTGTTATATTCACAATCATGATTCTGATCACAATAAACACATCTCTCTTTTAGCCTCTTTATATATATCTCTCTATATCTTTCCTCAAGTCTTGATCTCGAGATTTGATAACGAAGAATGCCTATTTCTTTACTATCAATCGATATATTCTCAAACCATATTCCTGTCATTACTACAAAACTCAAGAAAACTTTTCAGTAGCAAAGCACAATGAAATAAACATGAAAGTTTTTGTTTTTCAATATATTTAAAAAAAATGAAAATAATAGAAAATGAAATCCTAAATAAAATAAATTTCCTTGTCAAAATTAATCAACAATCCCCGGCAACGGCGCCAAAAACTTGATGATAAATTTAGCAAGTGAACTAAACTGTCGTCAAGTAATAACATAAATTCGTCTCCACAGGGATTGTGTGAATCTCGACAAAACAATTAATTCTACTTTAGGATTTGTAATAAAAATGCAGGGGGGATTTTCATATTTGTTTGATTTGTTTGGAATAAAATAACAATAATATAAATTGCAAGAAATTAAATCGAAGACTTTTCAATGGAGAGAAACGATTAGGGATTGTTTTGAATCCTCTCTGTGTCCCTATTTGGTACTATAGGTTCTAATTCTCAACAATCAAGTGCTAATAGTTACGATAATTTAACAAAATAGATTAAGTCCAATTCCTTGGCTCATAATCCCTTTTATCTAATAAAGTACCCTAATTCCTTAGGTGAAACTAATATTATCAAAAGCGTTATAGAACGTTAAATTCTTAATCATATCAACTAACCCTTTATTCCTAAAGCGATTACGATTGACAAACAGTTAATTTAGTTCTAGTAATAAGACCTAGGGTCAGTAGTGAATTATTTCTTGAAATCAATTCGATATTGGCCAAATAAAGAAAAGCATTAAACACAAAATTAACTGAATAACTATTAGTTTTGATTACATAAATAAGAATATGTAGTTACATGATTCAAATAGTTCGACAGAGAATCATCTACAATCTTTAATCTTATGAGATTAGTTACTCATAATTAAATTAATAAGTAACATAATAAAGGGGAGAAACAAAACCATGAAGATATGATGCTCTCTTGTGATTCCGCCGTTCTTCTTCTGTTACTTCAATTCTCTATATTGATGTGTGATTGTTGTTGTGCTGTACGTGATATCCGCTTAGGTTAAAACAATGCATCTATTTATATGCTTAGTAACAAACCACCCCTCCAAGAAACAAACTGATGACACATCATTTAAAGAAAAACAAAACTGATGATGTCATGCCGTCACATGATGATGTCATGCTCTAACTTTAAAGAAGCAAAATTGTGCACCTATAGGCTTTGGTTAGTGACACGAACAAAACAGATCCTGAGGCTTCAAAACTTTGAATTTTTTTCTAAGTTTTTTCCTTCTCTTGATATTTTAGTCTTCAAATTTTAATAAGTCAATTTTCTTCACAAAATCTCCACTTTGACCATGTATTACTTCTAAACTAACTAAAAAGCACTAAAATTACAATTAAAATTATCAAATGACAGAGTGTCATCAATCCTTTTCTCCCAACTGAATTTTTTCAGTACACATGAGCCAGAAACTGAACATTTGACCAACGTAAAAATGTTCTTTCAATGGTTTAATCCACAAAATAATTCTTTTGTGATCACAAGAGTTTAGAGTCACTATTTTGTTACATTCACAGAAGAGAAATAAGCATATGAAAAAATAATTAAATAATATTAAAAATAGCAATTTAGAAACACTATAACATTTATTTTTCAAATTATTAAATGATGTAATTTGTGAATGTGATCAAAGAGCGAGTTTAAATTCTTGTAACCACATGTAACCAAAACAAAAAAAATTATTGCGACCACACAAGAATATCTCTCGTATGAACCAGTTTACACAAATCATGTGAGATTATCCTAAATTTAATATTGACGTCACTTTCTAATTTTTCACCTTTGATTTTATGGTTGAATCACTATTCACACAATAGGGAAAACCTATAATTGTGCGGTGGTTTTAAAGTAACTTGGAGTTGTTATTTGATCAAATGTTTTCAACCATCCTCAAAGAATAATGGTAAGAATGTTATGATAAATCAACGACGAACTATACAGTCACTTCCCCACAAATTTTTTAATTCAAAAGAACAAACAAGGAGATAAACAAGTAATTAAAATTTAGTTAGTCGAGAAGGGAGAATGAGTGATGTAAAATAAGGGGGAAAATGAAGGGCAATATTTATCAACCCTACCCGAGTATACTAAGCTTCATACCACCAAAAAATATTGTATCTGGTTTCGATTCTTGACCAATGCCTATGAAAAAATATTTTTTAGGAGAGATGAACTCATCAAATGTATCTTTAGTATATGTAGTATTATATGGTGGATATCTTTAGTTTTAAAAAAACAACTTGGGCTCATGAAGGTTATCTATTGGTCCTAACTCCTAAGAGACTCAAATAGTATTAGCAATTACTCCTTTCGTCCCATTATATAAGACATCTTTCACAAATGCACAAAAATTAATAAAAGTAGAATAGCCAACGTAATATTTTCATTCTAACTTTTGCACTAAATTTGTTAATAATAATATATCTTCTCTTTTTAAAATTATCCTTCAATTATTAAGAGAGAGAGAAATAATGACTTTTCATTTTTATTTTCTTCATTTAATTAGCGATATTTTTGTGAAAATTTAATTAATACACCTTATTTTAAAAAATGTCTTATAAAATGGGATAACAAAAATTTTCAAATTTTTTTTAAATATTGGGACACAATGAGTACATGAGAGTACTAAAGTTTAAATATATAAATATTTAAATAATATTAATTATGGCAAATGTTAATGCATATGTTAAAAATACAAATATAGAAATATTCTCTCGAAACATGTGTATTATATCTTTTAAGCATTAAATTCGTTTGTGATATTAAATGCAAATTTCTAATTATAGATACCTTAACATGTGTCATATATACACATGTTAACATCACCCATTAATTATTCTTAAAAGACGTGCATTTATATTCTTGATTTACATCAAAACTATAGTAATTACATTTGTCATTTCTTTGAAGAAATGGAGAAGAGGATTCCAACTTGTACATGAGTGTACAAATTTGTAAGATTACAATTTCAAAACAATATCTTTGTCAAAACAAAAAAAAAAATTCAAAACAATATCATGTTTTTAGTGAAGAACTTTGGATTAGATAGACATAGATAGATAGGGTGTGAAGTAGCAAATTCTTCAAAAGCTACCACCAAAACAAACCAAACCAATTGCCATCGTTTCTTAATAGAAAATGGCCACACTCTTTTCATCTTCATCTCTTCATTCAATTCGTCTCTCTTCTACACTCACTTCTTCTGCTTCTTCTTTTTCTTCTCATTCCCTTCCATTTTGCACTTTTCCATGCCATCCTCGAATTTCACCTTTCAAGCCACTCTCAATTAAGAAGAACCGTTGCTTATTTGTGGCTAAAGCAGTGGAAGATGAAACCCAACAAGAACAAGTTGTTACTGATATTGAACAACAACCATCATCAACCTCGGAGCAACAACCTGTTGTTGTTCCTATTTCTCCATCAGATACTCTCACCATGCTCTTTCAGGTACAACACCGTTGAATTTAGTAGAAACCTTTTTTTGAAATACCCATGTGAAATAAATTTGAATTTTTGAAATTCCCATGTGAAAAAAATTGATTATTTGCAATTCCCATTTGCAAAAATTTGATTTTTTGAAATTCCCATGTGAAAAATTTGATTTTTTGCAATGCCCATGTGAAAAAATTGATTGTTTTGCAATGCCCAAATGCTAATTTTTGTTCTTTGCTTGATATTTTAACTGAAGTTTAAGTCATTTCTTGCAATTGGGGGTTCTAAATTATGTAGGTTATGACATAAAGTTAGAATAGGGATGAAATGAGTTTTACTTGTTGAAGATATGATGGTGGTTATTGTGGAATTTTGATGTTGATGTATTGATTTTTAAGATTGATGAAGGTTATGGCTTCCTTTTCCGTTCACAATTTTCGATTACCATTCTTAATGGTGTAGGTTGTGGAGTAGTAGGGTTTGTGAATGCAGGGTGAAATTAGTCAAATAAATTAGGGTACATAGTCAAATTAGTCTCTCAATGAGGATCATATTAGTCTGAGAAAGATGAAAGTTACCATATAAGTCCTTTAAGTATGCACTTCATTGGTCTAATTATCCTTAGGATGAATAAATAATGTGGAGGACTAATTTGAGTGATGTAATTCTCATGTTTTAGATATTAATATGACCCACAGTATATCTTTAAAGCACATAATTGAGAGTTTACTCGATAAATTTACCCTAATGTATCACTATCACGGGCCTGTGGGATGGGGCTTACATTGTTATTCTCGCTAATCAGTGTTTCACATGTCCATGTTCCAATGTAGAAAGTAACTTAATAAATGGACATTTTTTGGGGAGATAGATGATAGTATGTTCCCACTAGTATCCTCGTAAAAGTGTTTTCTCTGTTAAGAGCCCCATATTTGACGAGATATGACATGAGAATATGTTTATAAGTGGAGTGGTGGCTTCTCGTATTTTATATGCAAATTTTGTATGTTTATAAGATGGTATTAGAGCCTATTCAAGATCAGTTAGGCTACCTAGTATCGAACCAATTGGGTCATATTCTAACTGTCCAGTCATGCGTGCGAGGAGATATGTTGAGAGTTCCACATTGGATGTGATATGGGCTGAAAGTATGTTTATACGTGGGAGTTAGCTCTCACCTTATAAGCCGGTTTTGTAAGACCGAGTTAGGCCGAAGTCAAATTCTAAGATTCTCTATACAGATCTAAGAATCAAACTTAAAATTACATGCTTGAAGGGTTTGAGCTTCTTCTACTCAGACCAACACATATTGTTTAATAAATGGCCTTTGAGTCACTAACTATAGTACTTGTTATTTGTTTTTAAATGATTGTGCAACAAGTATTGTATTACTTTCTTGAAACCGAACTAACTGTCTACTTTCATATGTGTATGAAGGCAGAGGGAACATTGAATGAATTATCTGTTCCGCCGTTGACCAAAGCTTTAGAGGTATCTCTACAAATTTTCTTAATCTTTGTTTCCCTTTGTTCAGTCACTTCAATGTGAATATAAATTTTATGCAAATATATCTTTTTTAGGCGTTGTTTCTTCACATTTCCATCCATATTGTTGTCGTGTTCTGAGTTGTTTGTTAAATATGCCTTGTTGCCTTTAATTTAGTGATGATGTCACATATGTTTGTGTATTCAAACTTAATCTTGTACATCTGAGTTCAAATATGATTTAAAGGAACATGATTCTTAGTGCATATTTGGTTCTGTAGTGACAAATATTGATTTCGAATGAATTGATTTTGTAAAGTTGATGCTGTCTAAAAGTGAGTTGAATGTAAAATGATTTATGTTTCGATAAATTCATATAAAAGTCAGTTGAACAAAAAAATCCAGGCTTAAAATAAATTCTAGAGGCAAAAGCTCCAAATTCTAGCTGATAACATCCAAACATGTCAAAATTAATTTTACCCCTTATAGTCAAGTTTGACCCCTATAAAAGTGGAACTAAACATTCACTTACTATAATTTAAAGGAGCATGATTGTTATATAATATATCAAATCATTCTGTTCTTGTGAGTAAACTTGTCATGTAGATTTGTCAGTACCAAATACTGCTTTCTCCGATGAAAGTGGACTAAGGGGGAGGAGCTTTCTTTGTCTAGCTATGCACAAACGTCGTTAATACATGCGCTGTATTGAGGATTTATTTATGAATAGAAGGCTTTAAATTCTTAGTTCTATTGTATGAAACATTTGTTGGTCAATGGTCATTGACTCATTTCTTTGATTGTCGTATTTCTTCGTTCTTTTTGGTCACTGTTTTTTGAAAATTGTGTGGCTTAGTGATTGTAACATTTCATTTTAACAATGGTCTATTATATCTAATTTTATTTTGATAGGAGACGGAGGGTGTTAAAAATTTGAAGGTTAATGTATACGAGGGACTCGCAACTGTAGAGGTATATACATTAACTTCTTTAATACAATAATTTTACCTTTGCATTTGAAGGTTAAACTATTTTTTACTGCATTCTTATGTGATTGAAATTTTCAAGAATGATTCTTAATAATTAGGCTTAATTGCTTTTTTAATCCCTCTAATTTGGACTATATCAATTTTGGTTCTAAATTTTTTGAGTCAATAAAGTCCCTCCATTTTTGAAATTTTGCAAATCTATTCCTACTATCATTTTTCTTCTAATAAAACCCTTTAATTCTCATTATCTACTGACATAAGTTCGAGATTGTTTGGGGGAACTTATGAAAACAGCTCATGACAATTTTAAGTTTTTTTTTAGCTTATTTTCATAAGTTCTCCAATATAACTTATGAAAACAGCTCATAGCATATATCAAAACAATATCTTTATTTGATCTTTTGCTATAAAAATAACTTATGTAAGCTTATATATTAGCGCTTGTGCTATAAGATGTTTATCCAAACAGACCCAAAGTGCTCATAAGCTCTTGGAAGACAATTTAAGATATGACATTTTATTAGGTTAAGCTTTATGCAATGAGTTTGTTTTTTACTTAATTATGGTTAATGACTTTTTGTGCTTATTATGTTCAGTTGGAAAAGCAGACAACAATCCAAGCTACCGGAGTGGCTTCTAGTCTCGTAGAAACCATACAAGGTTTAGGCTTCAAATTACAGACATTAAATCTGAGTTTTGATGACGATGAAAATGTTGCCGCAGTTGCCTAGACTAAATCTGCTAGTGTGAGACTAAGAACAACATAAAAGAATGATTAGCCTGTTCAAATTTTCTTGATTAAGGGTACGGATTAACTTTTTATTTGTATTAGATATGTGTTGTTTTATTCATTATTATTGTTGTTTTATTCCATACATACATAGACTTAAGGAGATTCATTAGTAAAAGCCTTATTCATTTTCTAAGCATGTGTTTGGTTTAGCTTGCTTCCACCGTAGCCGTGCATCCAGGCTCATCCCACCGCGAAATACTCCTTTTCACGATATTGCCCAACATTTGTACTCATATACAACTTTCATGATAATTCTTTGTGACTAAACTAAAACATGGAAATGGGATTGTAGAAAATGAAACTCTGCGCGTTCTAGTAAATTTTGAATTTTGTGAGGTTGAAAATTTTGTATTAAATTGAAATAGGGATCATTTGGTTCGGATCTGTTGGCGAGATTGAGTCCTTAATGGGAGTACCTATTTGGTACGAGCTCTTAACGTGTAAGCTCCTCCATTAGGGATGCTTTAAATATCGAATTATCCTGATAACCATCGTTTTGGTTACAACAACTTCATCAATTTCATAGATTTGTGACTAGCTTTTTACAAAAAACATTACATATATGGAGGTGGCTAGTATGTAGCAGCGCGACCTCAAGAACGAGAACTCGTAATACCATGTGAAAATTGAATAATATATTTCAAATTATGAATTTTGCCTACAAAATAAAATAGAGTGATTGAATAAAAATAAGAGCAGAAGAATGATAACAATATAGAAAACAATTATTATACCATTAAATCAAATCAGGGGAAAGCAAAATTGGAAGAAACAATTTTAGATGACTCTATTCATTTATGGACTAGAATTTCAACTAATTGTAATTAATTACCAACCAACTCTTGCAAGTAATGTGCCCATTATTGTTGAAACTTGAAACTATGCTTAGTGGAACCATAGCTTATTGTTCCTAATATTGTGTATGATTGACATACCAATTATTGTTGAATGAGGCCACAAAATTCAGATTTAATTACCATACCTACTTTAGTACTCACACCCAAAAGTTTGTGATAAATTGACATTTAAAGCAGAATTTAAATTTATTAAATAGAGTGGGCTTAGGCCCACAATTATATCAATGTTTTCAATTAATAAATACTTTATTTTCTCTTTTATTTATGAAGTTTTGTTTTCCTTCATTTAGTAGTAGAGTGGTTAGATTCACATATTTTAAGCGTAAAAGAATGATGAATTTTAGATTCGAACGCAAATCCCTACAAACCATCGTCCAAATTATCATATAGCTAACACCTGAGATATTATTAGAAATAATATAAAACCATTGATGTAGCATTTCCTAACGGCTTAAGCTTTTGTGATAATCGGTTATTTGACATGGTATCAGAGCCTCTATGACTAAGTGGTCTAGAGTTCGATCTCCGCTCCCCTCATTTTCTAATTAAAAAAGTGGAATTTAAGCATATGGTAGGTGGACCTATGCATTATCCACGCTTCAAGCCTAAGTGGACTTTTGCGTGAGAGGCGTGTTAGAAATAATATAAAATCATTCATGTAGCATTTCCTAACAGCTTAAGTTTTTGGGATAATCTCAGTTATTTGACAGATATACATTCGTAACAAATCCATATTTTTCTATTATTATTATTATAAATTATTTTTGGTGATATAAAATATATTTTAAGTTGTCATCATACCTACTAGGGTCCAAACAGAAGTCAAAAATTTGTACTATGGTTGAACTGTCCATCACTTTGTGATCTTGCTGTGCTGGCAATAGCCATTGGATCAGTTCAAGTATGACCTTTTTTTCTCAAAAAGGTATACCTTCATTTTATTTACATGTGCCATGTTACTGAATCAATAGATCAACCTACTCCAATTAAGAACAATTTATTTTTTTCTCCCCCATAAGTATGGGGAATCCTATCGAGATGTTGTCAGCATGCTAAGTAAATATTTGCAACTAGGCATCTTAGGATTCGATTCAAAGAAAGAAAAGATCAAATTGGCCATTGGGATTGGGAGACAACTTATGCCAACCAAATAATGAAACTTCTTTTTTGGACAAAACCAAATAATGAACTCAGTCACATAAGTTTGAGTTTTTCAAACTTTTGTGTCTGATAGTCTATAGAAATGTGATGTAGCGAATTCTATAGTCGTAAATGTATTCACCATTTGAAAAACTCTGATATTAATTTTTCTGTGTGTTCATTATTTGTTTTATTCATTATTTCTTTTTGTTTCCAGCAATTTTAATTGGTCACTTTTAATATTCAATGAATTTGGTTTCTAGATTAGTCGGTATTCGAACCAAATATCAATAAAAGTTAAGAGGTCGACCATAAATGGATAATAGTTGATATATACGGTGAACATGCAAGGATCATCTCCAGTACTGAAGAAGTCCAGTGAAATCTACACCCTTTATTATTATTTTAATAATTTAAACTGCATGTGTCAGAAAATATGTGTGGATGAGATTTCACTGTAGAAAAATTTAACTGCACGCAATCCACTCTCTAGTGAACATATATTGAATCGTTATAATGTTAAATAAAACTCAATTGAGAGATTTTGGAACCAAATCCCCGGCATAATCAACACAGCAATTGTTTTCTTATTCTTTAAACAGTTAGAAATGTTGTCATATGATGAAAGTATTTCTTTGTCTTAGCTTTATGGTGCTTTTGTTGGAGAAGAAATAAAAAATGATGGGAAGACATTGAAGTTCAAATCGCAAGATGATATCAATCGATGACAAGTAGTTAATAATTTACAACAACAACAATATCGCAGCGCTGCTAACATCTACCAGGCAACATAGATGCAACCCTTTACAATAGACAATAGAAGCAGTTGAGGTCCTGGCGCCGTGGCAGCGGCTGAAACTGTTACATGGTTAACTCCGCGTGTGGGAAACATTTAAGTGTAATGTTGATACGACAATATTCAAGGACCATAATTTTTATGGAGCGGAAAAATGTTTAAGAGACGACAAAGAAAATTTCATTTGAGCTCAAAATCTTGTGGCTTTATGGAAGTTCTTTCGTATATGAAGCTTAAGAATGCGGACCGAAGGAGGCTATTCTTTGGTTGCGGAATTTAGGATATACTAATGTTGCTATAAAACTAAATTGCAAGCTAGTGATTCATGGCATCATAAGTAATCTTAATATTTGTACTCAATTTGGTACCATTTTACATTTTTGTAGAGCTTTTTTTGTTTCTTTAACCAAACTTTGGATAAGTTTTAGGTTTTTTACGCTACCTCTTAATAATTTGAAATATCTACCAACAATTAATAAGAGGTCATATGCATGTGAAATAAAAATGAGTTTAAAGTTACTTGTGATTATTATATGCAAATCTACTTACGCATATGTTTTTATTAGTTTTTGGATAAATATTTCAAATTATCGAGGAGTAGTGTATGTCTCACTTAATTTTTATTATGAAAGAAAAATAAATGTTGCTTATCCGTTAATAAGAGCATCATTGTCTTTTACTAGATGCTATAATCTTGATCATATGTCATCCTATGTTAATTTTTTTTTTATAAGCAACATATATTATAAGAGAGTACAAGGATACGCAATCTCTTACAACTCAAAGCAAATTATAATATGCTTTGGATACAAGCCAGGGGATCAACCATAACACTAATAAAAAAAAGATGAAAAAGAATTGCGACCACACCGACCACTAATCCACATCCAAGAAAAAGATTTAATGTCATCCAACGGAGAATAAGTATGTGGAATAGCTCAATTGAAAATCACATTGTTTCTATGCTTCCAAATAAACCAAGTAGTGGTCAACCAAATCAAGTGTTTAATCCGCGCGCCTTTTTTTTATTTAACCATTTCGCCAAATAATAAAAAATGATTCCAACCTTCTACACCTATTAGTAAACTCTTTTCTAACCATCTATAAACCGATTCCCACACTCATTTACTAAAAATTTAATTATTATTATTATTATTTAATTAATCAGGTGTTTGCTAAATCTAACTGCTACGAGACATGCCGGGGGATCATTAAATTATTTTGGCTTATTGACATTGCACATGAAATCACATACTAAACTATATTTGCTTATAAAAGAAAAATACTAAAATATATTTGAAAGAATTGTAGATAAAATAATTTCAGTCTAAAACTATCCCCCCGAAATGTAAAGAACAATCAACAATTTTTCTGAGCAAAGAGCAATTAATAGGTCACGTGTCTTCTACTTCAAGTTTCGAATTTGTCGGTTATAATGGTATTATTATTGCCAAGTACTACAGTACTTATATTTCTTTTTAAGACGACATTAACCTTTAAAAATTTAACTGTACGATTTTCAATATCAACATTTTTCTATTAAGTTGTTTGCAAAAAACTTTCATGTTTTAAACAGAGACATGATTTTATTCTAGATGTCCTTTTTAATATTTTTTAATTTTATTTATTTTATTTTTACCATTAATATTCAGACTACTAAATTATTTAATCTGGTTTGTTAATCATGTGTGATATCAAATAATTTTATCTCCTTTTGAATTGCATTTGTGATGAATTGAACTGTGATTTTCTCTAACAAGCCCAATGTCAATCATCATTCACCACTAAACTAATTAACGATTAGTATATTAGACATATTAGTTTAACCTACTAATTTAGTCGAACTTAATTGAAATTTTAAATTGATCGGTTCCGTTTAACTCGGTAAAATATACAGTAAAAAGTAGTACTAGTAATAATAATGTAAGGAGAAAGAAATTTGTGTTTGTATTTTGCTTTTGGCATTTCTGTCTCCAGCTGATATTCTCTATAAAACGAACAAACTAGTACTATGGAGGAAATGGGTTGCAGAAATCACAATCATTCATCATCACTGGAGTGAGAGTGAGTGAGTGAGTACACTCTCTCTTGTCATGATATGTGTGCATGCATCTCCAACTTGTACACTTGCGTTGCATTTGATACTATTTTCTCGTCATAAAGTTGACTTAAAAATACTATCACAAAATAATAATACTGTATTACCTAAAGAGTAAAGTCACCAGTATCGTGACAGCCTCGGTTTGGCCCCCTTTTCTTTCCCATTTTGAATTTCACCTTATCACACCTATGGTCTATAGATAGTAGCTAGCTACCTATGAGCTGTGAACAGACCAGCAATTCACTAATTCTGCAAGATAAGTACAGCAAGATAGATACTCCTCTAGTCTTGAATATACAAAAAGAAAAAATGCACATCTTTTAAAAAAAATGGAGTAAATGATTAGGTAAAGTATGTTATTTCTAATTTTATTCTTATTTTTTGTTTTAAATTAAATTAATATTTTTATGGATAAAAGTGAAATTAGGGGTAAAATTGAAATAATAATAATAATAAATATAGTGATTATAGTAGTTTTTGCTTATATATGAGATCGAAGGTAGTAGTACTCTTTCGCATATTCCAAAATAAATACTCCATCAAGCTGAATCACGACTCTGATATCACTTCACTTGTTATATGGAGTTCGAGAAACTATCACTAGCAACAACGATCTCATGTTCAAGCACCACGAGAGGGAGACAACAAATTTTTATCTAAATTATTAAGACATTAATTGTGTATGAATCATCTCAACATGGTCGGTCGTTTTAAAAATTTGGTGGTCAATAGACGAACCTACGATTTGTGTCCTAAAAATTTACATGGTTCCCATAAATTTTATATGGGGTCCACAATTTTTTATGGGACCCTATGAATTTCAACCAATAAAAAAGTGTGTGTTAGTACTAGTATGTGTGTGTTAGAGTGTGTTGCTAGCACCACTCTTAGTGAAATTTACTTAGAAAGAAAATTTGATCATCAATACTTGTATATCATTACAACAACTCATAAATTATCAACCATATCAAGTTCCATTGTATCAAAATTCTTATTTGATACGATGATACATACTCCGAGAGAATAAGAAGTGACGGATTTTTATTTTTTTTTGATATATTCCTTGAGCTTAATAGACACCTAAAAATTATTTTGGGGCCTAAGTTGTAAAATTATTTTTGGGACTAAAAATAGTCGTCCTCTTTGTGTTGTGGCAAGTGAGTGTGTTAAGTCTCATATTATTTAGAAAAGTGGAGGTTGAACACTTTACAAGTGAGATGACCCATAAACCTAACACCTTAACGTTTTAGGTAAGAGTGTGGTGTCCAAACTCACTTGTAGAGTTGTTCTTGAACTCAATGCGGATGATCCCCCGGCTGCCCCCTCCTCTTGACCCAACAGTGGTATTAGAGCCGATGGTTCGATGAAGGGTTCGACCGGCTCCTTGTATGGAAAA
Organism: Trifolium subterraneum; assembly: GCA_951799995.1. Taxonomy (NCBI): domain Eukaryota; kingdom Viridiplantae; phylum Streptophyta; class Magnoliopsida; order Fabales; family Fabaceae; genus Trifolium; species Trifolium subterraneum. The sequence continues at coordinate 27,318,166 of OX637465.1, read as the reverse complement.
GTCCTCATAACAAAGGTGGTCAGGCGGCGTGTCCCGTGTGGCAACGGCAGTGCAAGTGTAGTGTTGCTGAAGAAGCTTCCGCTTGAGGGGGAGCATATCCTGGAATGGATGAGTCACACTTGAGGGGAAGATTGTTGTGGCAAGTGTGAGTGTTATTGCTTAGAATAATTAAGGTTGAACGCTTTATAAGTGAGAAGACTCATAAACCTAACACCTTAAGGTTTTGGGTAAGAGTGTGGTTTCTAACTCACTTGTAGAGTTGTTCTTAAACCCAATGTGGATGATTCCCCTGACTGCCCCCTCATGACCCAAAACTTCGCCCTACCTCAAATACGACCTTACATTTATCAATTATAGTTGACTTATGAGACTTAACTACCGACACTAATACTCTTCTTTTATTGTACTTATTTCTTTAATTTTAAAATCACTCCTACCAACCTTAGCCTATGTTTGGTTTCCTGTTTCAAGCCTTAAAATTAATTTTGGAGAAATTTTAACCTTTTTAAGTAGGGTTAAATATGTTTTTGGTCCCTATAGTTTTCTAGAATTTCATTTTTAGTCCCTGAAGATTTTTTTCACACTTTTTAGTCCCTGAAGTTTTATCAGTTAGTGTTTTTAGTCCCTACTTTTAATCAAACTCTTGTATACTTTCGCATTTTTGAATGATCTTTTGTATTCATGTTTATAATATTATAAGAACATCTCCAATAAAAATTTAGAATTTTTTAACATAAGATGAATTATTTATTAATTTTTATGTGCAAAAAACTAAAAAATTCATATTTAATTCATCTCTTGTTAAAAAAATTTAAAATTTTGTAAAAGAGATTCATATAATATACTAAACATAACCGTGAAAAAAATTTAAAATTTCGAATGATATGCACGAGTTTAATGAAAAGTAGGGACTAAAAACATTGACTTATAAAACTTCAGGGACTAAAAAATGTGAAAAAATCTTTAGGGACTAAAAATGAAATTTTGGAAAACTATAGGGACCAAAAACATATTAAACCCTTTTAAGTATAATTTATAACCTTTGAGTCTAAACATAATCTTTATTGTTCAACTGATCAATTATTCATAAATATACTCAAAATACTATAAATTATTTTATACTAATAAAATCAATTTTGTAGTGATCGAGCCAAACATTTGTTTAGTTAAATTTCTTGTACAAAAGGAAAATGCCTAACTAATATTTTAAACCAAATTGAACTAGATAATCACTACTCCTCTTTTAATAGGTCATACCTTGATCCAAATGGAGCCATTAGTCTTTGACTATTGAGTTAGTCAAAGGACATTTTATGGATTCTAACATGGATCTAATTTATGGTCCAATAATTCTAATAGACAGGCCTTGTGTTCAACATAATTAAATGTCAATAGCATATTATACAGATTAGTGGCAACACATACTCTTATGTGAAATTAGATATACTTTTCTAATAGACACAATGTTAAAGAGTCACGTGGGTAGAAGCTGTATCCAACTAAAAATTCATTGTACTATGTTTTTCCATAGAAATTTTCTTGTACTTTGTCATTTACTTCATCGGTGCTAAAATGAGCGATATATTTGATCATTTCACATGATTTTTAAATATATTAAATGATCTTTCAAAAAAAAAATATTAAATGAGAGAAAATAATATTCTAATTATCATAATTATCTAATTAAATATATTAATTTAATAGTGATAAAAATAATATTCTGATTAATTAAAAAAGTATAATGGTATATTTGAACGTAGTTCAATTGATAGAAATATTACATTTTATATACAGAATTGAATGCGGACTCAGAACCTCCCATTTATTTATTTAAGAGGTGAATAATTTGTCATTGCACTATTTTAAAAAAAAAAAAAAAGTTGAATTGAAAATCAAGGAAGGATAAATGACACATTTCATTATTAATTTACTTTAATATATTCTACCTAACCTTTTTTTTTTTCTCTCCCCAACCTTGACCTCTATAAATTGAAGGACTAGTAGTTGCTTCAAGAAACACTCACTATATTCCTCTTCACTCTTCTTTCATCTTTTCATTGCCATGCTCCAAAAAATGGCTTCCAAATCCATTATTCTTCTAGCCATTTTTCTTGTGGTGGCCACTAAGGTATACTCTTTATTCTACTTTTCACTTTCTCATTATTATTAACACATATGTATCTACAAAGATAGTAGTGGAAATAATATTATTTTTTTGATTAATATTTTTCTTGATTTAGTGTTTTATTTAACTTCAATATAACACCTATAATTTTGATATAACATATTTTTATGTGCAGGTTTTTTCATACGATGAAGATCTCAAGATAGTGGTATGTTTTTAACACATTAAAAATTGTCATTTCTATTTTTGTTTGATTCACTTTAAATATCCTTATCAGAAAATCCTTGTTTGTATAATATTTGTCACTATCTAGAATATTTATTATTTTTTTATATATGTAATATTGAATATTAATAGTGTGTATTCTAGCTTATTATGCATTTCCTTATTTTAGAAAAATGTTATTGAAATTCTTCATTTAAAAAAAAAAATATCAACAACTCTGTTTTTCTAATCCTGTTTTTTTGTTTTGAAGTAGAGAAATAAGATTAGTTTAAATAGACTAGTGGGAAAAAATGAATAACATAGTACAAAATATAACACACTTAGTTTCTTTCCATTACTCAACATGGAATGCACATTTGATATTTATCTACCTTCATTCTTATTACCTTCACTCTATTTTTATTTTAAAATTTACAACTTGTTTTTCCTACATTTTCATCAACTTAGGCTATGTTTGGTATGATGGTGGATACATTAGTGATCCAGCGTGATTTCACAAAAATTATACTATAAACTTTTGAAAATTTATAATGGATCACTATGATTGACATACTCACTCTAATACCAAACATAGATTTAAATATGTTACATCCATCAAATTAGGCACAGATAAATATTTAATTGTTGCAAGTATATTAATTGAGTTCATTTTATATTTGGATTCACATTGGGGTTGGTAGATTTAATTCGGTCATTTTGATTTTGACAAAAGTTATATAATGAGCGTAATTTCGTCAAACTCAACGTGATACTAAACTTGTGCTCGATATTTAGAAGTTTACATTTTTCATGTTAATCCTTCGGTGCAGGTGAACTATGCAAATCCAGTTCCTTCGGTTAAAGCTCCACCAAGTCCCGTAGCTGCACCGCCAACACCTCCTTCTCCGGTAAAGGCACCGCCAACTCCTCCATCTCCTGTGAAGGCTCCTCCTTCTCCTCCATTGGTGAAAACACCACCATATCAATCACCACCTATTGTGAAACCACCATCTCCACCTCTAGTGAAAACTCCACCTTATCAATCACCACCAATTGTGAAACCACCATCTCCACCTCTAGTGAAAACTCCACCATATCAATCACCACCTATTGTGAAACCACCATCTCCACCTCTAGTGAAAACTCCACCATATCAATCACCACCTATAGTGAAACCACCAACTCCTCCACCTCTAGTGAAATCACCACCTTATCAATCACCACCAATTGTGAAACCACCAACTCCTGTTGCTCCAACTACTCCACCAACTCCAATAGTTAAATCATGGAAGGGTAAGTGAGCTTCCATTTTTATATATGTAACTTTGTCAATCAAAAATAATGTCTTTCATATGTAACATTTTAATGCTAATACATAACATGTTTCTCAATTATGGTTCCCAAGTGCAATTGTGACCACAATATATAATAATAGTTTTAAAATCGTAACTATAATTGTAGTCACAATAGTAATTTGGTCACATCGGTCGCCTTTGCCGGTAAATTATAACAATATAAAAGTTAGCAACATAATTGTAGTCATTTTTTTTTTGTTGATTTACAAAGAAGTTGAGAAATAAACTCAGAACCTCTGGCATACTACTTAAACTCTTCACCACTAAATCAAAATCTAGTGGCTTAATTGTATGTCTAATTGTATTTCCATTTTATTATGAGTAAGTTATATCTTAAACCCACATATATATTGTGGTAAGATGTTAGTTAGGGGGTGTTGATTATTCTTAATATTAATTAGTGAAATGTGATGAATTAATAATATACCTTTTTTTTTTGGGCAGATTGCATTCCACTATGTGATAATAGGTGCAAATTGCATTCAAGGAAGAAATTATGTGCAAGAGCATGCATGACATGTTGTGACCGTTGCAAATGTGTCCCTCCAGGAACTTATGGTAACAGAGAAAAATGTGGCAAATGTTACACTGATATGTTGACTCATGGCAACAAATTCAAGTGTCCATAGATACATATTTATACACCTATGTAGTGGTTCCTAATTATGCTTTTGTAATAGTAATTATGCATGAATTTTGTTATAAGGTTTAAAATTAATTAGTGATCAGCATTAGATTATGCAAGTTATTATTAGGAAATATGTTGTTAATCAATTATCACTAGTTCAACATGGTTTGTGTTATCTATGTGATTTGTGTGGTCCAAGAATTTATATTGAAAGTATATTTTTGCAATTTGAAATTTAGGACTACAATTATTATGATATGAACATGACCTTGAATCTCATTTCTAGGAAGTAGGAACATCTTTTTTATATTCTTGTTTTGTCCTTTTGGTGGCATGGATTGATCCATGAGGGGTCACCATATAAATTATGCCATCTACCTTTGTCAGATTGCCTTCAATAAAGTTCACCCAATAAATTGGACAACATTTTTATTTTTTTCAATCTTGATTGAAAGGTATGTCCTAAGGGTAGGTCATAGGTAGTTCAATGGTACTTTAAAGTTTTCTTTAACCTAATGTAATTATTATCTTTTACTTTCACACAAGAGGCTTCTCAAGATATTTTTATGGCTTAGAATTTAGGTTGCTATGCCACTAAATTTTAATTAGGATTGAGATTTTTTTTCAGGGGAGACTCATATTATCAACTCTTAATATATTTTTCAAAATTTTTTTTGTTAATTTTCACCCTAAAAATCACTTCGAAATACACATTTATAAGTACTTCTCTCTACCTTTTTTTGAATCTTGAGACCTATCCTAACTCTAGTTTATCTTGTGACCCAATTCTCGTAAAATTTCTTGGTTTCTAAATAAAATCTTTGTGCCGTTCGAATGTGTACTTTTGATTGTGAATAATACTTTTATTTTTTTTCAAATGTATATTTCTTTTCTTTCTTTTTTTACAAAAAAATTATTTCTAAAATTATGCTTGTTTATTTTTTTTGTCAAGAAAACATGAAATTTTAAAAGTCAACCAAGAAACCAACCGACAAGAATATATGAGATCCTGAGTTGATCCTCAATTTTATTGTAAATCAAAAAAGAATAAACCAATCGACAAGAATACACGAGTAAAATTACATTCCACGCTTAAAGAGAATTGTCCAAATTTTAGACTCTCACAGGATAGTTCACTAGAGTACAAGAAAGACAATGAAAAGTTAAACTAATCCTCATTCCACTAAACAATAACATCTAGGAAAGAAAGAATGTGTGTGTTTTTTTTTCTTTTACAATCACTTTTTAAAATGTAGATGAGTAAAATGGGCCCTACAATTTTGATTAAGCCCAATACTAACGTGAAGGAAACGGGCCTGTAGAACTAGTGAACTAGAAGAAGATGATGATGGTTTTCCCCACCCCCCACACGCTTCTCTTCTCCCTCCGAAAACAAGGCAATTTTTTTTGGTAAACACAAACCGAAGTTTTTTTAAGTGAAAAAAAATAGAATTTTCTGTGAGAGAAGAAAAACATAGGGGAAGAGAAACCATCAAAGAAGATATCTAAACGTAAAGTTTCAACCAAAAAAAAGAAAAGAAAGTAGAATGAGTATATTGTGTATTTGAAATTTTGTTTTCAAATAGATCATTAACTTAATCGTATTAAGTTTTTTTAACATTAATAAAATATAGTTTATAATGGGAAGGGAGAAGTCACCTTATATGTCTCATAAGTTTTCTCAACAAAAATTAGTTATCGAGCAATGAAAACTTCATACTTTTTTTTTTGACAAACATGAAAACTTCATACTTATTATACGATAGTAATCCAAAAATACAAATTATAACGATTTGAATTTTTAATGGTTAAAAAAAACTAGTTAATCAATAATCAATGAAAACAGCTTCAATTATAACTTGTATTTAGGCTATTAGATTTAAAGATAAGTGATAAAATTTGAACGGTAATTAAACTAATATTCCCCCGTTCATTTTTATTTGTCGTTTTAGAAAAAAAAAACTAAATTAAGAAAGAGTATTTTTGCACCGTATCTTTATATTATACGCTAATTTTAATCTACCAATAAATTTCCTTTTTATATACAAAAAAACAACAAATTTAATAAGTTAGTACCATTTTTTTTTACTTATATATGAGACCCAACAAAGTATATACATGATTAAATTTGCATACAGTATATGTTGTGGTAGCATATTAGTGAGGAGGAATTATTATTATATACATGATTAAATTTGCATACGGTATATGTTGTGGTAGCATATTAGTGAGGAGGAATTATTATTATTATTATTATTATTATTATTATTATTATTATTATTTTGTCGAGTAATTTAATAGTTAAACATTCACCCCTTTGAAGTAAATTAGTGAGGGATTTCACATTCCAACTCCGATCTCTATATATATAATACGACGTTTCTACGAACTGAATTATGTTCACGAGAACATTAATTATTATTCTTTATGTTTGAGAGATGTGATAATTGATACTTCCTCCGTTTCAAATTATATGTCACTTTGACATTTTTACACATATTAAGAAATGTAATCATTGTTGTATGAAAAAGAGACATTATGAGTTGATTTACAAAATTGTCCTTCATTTACGGTATTGAAAAAATAAATTGAAGAATTGAAATAAGAGAGAGTAATAAATAGTTAAGGGTATAATAGAAAAAATTGCATTAAATGCTTCATTGGTAATGTAAAGTGACATATAATTTGGAACAAATTTTTTCTTTAAAGTGACATATAATTTGGAATGGAGGGAGTACTATTTTTTGTTGTTGAGACAATGATTATTGATACTTTGTATAAGATTGCATGATTTGTTGTGATCGCTGTAAATGTGTCCCTCCAGGACATAAATCACATAATGGTAACAGAAAAACATGTGGTAAATGTTACTCTGATATGAAACCTATTCGCAACAGATTCAGGTGTCCGTAGACCTACCTAATTAATGGTTAATATAAGCTTATGTATAAGGTTTAAAATTGCTGATTTATTAAATAACTTATTGATCAGCATTATATTAAACAAGAATTAAAATTGCTCGATTAAAAGTGAAATATGATCCGTCCCATAAGTGTAGCTCAAATGGTAGCTATCAGGGACGTTATTGGAGTGGCCGGGGTTCGAACCCCGGATTCCACGCTTCTCCACATTTAAAATGTGTGAGTCTTGCCATTTAGGCTACTTGACCAAAAAAAAAAAAGTGAAATATGATCCTTGTGATCCAAGAATTATGATTATGAATTTATATATTGAAATTAAATGGTATTTACATGGAAGTACATTTGTATTTTGCTATTTAAAATTCATTACTACAATTAATATGATATGAACATGATCTTGATCAATTTGATTCTCCAACAATATTATATTTTTTATTTGCCATCCGAAAAAAATAAATGATTCTCCTCAGTTTCTGGGAGGTGGGAACATCCAAAGTAAAGGAAAACTTAGCCCAAAAATCACAAATATTAGCACAAAATTAAAAGGAAAGCCTAGCCCAAAGTTAACAAATTGGAAATGCCAAAAACAAATGGGCAAAATTGGAATTTCAAAAGGAAAAAAGAAACGGGGAGAATTTTACAAAGTTTCATTAGGAGAGTATAACAATGTGATTTTACTTTGTGTCTCAACAATTATAATATTTTAAGGAAAATGTTAGACAGTGTTCCTAGACATTGGTTAAAGAAACCAATATAGTAATATGACATTGAAATTTGTGCCATCAATGCCTCGAAAGTGAAAAGAATGTATTTTTAATTTAAAAGTTTTTTTTTTTGTTTCCTTAACCAGTGTTCCGGGGGCATCGGTTAGCATAACTCATATTTTAATCCACTTGAATTACTCTGATGATATTGGTTTGAGACCTAGAAGATTGCTCCTCCTTAAAGTCTCAAGTTCTATTATCTCTAATGCCAATTTGTGGGCTAATTTACCCCTTTTTTTTAAAAAAAAAAATTATAATATATTTTTAAGACCATATAAGTTTTTTTCCACTCTAATTTAATCATAGCATGTTCAAAATTGTTAATTTTAGTCATTAACGTTATACGTGTTACAATATAAAAATTTACAGGGACTAATTAAAACATTATCATACCTCTAAGAAAATCATAACAACATCCACGATGGAGCTACACATTTTTGAGTACTTAATTGTGTTTCACGTATTACATCATTCATTTTTAATTTTTTAATAATTGTATCTAATAAGCACTCAATCACTTCAACCAAACACCTCTTAAAAAGTTCTAAATGAGTCTCATCAATAGCACATCTCACCAATAACTCTACATTATTATACACGGATCCCACAAAAATGAAATTCTTATTGTAGAACCAGTACCTATAAGATACTCACTTATGTTTTGCTTCAATGATAAGCACCTATAACACCAATTCTTATAAGATAAGCTACTACCATCGGAGATGATCTAAGCTCCCAAAAAATACAACTTGATCTTTCTAGCATCATTCATGAAATTAGCAAGTTTTGAAGCAGTAGCGGAACTAGAAAATAATATTTGGGGTGTCGCTAAAAATTTTATAATATATAAATCAATTAAAAAATTATATTTCAGACAAAATATTTAAGGAATAAAAAACACAAATTTCATCATAAAATAATAATAAATTGTATAGGACATGTAAGTTGATTTTAACATGACTACAAGGCCAAAAGCAGTTTTTGGGTGTTTGAAAGTGGCACATGCTCAAGACTTTCTCATCGCTATCCCCATCGATGGATGAAACCAACACATGTCACCGGTTGAGTATCGTAACATCCTTAAGTACCGCCTCATGATTCCAATATTTCCTAAGGACGAGATTTGTCCTGTTTGTCGTAAAGCATGTCTCGACATTTTTTGGGGAGCATGCAGTTCATTGTAGGGAGCTTTTCGGCTTCAAATACAGGCATGACTTGGTCATAGATGTGTTTTTTGATATTTTTAAGCGTGCAGGAATCTCTGTTAAGAAAGAGGCACCAGTGAACTTCTTGATTGACCCACAAGAAGCGAGATCGACACTTTGGCCAGCGGATGTTCTAGTGTTTGGATGGGTAGGTGGGAAACATGCTTGTGTAGATTTGACTGGAGTTTCCCCACTTGTGGGACTAAGGCTCCGTTTGGCCCGGCTTTTTTTAGCTTTAAATTCTCTTTTTAATCAAAAGTTTGACCAAACACATTTTTAATAAAGCTCTTAACCGTAAAAAACAGATTTTTGTTTATGTGCAAAATTGGATTAAATGAGCTTTTGGGAAAAGAGGTTGAAACCTACTTTTGAAAAAAAATCCGAGTTTTTTTTTGCAATTATCCCGCTTCGAATCCTGCTGAAAACTCTTTTTATTATTTTTTCATTTAAATATTATTAGTTGTTATTATCTTTTTTTAATTTTTTTGTACAAATCTTTTTTTTTTAAAATATATTTTACCAAACAACTTTTGCTCTTTTTTTGGAAGCTCTTATTTTCACTTTTAGATTTCAGATAGCTTCTAAGAGCTAAAAAAGCTAGGCCAAACGGACCCTAAGGGTTGGTGATTTTACCGTGGGACGGGCAACCCTCAAAGCTAGGGTTGAGCATCTTGGATAATCCAAAATAACCGTCCATAACCAATCCATAACCATTTATTATAATCGGACATTAAAACCAAATATCATAACCGGTTTTGTTTTTACAAAACCAGTTATAAAACCGGTTATGTCCATAACCACTTTTATAACCGGCTTTTCCTTTTCAAAATCGGATTTTGGTTTAATAACTAGTTTTTTTTTTTTTTCAAAACCGGTTTTCATGTAAAAATTCCAGTTTATAAAATGGATTTTTTAAAAATTCAGTTTTCGATTCCGAAGTTTTTTTTAGGACAAAAATTATTCGATTTTTTTTTTTCGAAAAAAAAGTTCCCGATTTTTCCAGAAAAAATTTTCCGATCTTTTTTCAGCAAAAACTTTCGGTTTTTTTGGAAAAAAGTTCCCAATTTTTTAGGGGAAAAAATTCCGATATTTTTTCAGGAAAAAGTTTCGATTTTTTTTCGGAAAAAGTTTCCAATTTCGGATAAAAATACTTCGGGAGTTTTTTCTGGAAAAAAATGTTTCCGATATTTTTCCGGAAAAAAGTTCCCGAGTTTTTCGGGGGAAAAAGTTTCAATTTCAGATAAAAACAATTCCGGAGTTTTTTTGGGAAAAAGTTTCCGATGTATTTTCGGAAAAAAGTTCCGATATTTTATTTGGAAATAAATTTTCGATTTTGTTTTTAAAAAAAAAATTCCAATTTTTCCGGGAAAAAAATTGATTTGAATTTGAAGTTTAAGGAATTTGGACATAAAATTTGGTTATGGTAATCCATTAATTGGTTATGGATATCCAAATAAAAAAATAATGGATTTGGTTATAAAACCAAATCATAATTAACTGGTTTTTAAAATTGGATATGGATTTGGTTATGGTTAATCCATGATAACCGGTTAAAATGAGCCACCCTACTCAAAGCTGCTTCAAGCAAAATGGTAAAACATGAGAAAACATGTTCTGACAATCAACATGTTTTTATACTGTTTGCTTTCGACACTTTTGGATTTCTAGCACCAGAGACTCTAAAACCTTTTGAAAAGAGTTCAAAAGGTTATGCATTGTAAAGTCGTGACGCCTAGGTCTAGGGATGTAGTGTTTCACAGATTATGTTTTGCTATTAAAAAAGGATTAGCGGCGCAACTTGTTGCCCGTCTATCTTTTGTTAATGTATAATTATTTTATATATATAAAAAAAAATTGTATACCCTAAATAATATTCTACGTGTGTCAAGTGATTTGATATTATCAATATTTTTTTTTTTGTTAAATAGCCTAGTGGCTCTAAATTATCAATAATTACTTTTAATTACCCCTTCCATTTTTTTTAATTGTCCAGTTTCGTCAAATTTATCGTTCTAGTTAACTGTATATTTAGTGTTTTAAGGATACGATTTGTCAATTGTACCATTTGTCAATTACTCTTATCTTTTTCAATAAAACTAATTAATGCTATATATTTGGAAAACTAAAGTTTTTTTTTTGTACATAACATATTAAATATATATTTTTTTTTTTTACTAATTAATGCTATCAAGATTAGTCCCTGCGTTTATCCTTTAGGGACCATTCTTGACAATTTCGCAAAATATAGGGACTAAAAACATTAAAAGGTAGGGACTATTCTTGACAATTTTCCAAAATGTAGGGACTAAAAATATTAAAAGGTAGGGACTATTCTTGACAATTTTGCAAAATGTAGGGACTATTCTCTACGGATTGGACTAATCTTGATAGTGTAAAATTTTATAGTTTTTTTTTACCATCTTTAAAATGTAGGGACCATTCTTAACAATTTCGCAAAATGTAGGGACTAAAAACATATTTAACCCTATTAAATTTATTGGAAAGAGGAAGTGTGTGCAAAAAAATAGGAATTTATTGGTGAATTAAAATTAGGGTATAATAGGAAAATATGGTGCAAAAATACACTTTCTTAATTTGTTATTATTATTCTAAATTCTAAATAAACACTTATAAAAAAATGGATGGAGTAATACTTACATAAAATTGTTTAGTTTTAGGTGGCTTGAGAAAGAACAAAAAATGTAAAAAGGAGATCGGTGGGAGTTGAACTCGAATCCTCAGAATATAAGGGTGAGGCACAACTTGTTAAAAACCAGTAGAACACGTAAATTGTCAAGTGCAGAAAAATAAGCTTAATTACATTTTTCGTCCCTTATCTATATTTTAGGTTTTAAATTGGTCCCTTATCTTTTAAAAGTTTCAAGTTGGTCCCTTATCTTTATTTTAGGTTTCAAGTTGGTCCCTTCCGTCAATTTTTTAACTATTTCCGTTAAATTTGGACACGTGGCAAACTAATTTGGACACGTGGCACACTTGGACAAATGACATGTGTCCAATTTTAACGGTAACAGTAAAAAAATTGACGGAAGGGACCAACTTGAAACCTAAAATAAAGATAAGGGACCAACTTGAAATTTTAAAAGATAAGTGACCAATTTGAAACCTAAAATAAAGATAAGGGACCAAAAGTATAATTAAGCCAGAAAAATATATATACAGTATATTATTTTTGTTTTATAATTAAGGATTTAATTGATATGCACCGACGGTGTAAAATAATTTTACACTGTCAACCAATACCAACCATGTTTTCCGCCACATCACCCCACTTTACCCCACTTTTTTGACATGACATGGCAAAATGATGGTTATTTATTGGACGATGGTGTAAAACTATTTTACACCGTCGGTGCATATCAATTAAACTCTTATATTAATACCAAGTGTATTAAAGTAATTTTTCATTTTTTGGGGTGGCGGCGCCGTGACCCTCCCCAGCCACCCATGTTCCGCCACCGTTTTGAAGTGTATGAAGATCCCTTAATATCTATATGATCGATCATTCCGATCAACTCATTTAAACGAGACAACATAATCCTTAAGCAAACCATAAACATATAATTCTCAAAGTCAACAATTTCTTCAATACTTCTTCTTTGTCTTTCACAACCTTCAACTCATTGCATGCAAGTATAGCCTCTTCAACATACTTCTTACTTTTCTATTTAATTATTTTTTTGCTTTTGGTGACACTTTGTTCACCCATTCCTCCAAATTTTTGAAGTGTTTCGATCTTTCTTTATTGACATAATAATTTTACCGCCATCTCGAATATGTTAATATAACCAATTTATTTCCATTCAGACTATAAAATATGTAACCTTGTGTGTGGGCTAAAGTAAATTCAAATGTCCAAGTTCTTCATAAAATTCTTCTACGAATTTGGGAGTCACCACTCCATATAGTTTTTTTTTTTTGACAGAAACCACTCCATTATGTTAAAAACTGTAGAAGAAAATAATGTACTTCTTTTAAATATTTTTAGTCCCTGCATGGGTACTCCGTTTTAGATAGAGTACTGGTACCGGGTACGTACCGGATACCGGTACGTGTATGGTATTCCTCGGTACGCACCGATGCCGTACCTAGTTTTTTTTTTTTTTTTGTAATGGGTACACGAGTGGTACATCTGTGGTACGCGCGTGGTACACCAATTCAAAAAGACACTATTCTTTTCTTCTTCTTTTTCTTTAATTTGTTTTTTTATATAAATATTTAGGTTTTTTATTTTTGTATAATATAAAAGTAGCACCTACCGCTAAAAAACAATAAATAAAGCAGCCATTGAAATTATTCACTCATTCATTAAAAATGAATAGACTAAATTCAAAGAGAATTGAAGATCGAGTTTTTTTATTCATACAAATCTTCGTATTCTCTCGAGAAAGAGAAATAATAATACTTATAATGAAAAAACAACAAAAATGTGGAATATTCGTAGAGATGAATGAGATTTATTTAATATATAATTGATATTTTTGAAATTGCTAGTCTTTCTCACGATAAACCTAAATTAGAGGCTGCTCATTTTGGTGATGATGGAGGTGGAAACAATTGACTCTTTTTGAGCTAATTGCTTTTTAATTTCATATTTTGATGTTTTTGAACAATTTGAATTACTTTTAAATTGTGGTGTGATATTTTTTATGTTTAATTATTTATTTTAACAATATAATTCTAATATTTGATTTATATAATTATATTTTAAAAAAAAATATAGGGACGTACCCGTACCTTAGTTTTTCTAAAAATGACATACCCCGTACCAGTACCGGCCGGTACCGGATACCGGTACTGTACCCGCACCCGGGCAACATAATAAAATAGATACCTTCTAAGTTTAGTCTTTACTTAATTTTTATTAAATTTTTAAAATTATAATAAAAATATAAGTTAATGTACTTAAGTTTAGTCCCTATAAAAATACAAGTTAAATTAATAGTAGGGACCAAAATACAAGTTAATTTTCCGAGGACTAAAATTATAATAAAAATTAAATAAGGACTAAATTTAAAAAGTCACCATTTTGTAATATATCAAAGATAGAAGAAATAAAGAAGGAAAAAAAAACTAATTAATTCTAATTGTAATTTTTTTATATACTCTTTTAGTTTTAGATTGTAAGGGTGTTACTATCCCTTATTTAGTTTGTTAATTTAAATCTTTTGTTATCAACAAAAAAAAAAAAAAACTCACGTGGGTGGTTTGTTTTTTGTTTCATTTTTTTCCCTCCACCATTTGACGTGTATTTTTTATCCAATGCCTTAATTTCAAACGAATAGCATTCACATGTGGATCCCGAAAAACATTTTGGGTTAAGTTTTGTGACTATTTATTTATTTTTTTTGTATTGACTTTCTAAATTTTAAAGAAATGAAGTTCTAATAATCAAGATTAGCTATGTGGTGAGTAAAATCTGGTCAAGAATTATTTTTATCAAAAATTATATACGGATTCTTCTGAACAATTTATCTTAAAGAAAACTCATTAATTAATTACTTGAGTTTAATGTCTTAATTAGATTCGCCATTATTACCTCTTAACATAGTGTCTACTAAACTATTATATCTAGTTTCTTATAAGAATATGTGTTGCCACTAATCTAATGAATTGTACCATACATTAGATCCATGTTAGAACTTACAACCCACATGACATGTCCTTTGACAAAGACACCTAAGTAATTATGGCTCTATTTGGATAAATGTATGGCCTAGTTAAGAGATTGTGATCATTTGGTTCAATTTGGTTTAAGATAAACTATACTAAGTTACTAACAATGACATTGTAGAAACCCCTAAATTTTCTTTTTGACTAAAATAAAAAATATTCATTTAATTAATTTGGTAAAGTGCACAAAATACTGTTAGGTCATTACGAGGGGGCAGCTGGGGGATCATCCATATTAGGTTCAAGAACAACTCTATAAGTGAGTTGGACACCACACTTTAACCCAAAATTTAAGGTGTTAGGTTTATGGGTCCTCTTACTTATAAAGTCTTCAACCTTCACTATTCTAAACAATGTGGGACTTAACACTCACACTTGCCACAACAAATACAAGCATAAATTGATTTATTAAAATAAGGAAAATGCTAAACAATGTCACCGAGATAATGGTTAAACATATTAAAAAGAAAATTATGTCTTGAAACTTGTGTATTCAATATATTAAAAGTGTAAAAAGCTATGTTACCAACATTAATTTGATATTTTATTTTCTATTTTGCAATGCTTAACAAGTGCCCAAAAACACCGTTTAACATGACCCTTAAAATAATAACACTCTGGTACCCTTAAGTTAATTTTTTTGACTAAAATAAAAAAAATATTCATTTAATTAATTTGGTAAAGTGCACAAGATACGAGCATAAATTCACGAAATAAAACCCCACAAGAAAACATAATCTATGTAAAAACCATTTCTTTTGAAAAAAGGGGAGGAAAAAAAAAAGAGAAAAACAAAAGATACATACACATGGATGATTCTAGATAAAAAAGATATAGTGAGAAAATGAGCTTATCTCTTTAATACCCCTAAGTGGGGTAAGTATGCAACATTTACACATTTATTAACATCTCATTTTTTTATTATGTTTAATTGAATCCTCTGATAATATAGGGTCAGATTAAATGACATTAAGGTGCCAAATTTTTTATACGACTCTTCTAATATTCTTTATCGGATAATCGTATTACAAAATCGCCATATATATAAAATATGACATTAATTGGATATCATTTGATACGTCAATGAGATAAATCAAAACTAACGTCTTACGAACATTCAAAAAATGAGTTGAATTTAATGTATCTCATTGACATATCAAATAATTTTCGATTAATGTTATATTTTATAGATATGATATGTGTTATACTATCTTTCAATCACAATTATCCGATAAATAATTATCAGAGGTCTCATATTTTTAAGTTTGACATCTTGATATCTCTTTCACACCACACACACACAATTTGAAGGAAAAAATCAACGCGTACCGCCAATCCGATCAAGTGCAAATATATGAAGGCATGAACATTCTAGACACTTCAATATAGTCATATTCATAGGTTTATGCAATTTGTCATTTCATGCTATTAACATGGATGCTGTGAGTTTGTTAGCAGATTCATCCTTTTTGTTTTTAGCAAATTTGAATTTGTATTGCATCGATGTACTCTATCAATTTGAATAAATGAATATCCTTTATTTTTAGTCAAAAGAATAAAATAAATTGTTACCATATGTTATTACACGTTATATATCATATTTAAATGAGAAACATATCCTCGTAAAACAATTAAATTTTTGCTAAATGTTTTGTGGTATTATTTTATAATTTTATATAAATACAAAACTAAATAAATAATTATATAATTTTTTTAAAAATAATTGACATAACTAAATAATTTTTTTAGTTTTTTAAAAATCATGAGAAAATAAATAGTTCTATTATATATGTTAGATTAGGTAAATAAAGGTATGATATATATATATATATATATATATATATATATTACGTAAATAATAAAACTACCATTGCTAAAAAATTAGATTTCAATTATTTTAAAATTAAAATTAATATTTATATTTTTGTAACTTTGAATACTTATTTTACTTTCGAAATTTCTAATTTTAGTAGGTTTTTATGTTTTTAGATTACCCTTGTGACCAAATAATACATATATACATTTTTATTTATTTTTAATTTAATATCAAATTATATTATTATTATTTTTTTTATTTTATTAATTAATTTTTATTTTATGGGGTTAATAAGTAAATAGTCTTCTTTACCTATCATGTTGGATTCTAACTCAACTTAAATTTAGGATAAATTTTTTAACTAATAAATAATATAAAATTTATATCCTACTGTTTAACCAAATACTAAATTGAGACATGAAATCGCTTATTCGAACCATCAAAGAGATCCTACTAATACATTATTACTTTAATGGCTTTAATATGCCTAACATTTTTCTCTCTCCCCAACTTGACCTCTATATAATACAAGTTCTAGTAGTTGCTTCAAGTAACACTCACTAGATTGCTCTTGATTCTCAAGAAAATGGCTTTCAAATCCATTCTTCTTCTAAGCATTTTTCTTGTGGTGGCTACAAATGTATAATCTTCTAAGCATTTCATTTTCTCATTATTAGCACATATATGTGTATCCACAAAGAAGTTGGTGAAAAGAAAATTAATTTCTTTGATTAAGATTTTGTTTTTATTTTTTTTAATAAATGATTAAGATTGTTTTTTAACTTGGATATACTAAATAGTTTTTTTATTAAATGTTTTATTTAACCTGAAAATGATACCTTTATTTTTAATATAATATATATATATTGTTGTGCAGGTTTTTTCTTATGATGAAGATCTCAAAATAGTGGTATGTCTTTCCCATGTACAAAATTTGCCTTTTTATTTTTGTTTGATTCCCTTAAAATATCCTTACTAAAAAGTCATTTCTTAAATTATATATTGTCACTATCGATAGTGATCAAATCTAACTTGCTATATTCATTTATAATTTTAAAAAGAAAAAAGTTATTCCAATGCTTCTCTGAAAAAATAGAGCATCAACTCTGTTTTTGAAGTCCTGTTTTCATGTTTTATTTGAATTATAATACATAATTCAGTTGGAGCATAAGCACAATATATTATAAAACAATTGTTCTTGTTGAAATTTAAAGAGATTAATGGGAAAGAATGAGTAACATTGTTAAAAATTTAACACATCATTATTTCTTTTATATATATTTTTTTTGAATAAACGGGGATAAAACCTATTATTATTTTTTTGAACAAATGGGACTGCTCATTGATATTTTAAATTTAGATATTTTATTCCTACATTTACCACACCTTTGATAACAAACAATGACAACATATATATGAACATATGTTAAATCCATCAAGCTAGCTAGGGACATAAAACAAATATGTTAAAAGGTATGAGTACAATATACTATTAACTATGTATGCATGAATTTGCATGAAATTAATAGAATTACTACGAGATGCCACAATTTTAATAAAAACTACATTTTATAGTTCAAAACAAAATCATTGTATCACCATAATTTCACTAAAGTCATCGCCAAATCGAATATTCAAAAAATGCTAGATGGTAACATTTTTCTTTATTAGAAATATGACATTCAATTGGTGCAGGTGAACCATGGAAATCCTTCGATCGTTTCTCTTGCAGCGGCCAAAGCTTCTCCAAAAATTATACCTCCTAAGCAACCACCACCAGCCAAAGCACCTCCTTGTCCAGCACCTCCTTGTCCAGCCATAGCACCTTCTAATCAATCACCACCACCAGCCATAGCACCAACTCCTCCACCAACTCAGCCCCCAGTGCCTCCACCAACCATAGCACCTTCTAATCAATCACCATCACCAGCCATAGCACCAACTCCTCCACCAACTCAGCCCCCAGTGCCTCCACCAACCATAGCACCTTCTAATCAATCACCATCACCAGCCATAGCACCAACTCCTCCACCAACTCAGCCCCCAGTGCCTCCACCAACCATAGCACCTTCTAATCAATCACCATCACCAGCCATAGCACCAACTCCTCCACCAACACAGCCCCCGGTGCCTCCACCAGCTCAACCACCATTACCAATAATCAAATCATGGAAGGGTAAGTAAGTTTTAATTTCTGTCTACATGTGTATAACATATAGATTTGGATGTAAATTTTTTTTTGGTAACATATATACATTTTTAGTCTCTACAAAATTAACAAATTTTAGTTTTTGTCCCTATAATAAATAATTAATCACTTTAATCTCTACAAAATTCCTTTTGTTTTTAGTCCCTAATAGCTAATTTTTGTTCATTTTATTAATGTCAATATTATAACCATTTTATGTTTAAAATGCGTCTATATATTGTGTCTATATATCATGTTATATAAGTTCATATTACATTAAAAAATTTCAAAGTTTTGTCCATTAGTGACCAAACACAGAAGTAAAAAGTTTATAGGGATAAAAATATAAATGATTTTTTTAAAAGAAGAAAAACCAAAATTCACGTACAAAATGAAAAACACATTTTACCCTTTTTGTTTTATATAAACTTCAAATTATGAGTCCGTATGTTTTAGATTCTATAAATATTATTTTTGATGTATTAGTTATATTTATGTGTAAGATTAATTTTTATTTTTTTTTAAAAATGAAATTCTCTATGGTACATTTCAAAATCCAATAGTTTTGGTATAATTGTTTTCTAAATAATTGAGATTATTGATACTTTGTATATTTATTTTGTGGGCAGATTGCATTCCACTATGTGTTTATAGGTGCAAATTTCAGTTTATGAAGAAATCATGTATGACATCATGCATGATATGTTGTGATCGTTGTAAATGTGTCCCTCCAGGATTTTATGGTAACAGAAAAAAATGTGGCAAATGCTACACTGATATATTTACTTACCGCGACAAATCAATCCAGTGTCCATAGGTATTAGATATGTAATACTATTAGTAATTATGCTTGAATTATTATAAGGTTTAAAAATGCTGATTTATTGATAACTAGCTCATTTGATCAGCATTATTATACAAGAGTACTAATAAATTATTACTAGTTCAACACAACAGTTTGTGTGTGGTCTATATATGTAATATGATATGTTTGAGTAAAAAAAATGTACTATGATCCTTGTGGTCCAAGAATTATGGATTTATATTGAAATTAAAAGGTATTGACATTGAAATATATTTTTCTATTTGGAAGTTCATGACTATAATTAATATGATATGAATATGACCTATATCATCCATCCAAAAAAATTAAAAAAATTACAACTTGGAAATTGGAAACATCAAAAGTAAAGGAAATCCAAGCCCAAAATTAAAAAGGAAAATGCTAACATCACATCCTCTAACATATTCTTCTAATATATACTCCAATAGCAATCAACCACGCCATTTACTTTTTTATTCAATTAGTTGCTATCGGTTTCATATTGAACCATTTGTTTTTTTTTATATTATTATTTGAATAAAAAACTTTTTATCTTTCCGTTAATTTTTGCTCTTCCTATCAATTTCTTCATCGGAATTTTTCATTCGTTCTTCTTTTTTCTTTTCGCAAAGCTTCAGTCACCGATTTCCATGGCAGAATCGTCCTCCACCTTTCTTCAACCGTCTATTCCTCGATTCGACGGGTATTATGACCATTGGGCCATGCTGATGGAGAATCTCCTTCGTTCGAAGGAGTATTGGTCTTTGATCGAGATTGGCGTCGTCACCGCTCCGGCAAACGCCACCGCGGAGCAAACCAAAGCTGCAGCGGATAGCAAATTGATCGATCTGAAGGTAAAGAATTACCTTTTTCAGTCTATTGATTGATCTATCATCGAAACCATTCTTGTTCGAGAAAATGTGAAAGACATCTGGGATGCGATGAAACGAAAGTTTCAGGGTTCAACAAAAGTAAAGTGTGCGCAATTGCAGGCGTTGCTTCGTGAATTTGAGATTCTTGCAATGAGGGAGGGTGAAACAATTAATGAGTACTTTGCAAGAACTCTTGCTATTGCTAACAGAATGACAGCACAAGGAGAAAGAATTGAACAAGTTATGGTGGTAGAAAAGATCATGAGATCCATGCTTGAGAAGTTCAATTATATATGTGGTGTGCTCCATAGAAGAAGCAAACGATGTCACTGCCCTTTCAATTGATGAATTACAGAGCAGTCTCCTTGTTCATGAACAAAGGATGCAAGGTCAAAAAGATTATCAAAAGACTCATTATGATGATCAAGCTCTGAAGGTGAGCAATGCTGGTAGAGGACGAGGAAGAAGTGCTTCAAGAGGTAGACAGAGTAAAGAATCAATAGAATGCTTCAAGTGTCACAAGCTTGGTCATTATCGCAATGAATGTCCTGATTGGGAAGCTAACTATGCTGAACACAAAGAGGAGGAAGAAATGCTTCTCATGGCATATTCTAATGAGACTGAAGATTCCACTGAGGGAATATGATATATTGATAGTGGTTGTAGCAATCACATGACTGGATCCAAGGAATGGTTTTTTGACTTTGATGATAAGTTCAGAGAATCTGTCAAATTAGGTAATGACTCAAAGATGGTTGTGATGGGAAGAGGTAATATGAAGCTGAGTATTGAGGGTAAGATTCATGTCATCACTAATGTTTACTATCTGCCTGGATTAAGTAATAATCTACTTAGTGTTGGACAATTATAACAAAGAAATCTTGCAATAGTCTTCAAAAACAATGTTTCTCAGTTAATCCATGAAGAAAAGGGATTAATTCTAACTACTGAAATGACACAGAACAGAATGTATATAGTTAAAACACCCATGATTTTGCCCAAGTATTTTCAAGCTACTACCTCAGAAGTAACTACTCTATGGCACAATAGATATGCTCATCTCAACATCAAGGGTTTGAAAACTCTAAACAAGAAGTAAATGGTTAAAGGTTTGCCATATTTGAAAGACTTTGAAGATAAATGTACTGATTGTGTAATGTGGAAACAACATAGAGACAAAATTCCTAAACAAACTAATTGGAGAGCATCCAAAAGGCTAAAGCTAGTGCATTCAGATATCTGTGGTCCCATCAATCCTCAATCAAATGGTGGAAACATGTATTTTATTACATTTACTGATGATTACACTAGGAAAACTTGGACTTATTTCTTGCAAGAGAAGTCAGGTGCTTTTGATGTGTTTAAAAGATTCAAATCTCTAGTTGAAAATGAATCTAGTTGTTTGATACAGTGTCTTAGAACTGATAGGGGTGGGGAATACACATCCAATGAATTTAGTGAATTTTGCAGTTATCATGGGGTGAAAAGACAATTAACCACTTCCTATACTCCACAGCAAAATGGAGTATCTGAAAGAAAAAACAGAACTATTTTGAATATGGTTAGGAGTATAATTTTTGCTAGAAGTGTTCCTAAGAAATTTTGGCCAGAAGCTGTTAAATGGGCTACATATGTTATGAACAGGTGTCCTACTCATGCTGTTAAAGACCTCACTCTAGAAGAAGCATGGAGTGGAGTTAAACCTTCTGTGCACCATTTTAGAATCTTTGGTTGTCTAGCTCATACTCATATACCTGATGTTCACAGGAAAAAGCTGGATAATAAAAGCATTGCTTGTGTTCTTCTTGGTGTAAGTGAGGAGTCAAAAGCCTACAAACTGTATAATCCCATTGATAAAAAGATTATTGTGAGCAGGGATGTAGTGTTTGAAGAATCAAAAGGTTGGAATTGGAATGAACAAAACCAAAACAAACCAACAATTAATTATAATGACACTGATGAAAGTAAGGAGATAAAATTGCAAAATGATCAAGAGATAATTGAAGGAGCTGTTGAGGCTGAGAATGTATCAAAATGGTAGCTATGAGGAATCAAGTGATGATTCAGAAACTGAAGCTAATGATACAAGGCCAAGAAATCCACCAAGCTATCTGAGAGATTATGTCACAGGGATAGAAAGTATAGACAACCAAGCAGAACAACACTTGCAAAATTTGGCCATTGCTATGTTCAGTTCAAATGAGGATCCAAGTAGCTATGAAGAAGCTAGCAAATCTGCTATCTGGAAGAAAGCCATGAAGAGTGAATTGCAGTCAATAGAAGCTAATGATACTTGGGAATTGAAAACTCTACCTAAAGGGGTTAAAGCCATTGGGGTAAAGTGGATCTTCAAAACCAAATACAATGAAAAAGGTAATGTGGAGAAGCACAAAGCTAGGCTTGTGGCAAAAGGGTACACACAAAAGTATGGGATCGATTATAGTGAGGTGTTTGCCCCTGTAGCAGGGTGGGATACTATAAGAACAATTCTTTCTTTGGCTGCATTTAAACAATGGTATGTGTTCCAATTAGATGTAAAAAGTGCTTTCTTGCATGGAGATTTAACAGAAAATGTGTATGTTGAGCAGCCTCTGGGATATCACAAGGGAGGAATGGATCAAGTGTATAAGCTCAAGAAAGCCCTGTATGGCTTGAAGCAGGCTCCTAGAGCCTGGTATAGCAAGATTGAGTCTTACTTCAGCTGTGAACACTTTGAAAAATGTCCTCATGAGCCAACATTGTTTGTCAAACATGGAAGTGAAGGTAAAATTCTAATAGTCAGTTTGTATGTTGATGATCTCATATACACTGGCAATGATGAGAGCATGATTGAAGATTTTAAAAGATCCATGAGAGAAAAATTTGCCATGACTGACCTTGGCAAAATGAAGTATTTTTTAGGCATTGAAGTAAATCAATGTGATCAAGGAATTTTCATTTGTCAACAAAAATATGCCTCAGAAATACTAACCATATTTGGGATGGAGGATTGTAACATGGTGTGTAGCCCAATTGTACCAGGAAGTAAGCTTATAAAAGATGAGAAAGGAAAAGTTACAGATGCTGCTGTGTACAAAAAGATCATTGGATGCTTAATGTATCTTCTAGCTACCAGACCAGACATGACTTTCTCTGTATGCTTAGCAGCAAGATACATGGAAAGGCCTACTGAAATGCACATGACTGCTGTTAAATGCATTTTGAGATATCTGAAGGGTACCTTAAGCTTTGGCATGTTGTATAAAAGGAATTCTGGTGATGAGTGAGTAATGCAAGGATGGACAGACTCAGACTATGCTGGTGACTACGATGACAGAAAAAGTACCTCAGGTTATGTATTCACAATGGGATCTAGTGATGTGTGTTGGTCATCAAAGAAGCAGCCCATTGTTACTCTATCTACTACAGAAGCTGAATTTGTCTTAGCAGCTTCTAGTGCCTGCCAATGCATTTGGCTGAGGAATGTTTAAAGTCAGTTGAACTTGAAACAAAATGAAAGCACAATCATCAATTGTGATAATAGCTCATCCATTAAGTAGTCAAAAAACCCTATCTTGCATGGAAGATGCAAACATATAGATGTTAGGTATCACTTTCTCAGAGATCTTAACAAAGATGGAGTTATTGAACTCAAGTTTTGCAAATCACAAGACCAGCTAGCTGACATCATGACTAAGGCTTTGAAGCTGGAAACATTATGCAAATTAAGGGAAGACTTAGGAATGTGTGATCTCAGTTTCATCAAGTAACTTAGTTGCTTGCTCTCATGTAATTTTGTTCTTGTTCTTACTTCTGTTTGTTTGAATAAAGTGTTCTGGACTGGGCCTAAATGCCCAACACGTTGAGGACATCCACTTTTGGGCCGTCGAGCAAGGCCCAAAGCATAAGGTCCAAGTCCACTTGACCTTTAGACGGCACACGACTCTCCTGCGTCCTGTAACGCTCGACATCGGAATGATGAGCATTAACTGCTCATCACGGCTCCTCAGCCGTTTTCCGACAGCCATTGATGGGCATTAACTGCCCATCAACGGCCTTGGCCAAGCGCTGGGGCTATATATATAGCACCTCCACAACTCTACAAGGTACATAACATCCTCTATTGAAAACCTTCACTTCACCTCAACTGACTTGAGCGTCGGAGTGTCTGCAGGTACACAACCCCCTCTGGGTTTGCTTGGACAGAACGCAACAACACCGCCGTGCACCGCCGTCTGGTCGACTCTGATCAAGGTAAAGATCAGTGGCGCCGTCTGTGGGGAATTAAAGTTTCCCCCGTATTTTCCCAGAATTAGACCAAAACTCACAAAAAACCCATTTCTTGACCAAATGGCTGGTGCAAACAATGAATTTGTAGGAGAAAACAATCACCCAAATCCTGAAAATCACCAAAACCAATTTGATGGCGTCGAAGCCTCTGTCACGCCGGAAGGTAGCGCTGCGCATGCACAAGCAACTCCGCTTGATGTACCGCCGCCGCACCAACCTCCACAACCAGAAGATCCACTGGTGGTCCGACAAGTTCCACAAGGAGCACCAATGGAAGTGGTGATGGCTGCATTGGTCAACACCATCAACAGGCAGGGGCAGATACTTCGCGAGCAAGCGGACAACATGCGTGGGCAAAACGAGCTGATCCGCGAGCAGAATCGGCGACTCCGAGCAGTCGAAGAATCACGTGCTGCTTCAAGGATATCGCGAAGTACTCGTCGACAAAGATCGTCGACACCTGAGAATAATCGCTCACGATCGAGATCTAGGTCCCCGAGGCCTGCACCTCGACGAAATGCGGAGAGGCCACTGAGTCCTCCCAGAGACATTACTCGGAGGCAGAATCACTCTCCTCCACAAAGGAACAACCACATTTCCCCACCGAGGAACAGACGTTCACCCCTCGAAGAAATAACCGATCACCACCGAGGAATGGAGAAGCGGCTGCTCGTGGAGGAAATGCCCGTCATTCCCCAAGAAGGGAATCTCCGGGCAGTGGAGACGAGAGGCACCGAGGACCCCTCTCAAGAAGAATCATGGATATTCCACTCCCACGAGGATTGGAAAAACCCCCGACACTGGACAAATATGATGGGACGACTGACCCTGACGAGCATGTCCAGAGCGTCGAAACCGCCCTCGACTACAGGAATTTACGGGGGTCAATCAAATGCAAGTTATTCCCGCTATCCCTGGTTCTAGGAGCATCAACCTGGTGGAGAAACTTACCTCCAGGCTCAATCGACTCATGGGAAGAACTGTGCCGAATGTTCACGGCGCACTTCACAACCTCTCGACGACACCCAATGACGGTGGCCAGCCTAAAGGCAATCGTCCAAGGTCCCGAGGAATCTCTTCGAAACTATATCGAGAGGTTCAACAAAGTATCTGTCGAGGTCGAAGCAACCGACAAGATGAAGTTGTATCTCCTCCAAGAAGGATTGCGCGAGGGAACAAAATTCCAAGAAGCGGTCGGGATCCTCGAAGTACAAACCCTCGACGCATTCTTCGAATTAGCCCAACGATACATCAAATATGAGGATAAGCAAAAGGCCTCCGAGGTCAGAAGACCAAAAACTTTCGAGGTTGGTGGACCCTCCTCGCAGAGAGAAGAACGTCGAGGAGATGAAAAGAAGAGGGAAGGTGGAAAAGTCAGAGAGGCTAAACCACCCAAAAGTCAGTTCACCTACCACACTCCCCTGAATGCTCCTCGAGACAGGATCTTATCCGAGATATCAAGCGCTGAGTTCAAAAGTGCGGGAATCAGGTTCCCAAAGCAACTGCCCGCAAAACCAAACGTGGACAAGAAAAAATGTTGTCGTTTCCACAAAAGTTACGGGCATGTGACTGAAAACTGCGTGCATCTAAAGGATGTCATTGAAATCCTTATTCATGAAGGATATGCACGACAGTATGTAGACGGGCAGCCAAGGACTGCCAACAAAAACGCTCCTCGACAAAATCAATTGGCAGTTGATCCAGCATGCCCAGAATAGCATGTCGAGGAAGAAAATAGAGTGATCGGTGGAGTAGCCCTCGCTATTTCGAGGCCTGAAGATTTCCTTCCTCTGCCAACTAACGAGGAAAAAGGGGCTCTTGATTACCTTGCTGCACATCTGGACGGAAGTTGGGAAAATTTCCCCGGAGCCCTAGTTATCTCCGGAGGAGGATTTAATCCCATAACCATCGGATCCATCAAAAGGAAATTCGATGAGTTAGAGAAAGCGTACCCGGTCGAGGAAATAAAAATAACAGAGGTAAATGAAAGCTCCGTTCCTTTGGCATTCTATAGGGAAGAGGTTCCCGGAGGATCGTCAAACTTTCAAATCCCTTTGCTCGTCAGAGAAAAAATGGCTAACTTAGACGTAAGAAGAATCCTCGTCGACCAAGGAAGCTCCTGTGACATTATGTACTCAGGACTCTTCAGAGTGCTGCAGCTCACCGAGGGAAATTTGGTCCCTTATGTTGGATCCGACCTTCAAGGGTTCAACGGATCAACAACAAAACCTTGAGGATACGTGGACCTGATGATAACCTCTCGTCAAATGTAATTTTTAGAGTCTTTTTAATTATGTTTTAGTTTATTTTTATTAATTTAATATTCACTTTAGAGTCAATTTAAATAAATTGTAATTCTTAAATTCATGAGTCAATCGAATATTTATGCTTTTAATTTATTCATTAACCAAACCTATTGTGTAGTTTTTGTTGTGTTTCATTGCTTCAGTTAGTTAATCAGGTTATTGTTTAAGTGGAACATTACTACGAAAGTGGTGAAGTTGTTGCTATTATGCTGAATATTGCAAAGAATAGAATATTATATAGTTATTATATTATTAGTAGCATGTGCCACAAAGGAAGATTTAAAAGCAAATTGGCCTTGGCAACTCGTGGGCTGAATAAAGAGAAAGTTTTCCTAGCCCATGTGACTTGTAGAGCAAGTCCGGTAGAGCAATATAAATAGAAGGGAAGAAAAACATAAGAGGAGAGTTTTTTGGGAGCACAGTAACGTAACGGCACAGGGGAGAATAAAACGAGGCTTAGCAAATCCTTGGTGCTGGCTCATACATCACTCAAGTGTAATTTATGTGTAACTCTCAATACTCTTTTATCTAGTCAAATATTATGAGTAGCTAATTTCCCACTTGTTAGGGATGAGTAAACCTAGATGACAATTTTATTTATTATAAAAGTTTCAACCAATTTTAGTTATTATAATTTCATTATTGCAAACAAACCAACTCGGAACCTTTTGTTCAGTTAAGTAAAAGTCATAATTCGACAGTATAACGCGATCCTTGAGTTCGACACTCGGTCTTACCGTTTTATTTTTATTACTCGGACGATTCAGTACACTTGCTGAAATCGCCATCAACCTGATCGTCACCTTTGGCAAAAATAAGGCCATGAAATCCGTGAAAGTCAAGTTCCTGATCGTCGACTGCCCATCTCTGTACAACTGCATCATTGGGCGACCAACTTTAGCTGAACTGTTTGCAGTATCCTCGACCATCCATCTGAAGCTGAAGTATTACACAAAGGATGGACAGGTCGCCATAATCAACAGGGACATAGAAGTTGCTCGGCGATGCTTTGAAGCTGCGTCCAAGAACCTCAACTCTGTGGTTACGCCGAAGAAGAAGAAAGAAGAAACAAAGCTCCCCGGTGTAAACTCAATCAGTATCGAGGATGGAGTTGAATTGGATGCTCGAACTTCCAAGAAGGAGCGCAAACAAGAGAAGAAGGCAATTAAGGACGACCTTTTGATCAAGGAAAACTATCGTCCCATCCCTGATGGAGAATTCGAACTAGTTCCCCTTGGCGAGGATCCAACAAAGGGCATGAAGATTGGAGCTGATCTCCCCGACTTGGTAAAAAGGCAGTTGAAAGCTTGCTTAAGGGAAAATGTTGAACTGTTTGCTTGGAGTGCAGCTGAAATGCCTGGAATAGACCCCGAGGTCGCTTGTCATCAATTGACCATAGATCCTAGGGCTAGTGCTGTAGTTCAGCGTCGTAGGAAGCAGTCCCCCGAAAAAGCGGAGGCTGCTCGTAAAGCTGTAAAAGACCTCCTAGAGGCCAATTTCATTGTTGAAGCCCAGTACACAACCTGGCTTTCTAATGTTGTACTTGTTAAAAAATCTAATGGAAAGTGGCGTATGTGTGTTGATTATACCGATCTTAATAGGGTTTGCCCTAAAGATGCTTATCCTTTGCCGAACATAGATAAATTAGTAGATAATTCCTCCGGGTTTAAATTACTATCGTTTATGGACGCATATTCTGGTTATAATCAAATAAAAATGGCTGAAATCGATAAAAAGAAAACAGCTTTCATGACCGAAACTGGTAATTATTATTATAATGTAATGTCATTTGAGCTCAAAAATGCAGGTGCCACCTACCAAAGGATGATGAACAAAGTATTTCACAATGAAATTGGAGACATGCTCGAAGTTTACATGGACGACATGATCGTTAAATCCGAGGAGGAAATCGATCATACCGTCCACTTAAAAAGGGTGTTCGACCAAGCGAGAAAGTTTAACATGAGGTTCAATCCGGAAAAATGCACGTTCGGGGTTAAGGCTGGAAAGTTCCTCGGTTTCTACCTAACGGAACGAGGAATAGAAGCCAATCCCGACAAATGCAGAGCTTTCTTCGACTATCCAACTCCGAAATCGAAGAAATTCATCCAAACATTGAACGACATGTTGACCTCGATGGCTAGATTCGTCGCCAAATCTGCTCAACATGCTCTGCCCCTCTTCAAACTCCTCAGAAAAGAAACAACTTTCGAGTGGACTGAAGAGTGCGAAGGAGCATTACAACACCTCAAACGAGCATTGTCCGAACCACCAGTATTAACACGACCAACCGAGGGCGAAAAACTCTATCTCTACCTCGCAGTAGCATCAGAGGCCATAAGCGCCGTTCTCATAAGGGAAACCGAGCAAGGGCAAAAGCCTGTCTACTTTGTAAACAGAGCACTGCAAGGACCAGAACTCCGATACTTGCAAATAGAAAAAATTGCTCTAGCAGTGATAATGGCCGCGAGTAAACTTCGATACTATTTCCTCGCCCATTCCATCGTCATCCGGACAGATCAAACCGTAAAGCAATTGCTGGCACGACCAGATATGGTCGGAAGAATGTTAAAATGGTCGTTGGAACTTGCAGAATTCGACATAAGCTTCGAAAGTAGAAAGGCTTTGAAAGCCCAAGTACTTGCCGATTTCGTCGCCGAAATGACAACGTCGACGACTTCCGAAAAGAATAAATGGACCATCTTCGTCGATGGATCCTCGAATTCACAAGGAAGCGGGGCGGACATCATACTCGAAAACGGGGACGGAGTCCTAATAGAAGTGTCCCTCGGACTTTCTTTCCCAACGACGAATAACCAAGCCGAGTACGAAGCTTTCCTAGCAGGGTTAAGATTAGCCGAGGATATGGGAGCCGAGGAAATCAAAATATTCACGGATTCGCAGCTAGTAGCATCTCAAGTATCAGGAGAATATCAAACAAAGGAGGAACGACTCCTCGAATATCTGAATCTCATCAAAACAAAACTCGCAAAGTTTAAGGAAACGGAGGTGAAACATGTTCCTCGAGAACATAATGCACGAGCAGATGTCCTTTCAAAACTACAAGTTGTGATACAAAATTAATCTTCTTCCACGGCAGGGGAGACGATGACACCATCTTGAACTTCTTTGAGTTCAGACGCGCCTTCGACGAAAAGGTCGACACTGGGGTTGAGCACCATCAGCTGAGCAACAACGTTGTCAAATCTGGACTTCGCCGCATCAAGCTGCTGTGCCTCCAACTCAAAGATTCTGGAGACGAGAGCTGCCCGAGTAAATCCCCTATACTCGCCGTTGGGATCTACCACCAGTTCGTCAGAATCCAGTGCAGCGCTGCTCGACCCAGATCTGCTCTCCAGCGCCTTCACCTTGCCTCCAAGGTTTCCTTCTCGACAATCAAGTCCCCGACCTGCCCTTCCAACTTCTCCTTCTCAGTGGTGAGACGAGCAGCTTCTTGCTCCTTCTCAGTCAACTGAGTCACCAAACCAGCTTGAAGTTTAAACTTCTCTCTATATGCCGCGTGGTTGACCTTGGCTTGCTCCAGTGATTGTCGGAGAAAAGCTGCTTCCTCTTTGGCGTTGTCTATCTCCGCCAAGTACTTGCATTCGCGACCATTGAGATAGCTCGAAATCTCCATCAACTTGAACGCAAAGACTGTGGCATCTGTGAGTTCATTCTTCAGTGCCTCCGGACCCATGTCATCCATTATTGCCTTCTCAGCATCAAAAATCGAAACCGAGGACTTTTTAACGAGGCCGGGACTTCCGATAGCTGGAGGGAGCATAAACTTTGAGCTGGATGGAGGAGTCACACCAGTGGCCGAAGCATCACCCTCCCCGACTCGGGCGACCTTGGTAGGGCGAGGCTGGTTGTCAGCGTTAGTGTTAGCCACTGTGTCGTCCAAATCCACTACCACAGTACCTCCCCGAGCATTGTCCATATCGCTCCCTTCAGGGGAAGGTGCAGCTGTGGAAGAGGAGCCGAGCACAGCGGCTTGTCTTTTCTCTTTAGCAGCCTTTGATTTGTGGAGCTTGGCTGCGATAGACGACATCTCCCCTGCAGGATAAACAAAGAAAAAAATCAGTAAACTTGCAAGAAAACTGAATCTAAGTATGTACGAGGATACTAAATAAGAAAAATAACGAGCATACGAAAGCAGGCTTCCATCTCTGCCGCGCTTTTGCAAGCGAGCAGTCTCTTCGTATCGATAAAGGACCTCTTCGTCAAAGGAGCGCTGGACTCGTCGAGAACGGGATTCCCTTCCTCATCTTCGTAGGATTTGCGAGGAAAACTACCCACGAAGACTTTCATCTGTTCGTAGTTGGACAGTTCCTCGACCGTAAGCTCCTCCGCAGAATATATAAAGTCACTGGCCGGCTTCAGGTAATGGCTTTTCCTCCACGACAGAGGAAAGCAGCTATAATCCTCTAGGATGGGACGACCATCTGGACCTATCAAAGGGGCTCCAGTGGCATCCTTAGCTGGTCGCCGGTAAATGATGCTCTGCCAGGAGACGGAATTCAGGGGCTTAATGAAAAAGTAGCTGTTCTTGAAACCCCGAACAGATTCTAGGAACATTTCAAAGAGCTTAACGCTCTGCTTCAACGAAACCCACCCAAACTTGTTCGCAGCATTCCCTTTGGGCTTCGACCTTTGTAGATGAAAGGCATGGAAGAACAACGGGATGGTCGGCAAAAATCCTAAATACGCCGCCGTCATCTCAAATGCCCTTATGAAGGCCAGAGAGTTAGGATGTAACTGGGAAGGAGTGAGGTGCAGGTATCGAAAGACCGCGACTTCAAATTCGCTGAAGGGCAATCTGTAACCCATCTGCTCGAACGCTATCTGATACATAGGAAAAGACCCCCACTGGAATTTGCTGCAAATACGGCGATTGGTGTTGGGTATACAGGCCTTCCAATCATCTGTAGGGGGACGTTGAATGGTCCTAAACATTCCATCCCCGCCGTTCAGGGAGAATTTTGAAACCGTAGTCCGAGGCTCGTCGGCCACCCATTCATATTCGTCTCCATCGACGTTCGAATTCGATGCCGGAGCCTGTTCCTCGGCCATCACACCTGAAAAAGCAGAGGAGAAAGATGAATTCGACATTTAAACATCAAATCCACCCTTCCACCGCCAAATCAAGTGAAAGGGTGAGGATATCGAGATCCATACGAATATACATGCTCAACGCCTACCTAATCTTCCTAAAAGGGACAGTGCTCGTCACATTCATATCCTCGCGGACATTCGTGGTCAACGAGCATCTTACCTTCCTAAAGGGAAGAATGTTCGGAGTATTCATATGAATGCTCGACTCTACTTGTCAAATCCAGAGAGCCAAAGTGAGTTCACAAATCGAAAATCGCCAGTGAACTCTTAAACAAAGGCCTAGTTTCAACTAAACAACGTTTTAGTTCTGTTTTGCGGGTGGGAAAGGTGTTAATCACCGCTAAAAAACCCCTAAACTACAGAACAAAACAACAAGAAAAAACAGAGAAACTTGGAAGAAAAAACCTAAAGCAAATTACAAAATCTTAAACATCAAAGCTTCAAACAAATACGAGAACACTTACTTGTAATTTGATAAGCAGCAAAGATGATTAAATCCAACAGAAAGACCTTGAAATCCGAAAGCTTGAGAGCAAAGAGGAGTTGAGAAAGTGAGAAAGTTGAGAGAATAGGGAGTAGAGAATCTGAGAAGTTAGAGAAATGTTTTGAAAAGTCCCTCCACTTTCCTATATATAGGAAATCAAATACGGACACACCCATACGTAGAAAATGGACGCCACTGGGATCCAGATCGTTGCTTTGATCCAAAGGCCACGATCCACAAAGATCCAACGGCCCAGACGCAAGCATCAAAGAAGTGAAAAGGCGCGGAAATCTAACGGCTATAACTCATCCTCAAAATTCAAACCTGCTAACAAGTACTTGAGTGCTAAGGGTAGCCTTTACACGTGGCAGAAGAGGATGGAGCAGCTTGTCCATCCAAGTCACATCCATCTGTTCGCAAATCCCGCCGGACATCAGGGAAAATCGCATCGAAAATCTCGTCGTATTTGATCCTCGGCGTTATTTACGGATCGCAATAAATGTGCGACAATCCCGCGCAAAAATTCCTCGACATTTTCCCAAACATTTCCCTCCTCGACAAGTCTCAACAAACTTGCTGCTCCAAAGCGAACAGATCGTCGACGTCACCTAACAGGCAAAGGGCCTCTTCGTCCCAAGCGAACCTCATCGTCGACGTTACCTTACAGGCAAAGGGCCTCTTCGTCGACGTCTCCTTATGCTCGACGTTAAAGATCCAAACCCTCAACGCTATTAGCCCAAGTACCAAAGTTATGGTCAACTAAAGTCACCATCCTCGTACCCGAGCATGACGACTTGGGGGGCTCCTGTTCTGGACTGGGCCTAAATGCCCAACACGTTGAGGACATCCACTTTTGGGCCGTCGAGCAAGGCCCAAAGCATAAGGTCCAAGTCCACTTGACCTTTAGACGACACACAACTCTCCTGCGTCCTGTAACGCTCGACATCGGAATGATGAGCATTAACTGCTCATCACGGTTCCTCAGCCGTTTTCCGACAGCCATTGATGGGCATTAACTGCCCATCAACGGCCTTGGCCAAGCGCTGGGGCTATATATAGAGCACCTCCACAACTCTACAAGGTACGTAACATCCTCTATTGAAAACCTTCACTTCACCTCAACTGACTTGAGCGTCGGAGTGTCTGCAGGTACACAACCCCCCTCCGGGTTTGCTTGGACAGAACGCAACAACACCGCCGTGCACCGCCGTCTGGTCGACTCTGATCAAGGTAAAGATCATAAAGTGCTCTGTTTTCTGTATTAAATTGATCTCTTTATGAAGATCAGTTTAAGGGAGGGTTTGTTAGGACTTAGTTTCTAATTGGGCTTATTGGGTCTTGCCAAGCCCAAGCTCTCCAGTGTATGTGTCCTTGTATTGTAAGCCTATATAAGGCATCTGTTTGTGATGTGAATGACTAATGGAACACTTTTACTTAACAATTTCAACCTCCCACCACCTTCTCTTTCAATTTAATAGACTGTAAATAAGTTATTTGAATGCAACGATGGTGGCTAAATTTTTTCAAAAAATGACGAGGAGCTTGAGGAGAGTGCACATTGTCGTAACATGCCAAAATGCCACCATACCCCTTTTCAAGAACTCAATATTCCAAACAAAAGTGCAGCAAAAAATATATAGAAGAAGAGGAGCTAAGCTCCTCGCCGGCGTCGTCGAATGTCGTTGGGCACAAATTTAAGCACACCACCGACCGTATAACAATGTGATGGAATCGTGATTTATTGCAACTTATGAAACTCTCTTTTACATTTAAATATGATTTTAGCTCAAGCAATTATAACTTTAAAATCTATCAAATCATTTTTTCAGTTTACTCATTTATCAGGTGATCTCCGAGCGCAACACTCGTTTTTGCAACTTATTTGGCTTTTATGTGTGTGAATTATTTGAAATGAAAGAAACCACATATTATTTAGACATTCAAAAATGTTCTTACAGTAATTGCTGAACAAGGTCAAACATTATTTTATTGGTGGTTGAAAACAACAAATATCAACATAGTTTCAAACTACCATAGCTGATGGTCGAACCCATTTAGTTGTTTGAACATTTGATTAACATTGTTCTCATGTTGTTTTTTGATTGTCCTATTTGTAAACTGTTATAGCCCTTTTTAGCACATCTTATACCGAGGAGAATATTTGAAAATTAATATATTTCATTTCTACGTGTTAAAAAAATTGTAACTTTAAATTTTTTGTTATAGTTTATGTAAATTTTTTCGTTTGGATTCAACTCGTAAATTTAAAAATTGTTACATTTAGTCATTGACGTCAAATATGGCTCAATATAATCAAACAACATGACTTTAGGGGTTAAAAACAACAATTCTTTTACTATTTGCTTTAATAATCCAAGTTGTAATATATATATACACCAACGGTTAGTATTTAGTTCAGTGGTGATTGACGTTAATCTTGATAGGGAGAATCACAATTTGATCCCCGCAACTGCGGTTGTGAGAAAGCTGGAACCACTTGATGTCATAACCAACTTTTAAACCAGATTAAACGGTTTAGTAGACGGATACTAATGATGAGAACAAAAACAAAAAAAAATATACATGGACCGAAGCAAAATGAAATTTTTACAAAATCTAAAATAAAAAAAAATTACAATTACAACGACTAAAATCATATTTTGTTTGGACTAAAAATAACGATATTCATTCATTTCCATAATCGATGGAGTACATCAGATGCAAATACAAATTCAACATCGCTTAAAACAAAAAGGATGAATCTGGGAACAAACTTACAACATCCAAGTTAATAGCATACAACGGTCAAATGCCTACAAATGTGATAAAATTAAAGTCACCGGAATGTCCATGTTTCCAGATCTGCAACGTTGATGTCCAAATCATCAATTGAATCTACAATTGATTGAAGATTATCTTTCGATATGAACTAAACAACACCGCAACAAGACGAGAAAACAACCAACGCCGTACCAAGATGACGTATACGACCAACACAAATGCCGCACTCGGACGATAAAATCACAAATACAAAAAAAATCAACTAAAAGACTCGATGTGAAAATCACTTATTTAGATTAAAAACAAGAAAAAAAGATACAAATGGTGATTTTAGGCCAAAAGTGAACTAAAACCACCCCTAATCGGTAATCGAGGAAGAGAATTCAAAGAGAAAAATATAGGGTCGGCTGTGTTTTTTACCCCTCCGACCAAAATCATATTTAGATCTCACTTATGCAACAAACTTACTTCAAGGAAAATCATAAGCTCCCAAGTTTTAAAGTGTATGAAGATCCGTTAATATCTATTTAATCTTTCCACCAACTCACATAGCTAATTTGACTCAAGAAAATCTCAGGGGACACTGCATAATCCTTAATCAAACCATACACATAATCTTCAAATTTAACCAATTTCTTCATCCCCTCTTCAACTCATTGCATGCAAGTATAGCCTCTTCAACATTCTTCCTACTTATACTTTTTAATTATGATTTAGAAATGCAAGTATATACTTTTTTACTGATACCAATTGAAAGTGAATCCGAACTAGGATCTTTGCATGAAACAATGTGTATTAAGAAAGCAAGAATTCCAATTGGAACTATATTTGATATAGCTTGTTGCATTTTCATTTCTAATTTCAACAAATAAACGGGTATATATACACATCAATTAATCATTTCAAATTTAATCGTATAATTAACAACATATTAAATAATATTAAAAAATAAAATTATCCCGTGTCACGGACATACACACTAGTATGTTAACCAATGTTCTTTGGATTCATTAAACGTTACCTTGTTTAATTTGTGCTCGCAGGCAATTTGCATCCATCAAAGTAAATTCAAATGTTCAAGTTCTTCATAAAATTCTTCTACACATTTGAGAGTCATCTCTCTTTATGGATTCATTGATACAAAACAAAGAATATATATAGTTGCTTATGTTAAAGAATCTAGTATGAAACTGATTTATAATTAAGACATCAAAGAAAATAATACTTATTGCAATCTTCATAACTCAAGATAGGTTTCGACAATATCTATGTTGGTATAGTTTGTCTTCACCAAATTGAACTAAATGATCACAACCACTTTAACTGCGCCATCCCTTGATCCAAATAGAGCCATTAGTTAGGTGTGTCTTTGTCAAATAACATATCATATGTTCTAACATGGATCTAATGTATGGTCATAGTATATAGATCGGTGGCAACACATATTCTTATGACAAACTAGATATACTCTCTCTAACTATTATAATCACATATCTTTCAATAATTAACTAACGTATTTGATTTATTATAGACTAGATAGATCAGTTATTTAATAAATCTGAAAATTAAATATCTACTTGTAATAATGGTGAGAGGAGAACTATTTAACTAGTAGCCACTATGTTAAGAGGCAAGAGTGACAAATCTTATTAAAAATGTCAGGGAGCAGCAGATGAATTAAATTGATAAAATGGAGAATGTTAGAAATAATATAAAACTATTGATGTAGCTCTATCCTAACAACTTAAATTTTTGGTATAATCGGTTATTTGACATGGTATCAGAGCCTCTATGACTAAGTGATCCAGAGTTAGATTCCCGCTCCCCTCACTTTCTAATTAAAAGTGAAATTTAGGCATATGGTAGGTGGACCTATACACTACCCACGCTTCAAGCCCAAGTGGGCTCTTGCGTGAGGGGCGTGTTAGAAATAATATAGAACCATTGATGTAGCTCTATCCTAACAGCTTAAACTTTTGGTATAATTGGTTATTTGACAGAGGAAATTATGATCCAATTCATTTTTTATATTACCCATTTGAGATGTACCTTACAAAATTTTAAGTACTAAAGAACATTTGTTTATTGAGAGATATTAATGTGATATCTTTCGGCTCCTTAAAATGTCCGCAATTGCATGTAGTTAGAACTAGAAGAGGTATAGACCTAAACAATTTCTTCTTGTACTTTATACATTACATTATTATTAATGTACCTAATATATTTTTCTCTCCCCAACTTGACCTCTATATAATACAAGATCTAGTAGTTGCTTGAAGTAACACTGTCACTCACTAATTGATTGCTTTTGTCCATGCTCAAGAAAATGGCTTCTAAATCCATTCTTTTCCTAGGCATTTTTCTTGTGGTGGCCACTATTAATGTATAATATTTATTCTACGTACATTTCACTTTCTCATTATTAGCACATATAATACCTTGAACATACCAAATAAGTTGGTGGAAAGAAACTCATTTTCTTGATTAATTTAGATTTTTTTTTCTTCACTTGAACATACCAAATATTGTTTGATTAAGACTTCTATTTAACCTGAATATAATATATCTTGATATGCAGGTTTTTTCGTATGATGATGAAGATCTGAAAACAGTGGTATGTTTTTCACACATATACAACATTTGCTTTTATATGTTTTTAACCTTCATAATAATAATAATAATAATAATAATACACGATTCAAATATGTCACTCTCTAATCCCGTAAGAGTAGTTCATGTGGTAGCTACTAGATTCCAGGGGCGGCCCATATCATGTGCAAATAGTAAGTCAGTGTAGCCTTGGAGTGTTAACAGCAAGTAATCAATCTGATTCCACCAGCCCAGCCCACTCAATTAGAATGATGGCTTGCTGTTTACACCCCTTATGCTACACCTAATTTCTGTTTGCACCCCCTAGTTAAATGATTTTTTTGGTATTTATTTACAATTTAAATAGAAAATTGCTCTTTTATAACAATTTTAATTTTTTTTATTAAGGGTCCATTTTTACGATGAGAGTCGGACCTCTAATTTAATTCGAACGACCCTGCTAATTACTCATTTTTTTCGATTTTTCTTCTATCTAATTGCTAATTTATTCTTCTACTTTGCTAATTTGTGATTGCATTTGAGAATTGCTAATTATCTCTTAATTATTTTTGGCCGGTTCAACTTCAACATTGTTTATAAATCCGTTTTAACTTCAATGATGATTATTATTTATTTTTATTTTTTTTTATATTTATTAGGACCGAGGTTCGAACTCCGGATTCATCATATTTCCACATTTATAGTGTGTAATTTTAACCACTAAGCTACTGATTACATTTCTCTAATCACCGCTACCGCAAGTTTAACTTTTCAATATTCAACTTTTCACTACCTCAACTTCTCATTCTTAAAACTTTTTTTTTTACTAATATATTTGCTAGAGATCCTTCTCTGTCATGAATTTGTGAAAAATCAACTGCACAATTGTATGTGCGATGAATGAATGATTGATCGATGACATATTTGATAATGTTGACATCGGAGAAATTATTGGACATTTTCAATATGTTAAAGTTATGAGTACATTTTAAGTATGCTTGGATTTTTGCATGAATTTAATAGAATTACCATACAATATTGTAATTTTAATAAAATTACACTTTAAAATTTCGACAAAATTATTTATCACTGTGATTTTGCTAAATTCATCGTTAATTTAAACATTAAAAAAATGTTAGATGGTTGCATTTTTCTTGTTACAAAGAAGTTTGAAAATTTAGAAATATATATGGCATTCAATATTGGTGCAGGTGAACTATGCAAATCCTTCGGTTGTTTCTATTGCAGCAGCCAAAGCACCTCCTACTCCGGTGAAGGCAACTCCACAAGCCAAAGCACCAACTCAACCACCGTCTCAACTCCCAATTTCTCCGCTAGCTCCATCACCAACTTCAATAGTCAAATCATTTAAGGGTAAGTAAGTTTTAATTTTTGTCTTCCATATTACGTACATGATACATCAATTTTTCAATGTACTGAAAAATTTAAAGAGAGAGTGATTATTGATACTTTGTATGTTTATTTTGTGGGCAGATTGCATTCCACTATGTTTAAATAGGTGCAAATTCCATTTAATGAAGAGATTATGTGTGAGATCATGCATGATTTGTTGTGATCGCTGTAAATGTGTTCCACCAGGACATTATGGTAACAGAAAAACATGTGGTAAATGTTACTCTGATATGAAACCTATTCGCAACAGATTCAGGTGTCCATAGACCTGCCTAATTAATGGTTAATATAAGCTTATGTATAAGGTTTAAAATTGCTGATTTATTAAATAACTTATTGATCAGCATTATATTAAACAAGCACTAAAATTGCTTGGTTAAAAGTGTAATATGATCCTTGTGATCCAAGTATTATGATTATGGATTTATATATTGAAATTAAATGGTATTTACATGGAAGTACATTTTTTTTCTTTTTGGGATTTACCATTAGTATCCGGTCTACTGGACCGCCTAAAAACAACAAATTTTGAATTTGTAAAATTGAATTCAAACAAAAAAAAATTACAGGGACTAAAATCATAAAACAATGTGTACAAAGAATCTTTCAACATGTAATTTGCTTAATATATTGAGAATTAGCATATTAGAATCAGGATTCTCAAAACAAGTAGAATCTGAATCAGAACAAAACAGAAATGTTCCAAAAGGCATGTAGTTTGTGATGAATAGTCTTGGAAGAGGATCTTTGCATGAAACAATGTGTATAAAGCTAGAATTCCAATTACAACTATGTGATATTGCTTTTTGCAATTTCTTGTCACCAAGAAGAGGTGAACCAAATGTGATGCATAGTGGAAGATTCTTTGTTGAACCAATGTTATCTAATAATGATATTGTGAAGAGTGATGCAATTGATCCTCCGAGACCTTTTCCAGTAATTATCAATGAATTGTTACTTGAAACCTCAATTAAGAAATACAATAAATTAAATGGCAATTGTTAAGAAGTACAACATCAGTTGCGAAATGGTCTGAATATATGTTTATAAGTGAGGGTAATCCCCAACTTACAAGACAATTTTGTAAGGTTGCGTTAAACTCCCAATTTTAAGAAAATATCA
Source organism: Trifolium subterraneum (assembly GCA_951799995.1). Lineage (NCBI taxonomy): Eukaryota > Viridiplantae > Streptophyta > Magnoliopsida > Fabales > Fabaceae > Trifolium > Trifolium subterraneum. Next base: position 27,277,495 of record OX637465.1, on the reverse strand, counting down.
GAGCTTCTTCCACGATTCGTTGGACCGTCTGCTATCAGGTTTCTAATCGGGCGTGGAGGGGGGGGATAAGCATCTATCATATAAGCATTTGAACTTTATCCCATGGCATAAACATTTGTAAGATTGTTTAGAAGAACTTATAAAAACAACCACTTGTTCATAAACTGATTTCAATTTACTTCTATAAGTTCTCTTAGATAGTTTATGAAAACATAGTATAAATTATACGGAATATTTTTTAATTTATTTTTTCTTGCAAAATAAAAATAGTATATTCTTAAATGTTGTTTGATACAACAATCACTGATGTGCTGACCGCGTAAATTTAGGGTATCCCAACTGCATGGAATTTTAATTTTATCACAAAATATAAAGTTTCTTACAAATATATTCAAAATGAATAAAAGGGGAAGTACATTAGATTTCAACTGATCAAGCTTATGAAGATTTTCACAAAAGAGTGAAACAGCAGATTTGTTAAGAGAGAAAGAAGGGTTACTCTTAGAACACAAAAACTCAAACTGAAGAAAATTCTTCACTTTGATATCAGAAGATGAAACCAAATCACTTTGAAGATTAGAAGAAACTGAAGTGGCTTCAAAGGCTATAATGGTCAAATCAGAATTTTGTTCTTTGTAAACTTTCCAACACAATCCAACACCAATGTTTGAAACTATGTCTTCATAACTTGATGAGATAACATTCCATGTTTTTTTAAGGATTTGATAACTTGTCACAAAAGATGAAAACTCAATTCCACTGCTAAATCTGCAACCAACCATAATCCAAAAACAAAGTAAATAAAATAAAAGTAAATCAGTAATTATATTAATGGTTTAAGATCATGTAAATATTTGGACATATTCTATTATTATACATACAGTTTAAGTTGTGTAGTGGTGTTCGCTTGCATGATTAATTATTTAATTTGAACTATAGTCTACAGAGGATTATGTAATGCAGTGACTTATTGGTAAATGATATATATTTTATTGGTAAAAATTATGATATATTTTATATGGTTAAAGTATAGTCTTTGAAAATTGATGTCATTGCAAGTGCAATTGCAAAGAAGGTGCTATTGGGTGAAGTCAGTCAAGCAAGCGTGTTTACATTTTTTCTTAGTTTAATAAATGGCAAATTGGGGAGTGATGGATGGTTTGAGACAATCTTGGTGCTTTGGAATATTTGGAGATATGGATATGATTAAATAAGGACGAGATGATAGTATGTATTTATGCAATTGTCAGTGACATCGTAATCATTTGATTTGAATCGGATGATTTAAATTTCAAATTATATAATCGAACGGTTACACAATTGCTGATTGTATAAATGGGTGTGATCGGTAATATTTTACTAACATGATTACATGAATTAAAAAATCGGATATTTTTATATAATTGTTTTTAACTTTTTATTTCAATTTATTTTTGTTTGTTAAAAAAAACTTTTTATTTCAATTTAAAGTAAGAAGTTTGGATTTGGGTCATTTTGGACTGGTGTTTGAAATTGTGTAAGGGAAAAGGGAGTTATGTTTTCACACCTTCCTCATTGCTGAGAAATTCCTCTTATTTTTGAATAAATAAATAAAAAAGTTACCCTTGATTTGTTGTGTACGTTGGCCACAAAATTAAAGTCTAAACTACACATTTAAATTTCGTATATATTTGGATAAATAATTGTCCATGTCCTTTGAGTAGTTGTTTTTAGGTATTAACCTTTTGCTTTTCAAAAGACTTCTCTGGCATAGAGTTTGAGCCCGCGATAGCTAGGCCGGCCTTGCACAAGCATAGGGTGAGCTACGCAGTCGGGCCTCTATTTTTTGGCTCAAAAAAATTGAATTTTTTTTTTCTACCCCTACAAACTTCTCTATACCCCTACACTTAATGTTGAAATGACAAATATGCCCTCGTATAAAAGGTAAAACTGTAAAAAAAAAATCATTTTCATCATTCTTTGAAAAAGTGTACCGAGCAGAAAATTTTCAGAAAACAGAGAGTAAGTGATTTTTTTCATTCCGGTACACTTTTTCAAGTGTACCGCAATATACATTGCTAGCGGTACACTTCGAAAAAGTGTACCGGAATTCAATATTTCAAACATTGTACCTTGCGGTACACTTGGTAAAAAGTATACCGCGCGTTTTGCATTGCGGTACACTTTTTTATCAAGTGTACCGATGGAAAAATGCACTGCGGTACACTTTTTATCAAGTGTACCGAGTGTGTAAAATTTTATAACTGCGGTACACTTGTTTTGAAGTGTACCGCAGTGCATTTCGTTTTTTTTTTTTTTACTTTTTTTTTTTATAATATTTTTCTTTCTTCCATTTCAGTGGTGCGTACAAGAGGGAGAGACGGTAGGATTAGATATGCCGGCGTAGGACGTGGAGTTTCTATTCCTGTTCAGCAGGAAATTGAGCAGCCTATGATGCAGGAGGATGACGATGTTGCGCAGCATGGATGGCCTGGAGGACCGCTTGATACGAGTATTCTGACGCGGTACTCAAACCATGTTGCTCGTTATATATGGTTTGGCACGGTATAAATTATTTTGCGTTGTTATTATTTGTTAATTATATTGATGAAGTTATCAACATAACTCTGATAATGTTTTTGTTTAAATGTCATTCTAGTTGTGATACTGATTTCGTTTAAATATATATAGGAGCGTATTGAAGGACCGAAACCTGAGTTACGTATAGCATCTCTTGGTACGAAGCTTCTGGTTGGGTTCCTGGTCCTGGTGAACATCACCCAAATATTCAAGGCTGGTTGGATGATTCTGGGTTGAAATGGCTTGAGCGGACGAGTTTAAGTAAGGTGGATCCGCAGCTTTTATCAGCCTTTACTGAGAGGTGGCATCCAGAGACATCGTCATTTCACCTGCCGTTTGGTGAAATGACGATTACACTTGATGATGTGGCGTGTCTGTTACATATACCTATTAGAGGTATATTTTACACGCCTGCACCGGTTTCCATGGAAGAAGCTGCTGCACTTGCTACTGAGTTGTTGGGAGTCCCGTATGAGGTGGCATATATGGAGACATCACGACAGAGGGGAGGAACTTTTACACAACAGTGGGTATATGATTGCTGGCAGAGGAATCTAAATATGTACCACAGATATGATTGTGCTGCCAGGGCGTATTTGTTGTTGTTGGTTGGATGTACCATTCTAACTGATAAGAGTTACACACGAGTCAACGCAAAATGGTTACCCATGTTTAGAGATTTGTCCACATTGAATAAATTTTCATGGGCTAGTGCTGCGTTGGTTTGTTTATATGATAATCTGAATGATGCATCCATGTTTACGACACATGCTCTTGCAGGGTATCCGACACTTCTACAGGTAACAATCGTATTAAGTGAAATCATGATTCTAATATATTGTATGAATATGTTCTGTTTTAGTGAAAATCATGATTCTAATATATTGTATTTGTTTTTGTTGTTTTGTAATAGTGTTGGATTCATGAGTATTTCCCTACCCTTGGTAGACGTGGAGAGTCTGTACACCGTTGTGATGACATGGGTTACCCTCGAGCTATGCGGTGGGTATATAAGCAGGGGAAGACGAAGCTTCCTGCTTATCAACCTATCATGGATGCACTGACTCCGTCTGATGTGATTTGGCGTCCGTTTGAAGGTCATAGAGGTAGCATTCCTTCTGATCTGATTACCTGTTTCAGTGGTTACTTGCGTGGGTGTACCGTCGTTCCTTACTTGCCTGAGAGGTGTCTTAGACAGTTTGGATTCGTGCAGTACATACCACCACCACCACACCCAGCTCCATCATATACGGATATCGATACTCTGTGGTCTGGTTATCACACTTCTGTTGATCGGATACTTCAGTTCACACGTCCAGTGAGATTTGATGCTGAGACTACAGCTGATTACCTGCCATGGTACTATACTGTATCACATCCTATACTGTGTCGTCCGCATGATGGCCCGCATGGAGCACCACCTGTTCCACAATTTGTGCCTGCATATGCACCACCAGAAGCAGATCCAGTACCACAAGATGCACCAGCACAAGATGCACCACCAGCACATGCATCACCATCTGGTGAACAGAGACGGATGGATGCGATTGCTTCTGCGCTGGAGAGATTTATCGGACAGGTGGATGCTGGTAGAGACGATGACGTGTTTGAGGATCTTTTTTATGCATTGGATGTGGCCCGTGGTGATAGAGATATAGACTAGTTTGCTTATGTACTTTGAGTTTCATTATGTACTTTTATTATTGTTTATGTACTTTAAGTTTGATTATGGACTTTTATTATTTATTGCATTTGGAATAATATAGAAGTTTTATTAGTGCAACAACACATAAAATGTTTCACATAAAATCTTTGACAATAAAATATTTTGACGTAATAATTAATCAACAACAACAACACCAACTGAAGGTTTAACTGAATGATCTAGAATTCGCCAATATTGTAAGCGGTTGGTTAAATTTGACATCCAAGATGTTGCTTCAGGTGAACGATATTTCTTCCAATCGAGTGTCACATCGGGCAACGATACCCTGGTCTCATGTTAACCTGCAAGAACAAACTAATAGGTTAATATACTTATATAAATAATTTTAAAATAAAATAGGTTAAAATACTTATATAAATAATTTACCGGAATCCAATGATTTCCACCCACAAAACCGATGCAATGAAATTTTGCTGACGATGAATATGAAGTCATCATAGGAAAGAAAGTCGTGCTAGGTTTACCCAATGTCACCAAAATGACATTATACCTATTTGCTACCAAGTAACCCATGGCAGGTATGGTGAACCATTTATCTTCTAACTGATCTCCTAAACCATCTATCTACAGTAAATCTCTCACGTGTTGTAAATTTTGTCTAAATAACTTCTCATACAAATTGTTATTAGTTGTCAACTCATTATCTAACTCCCGGCGGATAATGGGCCAACCATCCTCTGTGTAACCAAGTAAACACGCAATAGCTCTAAAACCACAATTTCCATCTGGATTTACTTCAATAAAGTCAATAATATGTGGATGAATATGATTAGGAAATTGTATCAAATACTTATCATTTCTCAGCTTTCTAGATGTCTGGGATAGTTGCTTCTGAGATGCCTGAGATAGTTGCTTCTGAGATGCCTGAGATAGTGCCTTCTGAGATGTTTGTGTACACAACCTCTTCGATGTCGCTTGTGAATCATTAAATTCTCTTTCAACATGTTCAAAGTATGACGGGTCACGATACACATCATAATCCGTTGGTGCTTTGCTTTTATCTTTCTTCTTCACTCCTCCTCTAGTTTTTATTGGTTCAGGTGGTGGACACAATGAACTTGTAGATGGATAAGCAAGTTCAAACACTTTACTCTTCAACGCTCTTTTACCAACAATATCAAGTGACTGATATCGAGTCATTATTGCATCAAATGCAGGAGTCAAGTCCAACTCATAGTCATCCTCTGTGTCATCCTCTAGTGGAGCTTCCATAGTTAGTTTCTTCCAATGACCATGAATTGAATCTAACGGTATTGGTACACCTTTTAGTGTATACCCACTCAATTCACACGCACAAGGCAATTCATGTGTTGACCTAAGTGCACAACCGCAAAGGTTCTTATTAGTTCCAACAGCGCCTACCCTCTCAAACTCATCAGAAATTAGTGTCATAGCATCCCTGGAGACAAAACTTCTTAAATTCTGATAAAATGGACCACTATGAATGTGCTCTGTATAGTAAAAACTTTTTTGAAATGACGCCTTAATTTTGCCAACTTGTAGAATTATATTTTTATTCATGGCATCCAAATCATTGCATAAGTCACATTTGCTGTGTTCCAACATTTGCTTTAGTTTCCAATGTGCAGACTCATCTCTAAATATTAAATTGCACACAAAAGTAAATTAAATCATACCTAAAAACAAAACAAAACAAATTATTACAATTTTCAAACAAAACAAATCATACCTATTACTCGTTGTGTTTCCTAAATGCATCACTTTATTGGTCCATGCTGCAACAAATCTTTCTTTATAATTGTTCAACCATGAATTCTTGACATAGTCAAGAAACTTGCTTGAATTAACACATGCTTGCTCAAACTCATTCAAATTCAGCCCATACTCAACCTCATTTGAACTGAATACAACATTATTCCACAATTTTTTTACTAGATCAGGTAGTCCGTGGTTGTGAACTCCACATTGAACTTGAACTTTCCATCCTGAACCATCTATCGAAGGTGTGGCTCTAAGTTTGAATGGACAGTTACACTTTTTTGATGCAGTTGACGTCGAACTTTGTGAAGTGTCATATTTTCCACCTCTATCGCAGCCCAAAATCAACTTGTCATTCCTTCCTCTTACGCCGTTCTTTTTATCTGACCTTGTAATAATAATACTGACTTTGTTAGCAATTCCAACATCTTCCGCCCATTTAAGAACATCTTCTCGTGTATCAAATTTATCATTCGTAGTAAATACATCCGTAGTATCAACCGAGTTTTGACCTGTTTCGCCGGATTGCGCCATATCTGTTGAAAAAAAAAAAAAAAAAGCTAAATTTTTAATTTCCACGTTAACATACCGGTACACTTTATAAAAGTGTACCGGTTCCAATTTTAATTTTTGTAACCGGTATACTTGAAACAAAGTATACCGCAATGTTAAAATGTTTTCCAGAATCGGTACACTTGTATACAAGTGTACCGCAATATATTTTTTTTAAAAAAAAGCATTCCGGTACACTTAGAAAAAGTGTACCGGTAAATGTGACGTACCGGTAAAGGATTCTGGTCTGATCGGTGCACTTTTCAAAGGGTGTACGGATTTTACCGGCAAAGTGATAAAAAGACAAAGTAAAAAACATAAAATATACAAAAATATCATAAGGGTATAACTGAAATATTTAAAAAATTGTAGGGGTATAAAGAGGTTTGTAGGGGTAGAAAAAAAAAATTTCAAAAAAATTACATGTTAATAGGTCTTTAATAAAATAGAGGTTGATTTAAAAAAAATAAAATAGTAGTTGATTTCAATTTGAAGTTTTACTTGTGCTCTACTATGTTATAAAAAAAATTAATGACTTTGTTTTTATAGCAATTGACAATGATATCATTTGAAAAATATATAATATGAAGACTTGATCGACAAATTGCTTCAAAAATTGCTATAATTGAAGTTTTTTTAAGTAGGTAGAAAGTATTTGGTTTTCTTTGGGGCATTTTCTCTCACTCAATATATGTTTCAAGAAAGGTTGACTTGGTTGTTGACTTGCTATGCTATAACGAACGGCTTCTATCATGCAGTCTATCAAGTGATGTACGGTGCACAACTTATCAATGATTCTATAACGAAAACAAATTTTATAAAATTAACCGTTGGATTGAAAGTTTATATATATAGATCATCCACACAAATTTTTTAAAAGTTTTAAAAACATTTAATGTGTTATTGAAACCAATCAAAATTAACGGTATTCAATAAAAATTCATAAACCGTTAATCTTGATGAGTCTCAATAACACATCAAATAATTTTCAATTTTTTTAAAAATTTATATGAATATAAACTTTCAATCCAACCGTAAATTTTATAAATTTTATATTTGTTATAGAGTTACTTGGTAATTTCTTTGCTAGGTAGTAGTATCAATTTAAAATCATTTCCTCCACCTTACCTATGAGTTTCCTTTGTCTCTGTTAAGAGGAGACTTTTCATTCACTATTTATATATCAACACAACACACACTCCATCACAATAGTCTCAAGCTTCTATTTCCTCAACTTGCTTCTTCTTCTGTTTTTGTCTTCTCACTTAACCACAATGGTTCAATCTCAATTGTATGTGACGTCCTCTTTAGTTTCTTCATCTTTCTTTTCTTTTGTTTTCTTTTATCTTTGTTGTATGTTGTTTATTCTTAAATTCTTACATGAAAAAAATTATTTATATGTGACTTTGTTTATTGTTAAAGAAAAAATTTAGTATCTTCTTAAATATACCAATTTTTACTTTTAAGCTTTGAAATTTTGTTGTGTTTTCTAATTTGTAATATAGGAAAATTTTCTTTTGGTTATTATTGTTTTATTTTACCGTTTGTAATATTTTCTTTTTTCAAATTTAAATTAACCGTTGATGATTTCATAGACTAAATTAATATCATTGTTTGAAAAAATTGACTAGCGTTCAAACCGGTGAGACATCTTAAATCATGGTCGTTCGATCAGTTCATTTACGGTTGAATCACATGATAAATAAATAAAAAATGGTGAATCAACTATGGTTCAATCGTAGTTTAATTAACTAACTCAACCCGATTGAATATGGTTCAACCGGACTGTAGAACAATCGGGACCAAAACAACCGAAAAACTGGCCGATTCTTGGTTAAATTCGGTCCGATTTTTAAAATAATGGTTAATATATATTTTGGAGACTAAAATAACTTATAGAAATATTGATTATCTTGTGTTGAATTAATCTGTATCTTTTGTTATGGTTGTAGATTTAGCAGTGGAATAGAGCTTGCACCTTTTGTGACAAGTTCTGGTCTTCTTCGAAAATCATGGAACGTTATCACATCTCGCCATGTAGATATTGTTTCGAATGTTGGTGTTGGACTATCATGGAAAGTTTATAAAGAACCAAACACTGATGTTATAATTGTAGCATTTGAAGCCATACCTTCAGATTCTTTCAATCTTCAATCTGAATTGGTTTCATCTACTCAACTCAAAGAGAAGAATTTCCTTCAGTTTGAGTTTTTGAGTACTAAAGCAAATCCAGTTTTTTCTCTTAACATTACTGCTGTTTCACTCTTTTATGAAAATTATCAGAGACTTAATCTGTTGAAATCTGAGGTACATCCTTATCTTTCCCTTGTCATATTCTATTTCTGCTTAGGGTATGATAAATGGCATAAATTTGCCTGTGAAAAAGTGCTTATTTTATAATCTAGTGGTGATTTTAGCTTATTTTATGATAAAGCACATGTGTAAGAGTTTAGTAGAGTTTTATGAAAAAGCTTATCACATCTTCATTTTAATTTATTTTATATAAGCTCCATGTAGTAGTTTTTTAATTTTGTATCGACCCTCTGATACTCACTGAAAGGACCTCCTGATAATTTGGAGATCGGTTAGGAGGTAAGTAAAGTCTGACAGATGACTATTTTAGCCAGAATTCGAACTTGATGGAGCTTTTAACCACTTGAGTCCAATTATTTAATTTCCATGTAGCAGCTTTGATAATTAGTGATTAATGTGTGGACTGATCATACATAATTACAATCCTAATGCAGATTAGTAGCTCTACTAAGTTGATAATTACTGGACTTGCTCTTGGAGGATCAATTGCTTCACTCTTCACTTTACTACTTTTAGATGGCTTTGATTCAAGAAAGAAAAAACCAATATGCATCACCTTTGGTTCTCCTCTAATTGGTGACAAAAGCTTGCAAAGATCCATATCACAAAGTTCTTCATGGAATTCTTGCTTTATTCATGTTGTTTCTTGCAATGATCCACTTCCAAGGAAGTTCATCACAGATCAAACTAGTTCTTATGTGCCGTTTGGAACATTTCTCATGTGTTATGATGCATATTCTACTTGTTTTGAGAATCCTGATTCTGTTTTGGCAATTCTCGAGTCTTCAATCCATGATCAAAATCAAGTGTTTCATTCTTTAGAGTATGGAAATATTGTTGAAAGACTGTATCACAAAGCAATTTGCAAGGATAACACAAATCAGGCTCAAGGGATGAATTATTCTAATTCACTTCATGCATGTATCAGTTTGCAGATGTTGGCATTAGGATTGGCACCACATATGCAGGTAGCTCAATATCTCTTAGTAATGTCTTAAATTATAGTTTTGATCACTTCCATCGTTAAGAATCTCACATCAGATGAGATATGACTTAAAAATGTGTTGATAAATGGTGGACAGTCTTTACCTTACAAGCGTTGACAATCTTCACCTTAAAATGTGTTGAGTTAGGTCCAACCAAATCCTAAGATGGTATTAAAACCTATCCTAGATCTGTTGGGCCACACCTTATCAGGTCACTGTTATCGGGCCACATGAGTCACGCTTCATATGTCTAGTCTAAGAGTGAGGGCATGTGTTAAGTAGTGGGCAGTTTTCACCTTATTAATCGATTTTGTAGGGTTAAGTCAGATTGGTCCTAACTCATCCAATGTGAGACTTCACAGTCGCGTTGCAGTCATAGAGACATAAAAAACCATGGCATCGCGATCAAAATCGTGGTGGTTGGCCTTTTCTTCAAACCATGTATTTTAAGAAAACCTTATTTTTAGAGTTATTCTGTAAGTAATTAGACAAATAGTATTATGTATGTACATTATTTTTTATTGATCTCTTTCACTAAAATTGATTTTCCAGCAGCAACAACAGGAAATTGACTTCAATGCTTTGGTAAAAAAGATGGAAATCCTAGAGAAAAAAGTCATCAGCCAACAGTGGCAAAAATTTGATCCATCAAGGAAATTGAATTCAATGAAAATAGATATGGCTATGTTTGAATGGTACAAGAAGGATTCAAAAAGTCGAAATATAGGGTACTATGATAGCTACAAGAACATGTCCTTAACAAGTGACCATAATGCTGTTCTATACCAGAAAAACCTCACAAACTACTGGAAAAATATGGTTGGAGAATCGCTAATGAAGCCTCAGAAAGAAAGCGCTTCGCTTCGTACCCGTTGGCTCTACGGCGGAACAACTTATAGGAGAATGGTTGAACCTTTAGATATAGCTCAATACTATCTCAGTGGTGGTAAAGACTATGTGACAAAATCAAGATCTAGTCACTACAAACAATTGGAGGATTGGCTTGTGGAAGAAGCAACAACAAAAACCACAGTTGGTTCAAAAAATGTTACTAGAGAAAATGTTGAATCAATTTTAACTCTAGATTCTTGCTTTTGGGCACATGTTGAAGATGCTCTTATTTCATGCAAACAATTGAAGGATATAAAATCTAATATCATTGAAAAGGAAGAGGCAACAAGGAAATTGGTAGAATTTGAGAATTATGTTTATGGATTGCTAATGGAATATGCTGTGTCACCAGAGATTTTCCTTAGTGAAAGTAGCTACATGGCATGGTGGAATCAGTATAAGGAAATTAAGGGAAGTTTATATAGTTCAAAGTTCACATATTTTATGAGCAATGCTCATAATTATAATGTGCAATATGTTGGAGGAACTTATAAATTTGATTGAAGAAGTGTCACCATCTAGTGGTTTAGTACAATGTACAATAAATGAGACTTATATCACCATAATAGGTGGAACTATTGTAACTTTTCAATTTTCATGAAAGACTGTATTTTAAATAAATACAACCCTTCAAATTCTAAGGGTTTGGTCCAGTAGTAAAAAAACAGGTTCGAGATCTAGGAGGTATTGAATTCGAGTCCGAAGATCTTTCCTATCTTAAGTGAAGAACTATTCCCTCATCCTAAATAGTATAAATATATGTATGTAAATGTATATATGTATTGAATTCAAGCCCGAAAGTTTTCTATAACGAATACTAGTATTGTAAATAGTATAAAACTTAAATGTGTAATATGTTAATGTAACACGATAATAAGACTTATAAACATAATCAGTTAATCATATCACACACTCTAAGGAAAAGCAACGGTGATTGGTTGTTGAGTTTCTCTTGTTTTTATGGGGTCACCTCTTGCTTGGCCGTAAAGCTCTAAGTCATTTACTATATATAGTCTTTGTCAAGAGTTTCGCATTAAATAAAAGATTATCTGAAAATATATTTAGAAGTGATGGCAATATTCATTTTATAAATCTGTTTTGTAAAATTAAATTAGGTTAAATCTATAATCATAAGATGTGTACATGACCATTCTAAATGTCGATTGAAAGGAAACTTCCTATCAAAGGTTTTTCTGTAATAAAGAAAGGAATTTTGTAGTATTGAGGGAGGTGTGAACAAAAATCCCTTTTCTTTAGTTTCTATACAATTTCAAACACCATTTCCTAACTACTTCTTTCTAAAGACAAATTTCCTAACTACTTCTTTCTTTCATTTTAGTAATTCCTATATATTTAACGAGTATGTAAAATTCAATACAACTATGAAATTTTAAAATTGAGAGATAAAAGATAGACGGACAATAAACTGCGCCGTTAATCCTTTTTGAATAGCAAAATCCAATCTTTGAAAAACTACATCGCTAGATCTAGGCGTCATGATATTACAATGCATAACTCATTTAAAAAACAAAAACAAATATACTATGAATTAGTCTCAATGGTAAGAGTCTCGAGCTCCTTAAACAAGTGGGTTGATTCCTGTCTCTCAAGTATGGAAATAATTTAGTTGAGAGAAGATAACTCATATTATGTGCTCCACCAATTCTTAGACAAAGATTAATTATTAACAATGACGGGAAAACTTCGTACCATAAAAAATATATATATATATATATATTATACCAAAAACAAAATGACAGAAACCAAATTAAAAAAAAATAAAAAATATCTAGACATGACTTTCTTTGTTGACTTCAGCAAATAGGGAGAAGAGAGCCCCTTCCTTCTATGCAATTGCGTATGAAATAAAGATATTAATTCTCCAAAGACTATACTTTTCTCTTCCTATAATATACCATCTCAATTCACCAATAAGTCATCATCATATAACATAAGCTTCTATATTTCATCTTAATCTTGCAACCAAGCACCATGACACAACTTAAATTGTAAGAATATTAAACCATTAATTACTTATTTATGTTTGCATAATACTCTTATTTATTTTAATTTAATTTTTGTATTTGGATTATGTTTGCAGATTTAGCAGTGGAATAGAGCATGCATCATTTGTAACAAGCTATCCAATCCTTAAAAAAACATTGGATAGTTATAAAGACATAGTTTCAATTTCAAACATCGGTGTTGGATTGTGTTGGAATGTTTACAAAGAACAAAATTCTGATTTGACTATTATAGCCTTTGAAGCTACCACAGATTCTTCTAATCTTCAAAGTAAATTGGTTTCATCTTCTGATCTTAAAGAGAAGAATTTTTCTCAGTTTGAGTTTTTGTGTTCTAAGAGTATCCCTTCTTTCTCTCTTAATGAAACTGCTGTTTCACTCTTTTGTGATAATCTTCAGAAGCTTGATGAGTTGAAATCTAAGGTACTTCTCCTTTTTTTTTGATTATTTTTTTGGATTCTGATTCTAATTGAATTAAAAAAGTTGCTAATTTTCTGTAAAATTAGTGATTGTTTTGCTGTGTAAAATGGTCAAGTATTCATGGTAATATAATACTGAATTAGCTATTTAACTCCTAAATTGTCTTCATTACCAAAATATTAAATTGCTTAACATATCAGTGATTGTTGAATGATTTGAATTCTAAGCTCAATATTTTAGATTTTTAGAAAAAAATATCAAAATATGCATATTTTGTGAACTGTATGATCTGAATTCGAGGCTCACCAATGTGCTAGCTGCGTGAATGAAGAGATATCTGAACTATGGAGAATCCATTTTCATTTACATTTGTGTGTTGCTGTTTTTATTTTGTTAAGTATTACGAATTTACGAGTCTCACGTTGAATGAGATATGGCCTGACAATGTGTTTATAAGTGAGGACAGTCCACACTCGTCACCTTAAAAGTCAGTTTTGTAAGGTTGAATTAGGTCCAACCCAAAACTCTAACAAAGAGTCTCGAATTGGATAAGATATGGCCTTGACATATGTTACATGTGGGGGAAAATTTCACGCTCCTCACCTTATAAGTTGGTTCCTGCTATCAGGCTACTCAGGTCACGTTCCAAATATCCAGTCTTAGGCCGGAGGGTGTTTGATAAGAGTGTCACATTGGATAAGATATGGCCTGGACATGTGTCTATAAGTAAGGGTAGTCTTTACCTTACAAGTCGATTTTGTAGGAATTGAGTTAGACCCAACTCAAATTCTACAACATTTTGCAAATCTAGTTCTTTTTCCATATTTATATGCCTTACAATAGTGTTTAGGACTAAGTTTTGTCTTAAAGATATTGTAGATCTTCTGCATATATTGTTCTTCATATCTAAATCCATATGCAAAAATCTTTATGCAGATTCTAAGTACAAAGCCATTGACACCATTGATAATTACTGGAAAAGGTCTTGGAGGATCAATTGCATCACTCTTCACAATATCACTATTAGATAACACTGGTTCGACAAAGAAACGTCCACTATGCATCACATTTGGTTCACCTCTTCTTGGTGATAAGAAATTGCAAAAAGCAATATCACGTAGTTCTAATTGGAATTCTTGCTTTATACACATTGTTTCATGCAAAGATCCTCTTCCAAGGCGATTCATCACGGGCACAGACTACATGCCTTTTGGAACATTTCTGTTCTGTTCCGATTCAGGTTCTAGTTCTTTTGAGAATCCTGAGTCTAGTTTGCTAATTCTTATAACATTAAGCAAAATAGATGGTCAAAATCAAGAATTTCAATCTGCCGAGTATGGAGATTTGGTCGAGAAACTCAGACGTAAAGCGGTTTTTAAGGATTCATCAGCACTGGTTGAAGACAAGACTCGTTCGGATTCATTTGCAATTGGTATCTGTTTGCAGTTGCAGCAGGCACTGGGGTTGACGCCACACAGTCTGGTACGTGAATATCTTCTATCTTTTTCTTGATCAATTAGAGGCATTTAAAATAAAGCATATTTAGGTTAGTTTGGATTAACTGTTTAAATGAAGTGTTTATGCATAAACGCTTATCATATAAGTGCTTATGTGTACGTTATTTCTATAACAAATGATAAGTGCTTAATCATAAAGGCAGGTTGTTATGATAAAAGATATGAGCTGTTTTCTTAAGCTATTTTGGAGAGTTTATGGAAATAAGCGGAAAACAACTTATGGACATGTCATTATGTCTAATCACACTTGTGCTACTACTAGTGAACTCGAATTCTTTTCTGACCTAATTTCAAAAATTGATTATTGATGCAGAAAGAGCATAACATTGATATCAATGTTCTTGAATCAAAGATAAAAAGGCTAGAAGAGATATTCATCATTCAACAGAAGAAATCATTTGATCCAAACAAGAAATTGAATGAAATGAAGATACGTATGGCGCAACTTGAATGGTACAAAAAGGATACAAAAAATAAGAACATAGGATATTATGACAGCTACAAAAACATGAACACCCAATCTGACATTGATGTTGTTGGGTTTCAAAAATCTCTGAAAGTTTATTGGGAAAAGTTGGTTGGAGAAGTTGAGATGAAACCTCAAAAAGAAGGTGCAGCGTTTCGTACTCGCTGGCTCTACGCTGGAACTACTTATAGAAAAATGGTTGAGCCTCTAGCTATTGCTCAATACTATAAAGAAGGTGGTAAAGATTATGTGAATAACGAACGATCCAAACACTTCAAAAATTTGGAGGAATGGTTGGAGGAAGATTCGAAAAGAACAAAAAATGAATCAAATAGTACAAGTAGGAAGGATGTTGAAGTGATTTTGACTATAGATTCTTGCTTTTGGGCACGTGTTGAAGAGGCTATACTTGCATGCAATGAGTTGAAGGCTGTGAAAGACAAAGAAGAAGTATTGAAGAAATTGGTTGAATTTGAGGACTATGTTTATGGTTTGCTTAAGGATTATTCAGTGTCTCCTGAGATTTTCTTGAGTCAAAGTAGCTATATGAGTTGGTGGAATGAATATAAAGCTATTAAGGGATCTTCATACACTTCAAAACTTTTTAACTTTATGAATGATGCTGGTAAGATTAAGCTGTATGGTTCAGGAGCTTATGATTTCCCCTGAAGTATGTCGAGGTTGCAGTTACATTACGGACTTTGATAATGCCGCAAATTTGATTGCAATGTTGTTGCAGAACTTTTATGTTGTTGCCGCTATTGTAGTTACCAGTTTAGATCTACTGCAGAATAATGTGGTCTCATATATGTAATAAATAAGGATTTTATCTCATTCTATACTTTTAAGAACGTTTTTTTTTTGTATTTCGTTTGTCATTTTTGTGTTAGAATTATCTTTTCATTTAGTGTTGTCAATTATGATAATATATAGAAGCTTTTTAAATTTGTTTTTCCTTTAAGTGAAAGTGTTTTAATAACTCATTGTCTAATTAAAAAGCGGCAACAACAGCTAAAAGTAAGTTAACAAAAATAGAGATCCTGTTAAGCAACTAATATGCTGAAGTTCATTGTCTAAGAGAGATCCTGTTCTCCTTTGAGCTAGTTTCAGGACAGTCTATATACTTCAGCAAATCAGCTATTGGCTTCAACAGAAACACGACTCATGATATCGTTATATCTCTTTTGTCAACTCATCACTGCCTTCCAACAAGATCGCAACTTGTTGAAGGGGAGTTCCATGTGACGACACTTGTGTGATCTGTGATCAACTCATTGAGACACAGACACACATCTTCTTTGCTTTTCCCTTAACCACCCGAAGCTGGAATCTACCGAACAAAGACTGCATAATCCGTCACCTACTATTCCAAACAAATAATTTCTCTTCTATTTTGTTTGGCTTGTTTGACAGGTTTCCGTCTATTGAGCAGCCCATCTTGGCCATGACTTTATGAAGCTTATGGAAAAGTCGTAATGCCATGCTTTGGCAGAACAGTACCACATCTCCACAGACAGTGATATCTCGAGCTATGGACACTAAACGAATGGCTTTACTTACAAAGAGCAAAACTCCTAGTTCAGATCAGTAAAGATCAGCCGATATTGTGGAAACCGCCGCATAAAGTAGATTGTGCTTCTTTTAACTACAATGCATTTATGTGAATCAGACTATGCTTCAGAGATTCCACCGGCGCATTTGTGTCGACAGATCCACTTGGTCAGACTGCTCTGCATCTACTATCGAAGCTGAAACACATGCTCACAACGAGTATGCCAAAATTTAAGCCATCTTCTGTAATTTTATAAAAGTTACCTAATGTAGTTTTTTTTTTAAATCTCGACAATTCATATAATTTTGACAAATTCATTGTGATGTGTGTAAAATTTAGTTCAACTAGTAATATTAATATTGTTAGATTGACATTTTTTATTCAAGATATCGCAATTTTGTGTGTGAGTTTCGGGCATTATTTGTTGAATAATAAACTTGATTTGGTTCATTGGACTAATCAAGTGTTAGGCCCAATTTACTAATAAGATAGTAAGTCCAAGGAATGTTCTAGAGATATGTAGAAATAACTAGTAGTTGGAAGTCATAGTATTAAAAGTATGTAGTTGAGAGAAGTGTGTAGAACTCTCTCTACTTAGAAGTGTGTAGAAGTATTTCTTGATGTATCTAGAACTCTCCCTTGAAGGTTATAAATAGGGGAGAGCTAGTCATTTGTAGATCAAGCCAAAAATTACAGACACTCAATAATATAAGTAGTCTTCCCTTTCTTAAAAGTTTCCTATTCTCTCTCAAATACTTAAACATTTTCTCCACCTATTAATCCTCCTTCCAACAAAGTGGTATCAGAGCTTGAAGATCCTCCTAAAGATGGCGAATAATGGTGTTCCTCTCCAAGTCCCGATGCTCACAAAGAGCAACTATGACAATTGGAGTCTAAGAATGGTGGCTCTCCTTGGCGCACACGACGTGTGGGAGATAGTCGAGAAAGGCCTTGTGATCCCGGAGAATGAAGGAACTCTATCTCAAACTCAAAAGGATTGTTAGAGAGACTCAAGGAAGAGAGACAAGAAGGCTCTCTGTCTAATCTATCAAGGATTAGATGAAGACACGTTCGAGAAGGTCTCGGGAGCAAATACGGCTAAAGAAGCATGGGAGAAACTCCAAACCTCTTACAAGGGAGCCGGTCAAGTGAAGAAGGTACGTCTTCAAACACTAAGAAGAGACTTTGAAGCTTTGCATATGAAAGAAAGTGAACTTATTTCTGATTACTTTTCACGAGTTTTGACGGTTACTAATAACCTAAAAAGAAATGGAGAGAAGTATGATGATGTAAGAATCATGGAGTAAGTTCTTAGATCGTTAGATCCAAAGTTTGAGCATATTGTCACCGTCATCGAATAGACAAAGGATTTGGAGGCCATGACAATAGAGCAACTTCTTAGGTCGTTGCAAGCTTATGAGGAAAGGAAAAAGAAGAAGGAAGATATTGAAGAGCAAGTACTCAAGACACGAGTTGATTCACCTAGAGAAGAGCATGGTCGAAGTAGCCAAAGACGAGGTGACGATCGAGGACGTGGACGTGGTCGTGGATATGGAGGCGGACGAGGTTGGAGGCCTAATGATGACAACAACCAAAGAGGAGAAATCTCATCAAGAGGTCGTGGGAGAGGATCTCCAAAACCAAGGTACGATAAGTCACGGGTCAAATGCTACAATTGTGAAAAGTTTGGGCATTATGCTTCTGAATGTAGAGCTCCTAATAATCGTCAAGTTGAAGAGAAAGCCAACTATGTTGAAGAAATAAACCATGAAGATGGAACATTATTGTTGGCGCACAAAGACAATGAAAGGGGTGGAGATAATCAATGGTACCTTGACAGCGGTGCAAGCAACCATATGTGCGGGCGAAGAAGCATGTTCGTAGAGCTAGATGAATCAGTGAACGGAAACGTGACTTTTGGAGATGAATCAAAAGTGGCAGTGAAAGGTAAAGGAAATGTTCTCATCCGTTTGAAGAATGGAGATCATCAATTTATTTCCAATGTTTACTATCTGCCAAACATGAAGAGCAACATCTTGAGTCTAGGACAACTCTTAGAGAAAGGTTATGACATTCAATTGAAGAATAATAACCTTTCTATAAGAGATCATTCAAACAAGTTCATTCCTAAGGTGCCAATGTCAAGAAATAGAATGTTCGTGCTCAACATACAAAACGATGTCGCGCAATGTCTCAAGATGTGCTACAAAGAGGAGTCGTGGTTTGGCATCTTCGATTTGGGCATCTCAATTTTGGAGGATTAGAGTTGCTATCTAAGAAGGAAATGGTTAGAGGGTTGCCTTACATCAACCACCCCAATCAAGTATGTGAAGGATGTCTACATGGAAAGCAGTTCAAAATGAGTTTTCCCAAGGAGTTAAGCTCAAGAGCGCAAAAGCCATTGGAGCTCATACACACGGATGTGTGCGGTCCGATCAAGCCAAGATCACTCGGTAAGAGTAACTACTTCCTTCTCTTTATTGACGATTTTTCAGGAAAAACATGGGTGTACTTTTTGAAGGAGAAATCAGAAGTGTTTGAGAACTTCAAAAAGTTTAAAGCCCTTGTTGAGAAGGAAAGTGGTCGTGTGATCAAAGCCATAAGATCCGACCGAGGAGGAGAGTTCACATCAAATGAATTTTTGAAGTATTGTGAAGACCCAACGGCATTTGGAGACAACTGACGGTGCCAAGATCCCCCCAACAAAATGGAGTAGCAGAGAGAAAGAACAGGACAATTCTTGAGATGGCGAGGAGCATGCTAAAAAGCAAAATATTACCAAAGGAACTATGGGCAGAAGCTATTGCATGCGCGATTTATCTATCAAACCGTTCTCCGACAAGAAGTGTATTGGGAAAAACACCACAAGAAGCCTGGAGTGGAAGAAAGCCTGGAATTTCCCATCTAAGAGTCTTTGGAAGCATAGTTCATGCACATGTACCAGATGAGAAAAGAAGCAAACTGGATGACAAAAGTGAAAAGTACATCTTCATTGGTTATGATGGCAACTCCAAAGGCTACAAGCTCTATAATCCTGATACGAGAAAGACTATCATCAGTCGAAATGTCGTTTTCGATGAAGAAGGAGAATGGGATTGGAGATCTAGTAATGAAGATTGCAACTTCTTTCCAGAATTTGAAGAAGAAGCATCTAGAGAAGTTCAACAAGTGTCCAACTCACCAACATCACCCACATCTAAAGAAGCTGGAAGTGAAAGGATTGTGACGCGTACAAGAAGTCTCCATGATCTCTATGAAAACACAGAGGCCTTATCACCGCGAAGACTTGAAGATCTCTATGAAGAAACTAGGGAAATGGATAATCCCACACTATTATGTCTTTCCGCAAACTATGAATCAGGAAACTCTGAAGAAGTTGTGCCAGATAAGAGATGGAGAGATGCAATGGACAAAGAAATTAAAACCATCGAGAAGAATGATACATGGAAATTCATCTCGCTTCCGAAAGATCGTAAGACAATCGGTGTCAAGAAATTTTGCAACGCAAAGAAGAATGACAATGGAAAAATTAAAATATACCAGACAAAACTAGTCGCAAAAGGCTACAAACAAAAAGGTAAGAATGATAAGGCGTTTCGTCATAGTCGCTCACCTACATATCATAAGAATCATACTTTCTCTAGTATTTCAACACAAGCTAAAAATCCATCAGAATGACGGGAAGTGTCTCTGTTTGAATGGAATCCTCGAAGACGAAGTACACATCGACCAACTATTGGGATACAAGGTGAGGATAACATTTTATGGACAAATCAAGTTTAAGAGGGGGTGTTGAATAATAAACTTGATTTGGTTCATTGGACTAATCAAGTGTTAGGCCCAATTTACTAATAAGATAGTAAGTCCAAGGAATGTTCTAGAGATATGTAGAAATAACTAGTAGTTGTAAGTCATAGTATTAAAAGTATGTAGTTGAGAGAAGTGTGTAGAACTCTCTCTACTTAGAAGTGTGTAGAAGTATTTCTTGATGTATCTAGAACTCTCCCTTGAAGGTTATAAATAGGGGAGAGCTAGTCATTTGTAGATCAAGCCAAAAATTACAGACACTCAATCATATAAGTAGTCTTCCCTTTCTTAAAAGTTTCCTATTCTCTCTCAAATACTGTCTTAAACACTTTCTCCACCTATTAAACCTCCTTCCAACATTATTTATGATTTTGTCTAAAGACAAAAAATAGACAAACACTTCCTAGATGCATTAAATATAACTTGTCCTTAACCCCCAGCCTTTATTTCCGGCTCAATTATATTATAAGGTACCTTTGCAGGCTTTGCTCATACCCCACTCATATGATAATGGTGAATTAATAGTCTACGTATGAATAAACAATGGTTTAGAAATGCTAATCCCTTAAATGACTCAGATTAATATCCAAAGTTCCACACAAAGATATATTTGTATATTGTATACCAAATTAATTTTTTTTTTTTTGCTCTATACATTGATGCGACCAATTTCACAAATAGCCAATAAACAAATTAACATTGGAGTTGCCTAAAAATAAATAACACAGTAACATTGGAGTAAAAGTGATTCCAATTTTAAGTATTTAACAACCAATTTTCTTTCCCTCTTTTTCTATTAATTTTGTCTGTCAACTAGATTCTATGTGTCGGTGCATATATTTTAAAAATAATTTAAATCATATTAACATGTAAATGATTAAAAATATCTAACGTTGCTAAGTTTTCTTAAGATAACTATCATCTTTTGTTTCTCAAAGAAATGGAAAAAAAAATGATAAGTATGATAATCTCATGTTAAGTGGAACTCATATTTAATGAACCAAACTTTTTAATGTGCTTTCTTTCTCATAAATGAAGTTATTTATTTCTTCTTCTTTTTCATAAAAGAGCTTATTTATTTCTTTAAAAAATTGAGAGAATATTGAACCTATTTCTTTGAAAAATTCAGAGGATATTGAACCATATTGTAATGCTCATTAAGCATAGTACATTTAATATTATTCATTATCATTTTTCTTTTAGGTAAATAGGGTCCAGATTAAAACACTCTACAACACTCTACATATATTAAATTCAAAACAAAAGTGAATATAAAATACTCAGGGGTAAAATTTAATCCAATCAAATCGCATAATCATCCCAAACAAGTATACAGACAATTCAAATACAAAAGTGGTCTAAAAAAAAAAGAAAACAAACAGGCACAAATTCACATACAACATGCACTATCAAGCAAACGAGCGTACGGATGCGAAACCTAATAGCAAAAAAATAGTGTTGTGTGAGCTTTCACATCTCAAAACGGAAAATAAACCGACAGTCAACACGGGAGTGACTCACGTAACAACAATCTCATACGACAAATCACAACAATAGAAACGACCTTTTTGAGGCAAACAAATTCAAGCCGCGATGAGCTTGGATATAAGAAATCCAAACAAAAGCAAATCACAACACAACGGCAAAAAGTTCATGGAGCAAAATTGAACCCAGAAACGCAGAACATGTTTTCTTCAAACTAGAAGAAAACTAGAGAACAACACCACTAACCTTCCACCACAGAACCTAGAAACCGACGACACAAGAGAATCACAACCGTTTTCATTTGGCGACAAACAAAATCAGATATGTAACAATAGAATAGCAATTTGAAGAAGGAGCACCTCAAAAAGATATCCACAACCCGAAGCTAGAGATGCGGGTTTCAGAACTGCCCAAATGTTTCGCAAGTCCATCGAGGCATTGCGGTAGTGTCATCGTGAGTAGCACGAGCACCACCAGATCCATGAGTCTACATCGCTAACAGATAAATGTTAGATTTGCAGTAAAGAATGGCGGTTGGTGGTTTTAAGAAGAGAGAAAGGCGAGCAAATTTTTTAACTATATTTATCCATTAAAGTACTACTCATTAAAGTCTAGTTCAAAATTATTGCACTTAAAGTTTAAACTCAAATTCTTCATAAACATCTATCATCCGGAAAATCAATTTATTAACCACTTAGTTTAATTATTTATATACCATAAATAAACAATTTATAAATGTGACATTGTTTTAAGAAAAATTTAAAAATCTAGAAAAGAAAAACAATAATGTCCCCTAGATGTTGCCAACTCAAACTGAGTTACAACCTAACTCCAGCTCCATTCCACTCCACACTCTTTCAATCTCACAATCACACACATCCCGTGATCAACGGCACCATAACGTACCACGTGTCCCTCCTCATCTTCAACAAAAACCCTTCACTCTCTATTCCTTTCACTCCATTTCACTTTCCAAACCCCAAAAAAAAAACCTCAAAACATCATCAACAATGGCAACAACAAAAACATCCTCAACAAAATCAAAAACATCAACAACGTTGTTGCCATTGTTCTTAATCTTTTTAATTAACCTTAACCTCTCCGAATCAAAACTAACATTAGATTTTTACAAACAAACATGTCCACAATTTGATGAAATCATTCAACAAACAGTAACATCAAAACAGATCCAATCACCGACAACCGCCGCCGCCACACTCCGTCTCTTTCTTCACGACTGTCTCCTCCCTAACGGTTGCGACGCCTCCGTCCTCCTCTCTTCCACCCCTTTCAACAAAGCAGAACGCGACAACGACATTAACCTCTCACTTCCCGGCGATGCTTTCGACCTCATCGTACGTATCAAAACAGCACTGGAGCTTTCTTGTCCGAACACCGTTTCTTGCTCCGACATCCTCGTAACAGCAACACGTGATCTCTTAGTTATGCTTGGTGGTCCTCATTTCAATGTTTACCTCGGCCGTCGCGACGGCCGAAGTTCAGTTTCAACCGCCGTGAACAATTTTCTACCGAAACCAACTATGCCAATGTCGCAGATCATCGACATTTTCGCGAAAAGAGGGTTTACAGTTGAAGAAATGGTTGCTCTTTCTGGTGCTCATACAGTTGGATTCTCTCATTGTTCTGAAATTAGTGCTGATATATATAACAACTCTTCGAATTCGGGTAGTTATTCGTCTTATAATCCTCGATTTGTTGAAGGATTAAGAAAAGCTTGTGGTGATTATAAGAAGAATCCAACTTTATCTGTTTTTAATGATATTATGACACCAAATAAGTTTGATAATGTTTATTTTCAGAATTTGCCTAAAGGTTTAGGGGTTTTGAAATCTGATCATGGTTTGTTTAGTGATAATTTAACTAAACCTTTTGTGGAAAGATTTGCTGCGGATCAAGATAGATTCTTTAAGGTTTTTGCTAGTTCTATGCAGAAGCTTAGTCTTTTGGGTGTTATGACTGGTAGGAAAGGTGAGATTAGGAGAAGATGTGATCAGATTAATTGATTTGTTTTTGTGTTGTTGGGGGTTTGATCTTGTTCTTGATTGTAATTTTTTTGTTTGAGTTTCATAAAAATGTAAAACTTTATTTTATTTGATCCTTATTATATATAAACTTTCTA
Source organism: Trifolium subterraneum (assembly GCA_951799995.1). Lineage (NCBI taxonomy): Eukaryota > Viridiplantae > Streptophyta > Magnoliopsida > Fabales > Fabaceae > Trifolium > Trifolium subterraneum. Next base: position 27,253,338 of record OX637465.1, on the reverse strand, counting down.
TTTTTTAGAATGTTATACATCTAAGCCTTCGTATATATGCAAAGATTCATTTTCCAAGTTCATAGAATAATTTATGTATCTGATCCATAATATGAAGCAGATATATCAATTATTCGATGAATCTGAAAATTGAATTTTGACTTATATATAAGACTAGAGAGAATAGTAATTCAAATTTATGATTGTTGATCTGAGTTGGATATCGGGAGCTAGTTGGAATGTGGAAAGCGTGGTGGAGATGGTGGTGTGCGAGGTCTCCAGAAGTGTGGTGTACATGCAAGTGCAAGTATTTTGAAGCTCAAGTCAAGGAATTGCAGAATGAGGTAAGAATGAATGCGCCTACATTGCTTATGAGGACAAGATCCGCTTATAGTATAGCGGACCTATTTGGCAGAAAAACTCAGTTCGGCTTGAATTTCATGGTGATGATGTCTGATTGATCACATTGATTGTTTGTGGAACCTTTGAGAAGGTTGACATACGGATTTGGCCGTGATTTGGTTGAGATAGGTTCGGTTGAGGTGTTTTGGCTCAGTCCGGAACAATTATAATTATATATAATATATTCCTCTGTCTGTGCATGAATTTGATGTTTTAAGCTCAATTATATACATACATAATTATTCTATGTGAGCTGTGTTGTGTATGAAGGCATTGGCATTGTGTTGTCAAATTTAATAAAATCCCTCCTTTTTATTCTTATAATTTGTCTAAGGATCTTAGAAAGATGGTGTTTGTGTTAATTGTTGTAATACAATGCATAGATTTGTCATGGAAGTACACAATTCTTGAAGCAAGATGAGTGTAGTTTAAGTTTGAGCTTCAAATAAACTAGTGAAGTAGTACTAGTACTATAGTTTGAGCTATGGTTAAATAAATGAAACAATAATTAAGGGGAATTTAATGAAGACTAGTATATTAAAATGAAGGAGATGCTTTTTATGATTTTGAAAATGTAGCATTTTGTCCTTTATTGTTGTCATTGTTAATTAATTAACCAGCTGGTTTCATGGGCAACAAGTGCATGTGTTAGACAGTTGTACTTGTAGACTTATTATTATGAGTGTTGGATGTTAATGCACCTCCCTTATTAGGCGCCGCGTATACCTGAATTACACACACCAAAACATTACATTTGTAATTTTATTTTGATTTTTTAGTGTTCTGTGGTGAATGATTCTTTCCTTTTTTTTGGTAGATAGTATGGTGAATGATTTAATGGATGATAAAGTGATTTTTTGTTTTCTTTAAAAATGCGTTACATAGGATACCAACATTTAATTGCTTTGAGTAGGAAGACTCACATTTGGAACAAATGATCAAGAAGAGTTCTAAGCATCTATGATTTTTGCATTTAGATAAATATGGTAATAATAAAGAGAAAACTCATTTTTTTTTATAAGAAAATTATAAAATAGACCACTTCTATAAATGGTCTATCATGGATCAGTAGTAAATAAAATTTTAAAATTTTATCGGTGATACATATGGTTTGGAAGTATAAGTTAATGGTCATTCTAACTTTTTAAGATTGAAATAATAACCTAATTGATATTGGTTTGATTACAATAACTCAGAATAAAGATATAATTCGTATCAAACTAATTTCAATTATGTCATTTTTGTAACCATAAGACAAGAATAGTCATGATCATTTATTTTAAAGAGTTAACAAAATAAAATATGATTAGAAAGAGAATACTCATCTTTTCTTCTTGTTCACCGGAGTTTAAATATAGTAAATTTTTCAACTCTTTTAACTATTAACTCAAATCAATTGAACTACTCGATTTTCAAAAGAGAACTCACTTTATGTGGTCAGAAATTTCTCGACAACAATTAATATGCTAAAAATTGATAAATACTTATACCTATAATATAATTATAAAATCGTACTCGATAGGATTTTTTTTTCTTCTTAACTAAAAGTTTTGAGTTTGAATATAATCTCAAAATTAGTAGCAATGTTTATTAAGGATGAATTTTGGGGCAAATGTAGTCTTCTTAATTGTATGGATAAACGCCCAATTCACACCTAAAAAAGGTTAAAAAAACTGTTAACTTTGACTTAAAAGGCTTTGTATTTGACTATTTGGTTTGCTCATATGGGAACAACTGCACTAGCAAGAATTATAAAGCTTGAATTATAGTGCAATTGGAATTGGAAAAGTAGAAAATGAATTAATATCCAAATCAAAGGAGAGAGGCTTTGTGCATGGTCAAATGATGAATATGCTGCTAGGCTGGATAAATTCATCATATTCTTAAGGTGGGACCTGACAGTATCATGCTTTCCTTTTGCAAAATACAGGTGCAGAGTCATTATCAATTTAAGGATTTGTTTTTCTCACATCATTTATATTACTTGTTATTAGATGTGGTCTACTCTAATCCTTCATGATTTTAAGGTATTTACTTATTAACTAATTAAAACAAGTGATATAAATAGATTTGTATGTGATACAAATAACTAATTTGTAACGAATTTTTAGATTTGCATATGACTTGTTATTATTAGATTGATAGATAAATACTCAAATTATGAAGAGGTAGATTAAAAAATCGTTATTGATTTAAGTTCAAATTTATTGTGTATATATTATATAGTTAAGTGATTGAGTTGAAATAGTTAAAAATAAATTATTTAAAAGAATTCAAACTCATTTTAGGAGTTAAGTTTGACCAAATTGTTTGTGCCTCTTAATAAAAATATAAATGTACTAGGATTCCTTTTAATTAACACTATTATAGCTAGGGGCAACCGGATTGGCTCGCCGGCCGATCTGTTTGATCCGCCATTTTTGACGCGCTAGGTTGAAGTTTTCAACTCGCCGTTTTAAGTTGGCCTGCTCCCCCTAGCCTGTTTAAAAAAATGGTGCAGGGTGGGTTTGCCTGCAGGCTTTGTAATTATTTTTTACTTAGAATGAAAATTGAGCATGTATTGATGAAGTGTTTGATATGTGTTTTGTTTTGTTCTTTATATGTCTTATGAACGAATAATTATTACTCTGGTCTAAAATATAAACAAATTTTAATCAAACAAAATTGATATATTAGATATAAATTTTATATCAAATATAAATTAACTTTATTTTAACCAATTTTTAGGTATATTTGATGACCAACTTTACTTATATATATTTAAAATCAAAGTAACTAAAGTAACTAGCACTTTAATATTTGATTATTATGCACTCTTAAAAAGTATTTTTTGTCGGCCTCTTTAATAATAATTATTAATTTTGTAATTAATGTAGTAACTCAAACTATAAAAAAAATAAAGAGGAAGACGGGTCGGCCCGTCCACCCGCCAATAAACAGAACGGACTTGAGGTTTGTGCCCACTGCCCATACACTTAAGTTGACTTAAACAGAACGAGTCTAAACGGGGCAGACATGCCCACTTTGCCACCCTTAATTATAGCTATATAGTTTATATGTAAATCATTTCATAATTTTTGGATGAAATTGGTGTTTCCTTTTCACCAATCATGAAGATATATGTGTTCCTACACTTGATGTGTTAATCCAATGATAATATTTTAGAATCAGTTGTAAAATATAATCACTATTAGTGTCATTTTAATTAATATATATTTTTTCAATTTCGTAAAAAAAAGAAAGAATGTGTCATTTAGCTTGTTAAAACTACTTACTAGAAACCATAAGGAAAATACTAGTTTCCGGTGGTTTTTGCGGCAGCGGTTGTAGCAGTGAATATATTGCTGTAAAATATTTTTCGGTGATTATTGTAGGTTGGGTGGTTTAGGCGGTGGGCAATGCAAATGCAATGACCTCTGGAGATGTCGATCTGGTTTTGCCGGCGGACACAACGGTGATATGGTGAACGGTTTTTGACAAAAGCGACAGAGCTGCGTCCAGGTCTCTACGTGTAGGTTGAACCATTAAGACTGTAGGTTGTGCAGATTAACTCCGAAGGTTGGCCCGTGTGACCCATCTATTTCTTTTAATTAATATTTAATTATACATTTTATATAATACTAAACATTTCTTTAAAAATAAAAGAAGTGTAATATTGGTGTGAAGTTTCAATCGAATTCATAACATGTAAATTTAAATATAAAAAACTCATAGCACTATTTTGATTTAGAGACACACTGCTCTCTTTTTTCTTCACGACACAAAATGCTACAACCAAACATGTATCATTTATAATTTTTTATGGATTCAACTCATGACATTGACTACATAGAGAAGATAAATAAAATCATAAAAATGTCACAAACTATATAAATAACAAAAGTTTTTATTAAATGTCATATGTAGATTTATTATTTATATTTATTACAGTACTTATATGTATTTTGGTAAATAGATGAAATGACAAAGTAATTAAAAACGCACAAACATAAAGTGGAGGGACCAGACTCAAATCTCGGTCATGACGTCCGACACTAACAATTTTGATATTTCTGCCAATTGAGTTAGGATTGTGGAATATTACTTATATGTTATAACATAAAGAGCTTGTTTGTTTCAGCTTTAAAAAAATAGGTTTTTTCTTTGTATTTTTGAAAATAGATTTTGTAAAAGCGTTTTTCAAATATTACAAGTTTTTTTGTATTCGTTTTTTTTAAAATTAAAACAGTAATTTTGACATCATATAACATAAATGTACATTATTGAAATTCAAAACATAGTCAAAATCGCAATTTTTATAAAAAGTTGTATTTCAAAAATGATTTTTGTGAAAATCTATTTGAAATAGCTTCAAAATTAAGTGATTTTTTGAAATTTTGATATCAATTTTTTTTTCAATAAAATGATGAAATACCTAAAATAACTATTCAAACAAAATTTTTATAAAAAATTTCTTTGTAAATTTTTTTTATACAAAATTTTCTAACACTACAAAATCTATTTTCAAAAAAATCCAAAACAAGCGGGCCCAAAATTATTAACAATAATAGTTTTTTAATTTTTAAAAAAGAAGAATTTTTATACGAATTTCTTTTTGTTTTTTTATTAGGAACGTGATTGATTTTTATTTTATAATAGTCTGCGGGTCATCCCGTTTACCCCGTGGACTAACACGGATCAGACTCAGAGCAAAGTATCATAGTTCATCTTTATTTATAGATCCGACCGTTTAATATGGGTGTTCGTGGTTTTCTTTCACGGTTTGGTTTTAGATGACTATTGAAAAAATTCCAATGTGATCCAATATAATTTTGTGCAGTTTAGTTTGAATTGATTTTTTGATATTCAAATTATAAATTATAGCATGAGAGTATCTAAATCCAATCAGTACTAGTTATTAGTATGCAATTTTTTTGTACACACCTCCTAATAACTAGTACTAATTTTACGCATTAAACAAAATAGCAAACTAACCCGCAGTTTCACGGTTCTTGCCATGACAGATAGCTTTTATTACCTCTTACTGTGCAAAATTGCCGTAATCGGGCTGCTCTAACAAGATCTAAACCGGCTGCTTGTCTTGCTTGTAGGCTGTCATTACAATTAAATAAAACATGTCAATCATCCTCATTACATTGTTTACAAAGTGGACAAACCAAGGGTCATGATACACACCTCTCTTGAAGACGAGTGCTTGCTGGAAGACACCCTTTGCAAATTCTCCATATTAGGTGTTTCGCCTTTGGTGGTGCTTGTATTTCCCAAAAGCAATTCCAATTCTCTTGTTGTGTCGAGTCCTCCTCTCTTCCTGTAACATCTAGCATCATATTATATCCACTTTTAACACTATATTGGCCATGTATACAATCAACTCAATAAGTTAATTATAATATCAATGTTGTATAGAGGAATATCAAGAATGCGGTTTACAATATCCATAGAAAATAAATACTCAATTTTTTCCATATCTCACTTTTTCACATTCGGTATCATGAGTTCGTTAACATTGATATTATATGCACTTTCTTAATCTTGCGGTGATTAGATCCGTGCTCCTTCTTTTCCTCTCAACCACGAGTCTCTCATGACATTTATTTTAGTACCATTGCCAAAACTAATCACATTTAAATAATATTATAAGTGACATTTTTCTCAACTGCTATATTTAAGACACTTAGGACCGATAATCTAACCCAATTTAGTGAGATGGGTAGCCAAGTTGCCAAAATAAAAGAAGAGAAAATAAGTTAAATACAATTTGCATTAACTTTCATAAGAATAAATATAACTAAATCTTGAAAATAATAAAAGTCAATTGTTTGTGCTTATAATTTAAGAGAAGAAAAAATGCTTATAAATTAGGAGAAAGAGAGTTCTATAAATGATTTCTCTTATGGAGTAATAAATTATTCCACGCATGTTCAGCAAGGGCCATTACATCAAATTACTACCCACTTTGATCAGAGACATAATACTTAATTATTCCATGCGTGATCTGCATTAATCAATAACAAATAATTTGTTTGTTTATAAAAGAACACAAAACTTACATTAAGATTATAGTATTTTAATCCATATTGAGCAACACAAACTATGCACTAAACAATTTCCTTTCATTCTCAGAATTCATTGCCATAAACCACAACTGAACTATGGAGTCTTCCATTGGTATTGAATCAACATTGAAAGCTGTTTTTCTTCCCTTTGTATCAAAAAGTCACCTCCTTTTCATGGTAGACATGGCAAGGCTCTTTGCTATGCACAATGTTGACGTCACCATAATCACTACACCAGCAAATGCCACCCATTTCCAGACCTCAATTGACCGTGATTCAAGCCGCGGTCGTGCTATACGAACCCATCTTGTTAAGTTTCCACAAATACCTGGTTTACCACTTGGACTAGAAAGTGTCGATGCCGAAACTCCTAAAGACATAAGTTCTAAAATCTATCAAGGACTTTTCCTTCTTAAAGACAATTTCCAACAACTTTTTCGTGACATGAAGCCTGATTTCATTGTCACTGATATGTTTTATCCTTGGAGTGTTGATACTGCTGCTGAATTGGGTATTCCAAGACTTAATTGTACTGGTGGGAGTTACTTTTCTCATGCAGCAAGAAATTCTATTGAACAATTTGCTCCACATGTTAATGTTGGTTCAGATTATGAAAGTTTCTTGCTTCCTGGGTTGCCTCATAAAGTCGAGATGACACGTTCGCAACTATCTGATTGGGTTAATGAACGAAATAATGATTTTGGTAATATAATGAAGATGATTAAAGATGCAGATAGAAGGAGCTATGGATCATTGTTTCGTAGTTTTTATGAGCTGGAAGGTACTTATGAGGAGCATTACCAGAGAGTTACAGGAACAAGGAGTTGGAGTTTGGGACCGGTTTCGTTGTGGGTGAACCAAGATGATTTTGATAAAGCTAATAGAGGAAATGCCAAAGAAAAAGAAGAAAATGGTGTCTTAAAGTGGCTTGATTCTAAGGAAGATAATTCTGTTGTTTATGTGAGTTTTGGAAGCATGAACAAGTTTCCTATTTCTCAACATATTGAAATAGCTCATGCACTTGAATATTCTGGCTATGATTTCATTTGGGTGGTTAAGAAAACCGAAGAAGGCGAAGAATATGGTGTATTGGAGGAATTTGAGAAGAGAGTGAAGGAAAGCAATAAGGGGTATTTGATATGGGATTGGGCACCACAACTTGTTATATTGGAACATTCTGCTGTTGGAGCTGTGGTGACACATTGTGGGTGGAATACCACTTTGGAAAGTGTTTATATGGGTTTGCCAATGGTAACTTGGCCTTTATTTGCAGAACAATTTTACAATGAAAAGTTGTTAGTTAATGTGCTTAAGATTGGGGTGTCAATTGGAGCAAAAGAATGGAAAAATTGGAATGCCTATGGGGATAAGGTTGTGAAGAGGGAGGATATAGGAAAGGCTATTGCTTTATTGATGGGTGGTGGAGAAGAGTGTTTAGAAATAAGGAAAAGAGTTAATGAGCTTAGTGATGCTGCAAAGAAAACAATCAAGGTTGGTGGATCTTCTCATACAAACTTGAAAGAACTTCTTGAGGAGCTTAAGTCATTCAAACATCAAAAAGTCAACCACCAAATGGAGGGAGAAGTTTAAGGAGAACTACAACTTGGTATGAACCGACTCTATTTGAAATGATTTCAATCATAATAGATTAGGTTTACCTTTATATTAAAGGTTTTGGTGATTTTCGTGTTTATGTTTGAATCATTGTTTGATCTCTGCACTCTTTTTTCCTTTATCAAAGTTTTATTCATTGAGTTTTTCTTAGTAAGGTTTTATTCCATTGATTTTCTTGCTGATCATTTAATTTGTGTAAGGATCTTTGAAGTTGGTGTTTGTGTTAATTGTTGTGATACAATGCATAGATTTTTCATGGAAGTACACAATTCTTGAAGCAAGATGAGTGTAGTTTAAGTTTGAGCATCAAATAAACTAAGTAAAAAAGTACTAGCACTACCGGTTAAATAAATGAAAAATTAACTATAGTATTAAAATGAAGGAGATGCTTTTTTGATTTTGAAAATGTAGCATTTTGTCCTTTATTGATTTCTTTGTTAATTAACCAGCTGGTTTCATGGGCAACAAGTGCATGTGGATACACATAATTTCGAAAAATTCTCATTCTCTTTTCTCTAAAAAAATTCGAAACGCATTTTTCAAAACTTTTTAACAATTAAAAATAATATTTGAATTAGGAAAACCTCAAAAAATAAGTTGCAAAGCTTTTGTCAGGTGAGGGCAAATATGGAATTTCAAGGAAAAAATAGAGCTTTGGGAAGAAGAGAATCTTTTCTTTTACTTATAAAAGGAAGCTTGAAAAGCTTCTAGGCCTTCATTTAGCCTATGCGGCATGTTTTGGAGAATTTCTCATATTTATTTAAAATTTGTCCCACAATTTATTTTGTGTGTTCATTCATCTTCCAAAGTGATTATTTATATGTTACAATTATAATAGCTTCCAGTTTTTTTTTTTTTTGCAAAAAAAAAAAAAAATTAAACAAATTTTCTACAATTGATGTTGATAATTATGTATGTGAAAGTTCAAGTGACGAGTAACTTAAATTAGTTGGCTAAGAAAAAACTAACTTAAATTAGTATCAAGTGTCACGTATAACATAAATTAATAGTAATAATGAAAGAAAAAAAAAACAAAGAAGATCAAATTATAAAAGGAAAATGAATAGATATATGCTCCTTCATTTTTTACACTACCAAACATAAAAAATAAACCATGCATGCGTAAATATAATTTGCAAAAGTTTATTTTAAATAAATAAACGAAATAAAAAATTACCAGATTTTTTTTTCATGATTGACCAAGTACATAAATAAATTTTATGAAAAATTACTTTAGTTATATTGTTTATTAATTATTATTGTTCTATTATTTTTTAAAAAAATAATTTTGTCATACCAACTTTTAAACTATCACTCTTTCATATTCTTTAACTATGTCAAATAAATTTATCATACAATCCTTTAAATTTAAATTGTTATCTTTTCTCATCCCTAACCATTGTGTGTATCAATATATGATTTTGTGCGCAAATGCTAAATGTTTGTAGTACAAATTTGAGTTTTCATTATCACTTTTCTTCAAGCAACTATTGGATGACATCTCTTGAATTTTGTATTATAGGTTCTTTCTCTTTTTCCTCTAAATCTCTCTTCATCTCTTCACAATTTATTAGTTTCTATGTAGCAACTTATTATGTTACCCTTACATTGTGTGAAAATTTTAGACATCCTTTTTTTTATAAATATAATGTTTGTTAGCCTACTTTTCTAACTTTTTTCTTATTTTTTTATATTTCTTAATGTAGATATGACAATTTTTCATGTGAATTAGGAGAAGAAAATAAAAGAGAGACATCTATTTTTGTCTTTGTTGCATCCTTGATGTTTAAGAAGGTCTATGGAAAATGACAATTTATATAAGTATATATCTTTTTGGTATACAATGGAGTTAAAGATCTTTGAGTGCATTTTCACTATGTTATTTTATAAAAGTAATTTTTTTTATTGTTCGATTATTTTATATTTAATTATTGTCTGAAATCATAATATTTTATGGATTTATTTCACCTATTTATTTATTTATTTATTTCTTTGATTTTTTTGTGTCTTTTCAAGTTATAATTGAAGTAGCAAAGTTTTTCACAAGAAAGGGGGGTTTGAATTGTGAACCTTTAAAATATTACCTATAAAAATTATCACAAACAATATACTCAAAGAGTATTCTTAGATTGTTAGTTAAATCAAGTATTCAAAATATGTTGCAGACTGGATAACATTCTCTCAACACTCTCTGACAGTATATAAAAATGATATCTTGTGATTTGTGTGATAAGTGTTTGCATAAAGTAAATCAGAGTAAAGAGAGGAGAAAGAACACAAATAGTTTTATCCTGGTTCACCCAAAAACTTGGACTAGTCCAGTCCCCACACTCCTTGTGAGATTGTCCACTAAGAGATGCTAATTAATGATCTCAAGTTACATTTCCTTTTGATCTAGATCCAAGACCAAAAATCTTCTAAGCCCTACAAGCTTAATCTACCTAAATCAAACTGACTATGAAGGTGTCAATCAATTAGTAGTTACGTACTAACTTGAGCCAAAGTTACAATGATGGGAGATTGGTTTTCAAAGCCTATTCACTCAATACACTTTTGAGAAGCTTTGAAGATGGATGAATATTCTCAGTACACTCAATGGATATTCTGATCCTAGATAATTAAATTACAGATCTGAGTGAGAGAGATAAAGAAGAGCTCTTGATGAAACTTGTATCACAAAGACAAGTGTTGAAATGTTGTAGTGAAAACTCTTGCTCTTCAATGTTGCCAATGACCTCTATTTATAGTTGAATGATGATCAAGGAGTCTTGGCCACGAAGTATGTCCATTAGAAACTTGAAAATAACAGCTAGTAGCTCTGCATTTTGACAGCTCATGATATTTGAAGAAAACTGATCAGTCTGAGATTGATCTCCAAAGTTTCTTCTTCTAACTGTTGAAGGAGGAGCATATGGTGAGTTGTTGTTGAGCTGTACGTATTGTTGTTGTATGTTGCTTATTAAACAAGTAAGACCGTTGTGCAACTTTTGGATAAACTTTAAACAGCTGTATGTGAGCTAGTGTCACTCCAAGTAAGTACTTTCTCTTTCCAGCATTAATGGTCTGAGATCGTTCTCCAAATTCTGGGCGTGAATGAACTTCTTCCTTTTGATGCAAAGAAGCTGGAAAGTAATAGCCAGCTTACAAGAATAAAGAATTTTGGCAACAATATTTTTTCAACGAAAATCAACTTGTTGGTAAAAATATAGATGTAACAACAATCTTTTTAAATTGTTGCAATATGATTTTGGTTTCTCAACAATATTATTATTGCTACAAAAAATGGCTTATCCCAGCAACAATTAAAAATACTTAATTTAAAAATAAACAAATTAAAATACCACCCACTTTTAATTCCACTCATCCATAATTATAAAAAAATAAATAAATAAATAAATTCACTGATCCATCATGTTTCAAACAAAGAAAATCCACTTCTCCACCTATTTGAGATAACTGTATGATACACCATCACCATTGTGTTGCAGTTATGATATGTGGAACAACCTTCCTCTTATTTACCTTGTTTTTAGAGAATTTGTTATTTAATAATATAGTGATAACTATTAATTTATTAATCTGAAAGTGCATCTGTCATTTGTGGGAAACTTCCTCAACGGTATAAATTAAATATCAATCCATCCCTCAAAGCTCACTCAATTTTTTGTATGGAATTCTCAAACCTCACAGGTATATTTTCATTTTAATTTATTCACTACTTTCACTCTATTCTTCATTTTAATTTATTTCACTAATTCATTTCTCAAACCTTGCAGGTACACTACTTTCACTCTATTCTTCATTTAAATTTGTTCATCACTTTGCTCTTCATATTTTATATTTACTAATTCACTTTGTTATTGTTATTTTTTTTCTTACAGTGCACAAAAAGAATAATATAAGGGAGAATTTGAGAAAAATGTTCTAGTGAATAAAGATTGAAGAACAAAAGAATAAGTCAATATCAAGTTCATGAACATGGTACACTACTTTCACTCTATTCTTCATTTTAATTTGTTCATCACTTTTCTCTTCATATTTTTTATTTACTAATTCACTTTGTTATTCTTTTTTGTTTTTACAGTGCACAAAATCAATCTAATATAAGGGAGCATTTGAGAAAACTATTTTAGTGAGCAAAGACTAAAGGGCAAAAGAATAAGTCAATATCAAGTTCATGAACATGGTGTATGTTGGATGAAAAAAAGAAAAATGTCATATAAAGAATGACCAGAGCAAAAGAGAAATATAATCTATAAATTTAATTGGACATTCCTTCAAATCAATTATTATATGACATATTAAATATTTAACTATTTCTAATAATAAAGAAACACTACAAGAACATTTATAATGACAAGAGAAAAATGTTTCAATAATTTTGCAGTGAGTTTTAATAATTTTGCAGCGACTCCTGTTGTTGTGAAAAACATTAGCAATGGCAACAACTTTAAATGTTGTTGCAAAACTTTTTGCAACAACACTTATAGCAACGACATGCAGTGACTTTTGTTTCGCTACAGAAAGTAATTTTGCCAACAACTTTAAGGTTTTAACAACGATATAAGTCGGTGCAAATTATAAGTTATCTTGTATGGATAATAACAACAGCTGAAGGTTGTACTTGATGTTCCATAAAGTATTGTTGCAAGTACAAGCTTCATTGGAGAAGGTGAAACAACTTTGGAGATTGTTCTTTCTTTATTCATTTCAAGTACAAGTCAACTCAAAGATATGTTGTGTTGTCTAAATCTCCATGGTTCATAAAAATTCAGTTCCACCAAATATGTGGGAATGTTTCTTTGGACATTTGATCATGTGCATATACTTGAACCTTGAATTTGGCAAATGTGGTAACTTCACTAGTCATCCAAATATTCCATGGCTTAAATGAACTCTTGAACTGTAGAGATCTTGTGAGTTAAGCCCAAGATAAAAGTGTTCATTTGTCTTGTACATAGTTGACTTATCCATAAGTGCTTTTGCATTGATTGTGTAAAAAGGATGTTTGCGCAAGTTCTCAGAGAGCGATCTGAGACTGATCCTGAAGCTTTTGTTTTTATCAAAATAAAAACGTGATATTTGATCTAATAGCTCAATTGTTCCTAGCTTAATTAAAATACTCGAGAACACTTGTTAGATACCAAAAAGATTAGAATTACACTTAAAAATAATTAAGAGGTTTGTTATCTTTAAAATATCAAATTGGGATTTTGCCTCAACAATAATTGCATTTAAATATTATCTAAAACACATTTTCTTTTTCTATTATTGAGTATGATCATAAAAAGCCAAAACAAATTTTAAAAAGAAAAAAAGAACTGAAAAAAAAACGTCTATATATATACTAGTGATGATTTCATCTCTTCCACTACTCATGTTATATAATGATTTTTGTTTTTGATAAGTAAATGAAAAATAAAAATTAATCAACATAACCTCTTCTCTCTTTTCCCTTTCATATTCCTTAACTCTCTATTGCTAATAATTTTTTTATTAATTAACTAATTAGTTACACTATTCATTTAGTAATACTATTTTTCTCAAAAATTATAAATTATTATTTCATATCTATGATCTCATATTTATAACACCCCATAATACATTGTCTAGAATATATTACAAGATCCATAATTAAATACCGAGTACAACAAGTTTGCAAATACATAGATAATAATTCCAGCACACGCAGGTGCTATAGTACAACAAGTACAACACAGCGGAAAGAAAATAAACGGAAACATGACAACTATATGTTCTAAACACGAACATCATCAGTCACAAGCCCTGCTAACTACTCTGCAGCTTGCTTACCACGATCACCCTGTGCACCTGAAACATGAACGGGGGGGGTAAGACTGCTAAGTCTCGTGGATTCTACTACCCACCTATTGGTGACTACACCAGGGGAAATCAACCTATAATCAGTCCTCACGCAACTCAGCGCTATAAATATGTTCATATATAAATAAACAGTTCATATGGTGTAACACACAAATTATCTGAATTCATTTTAACTATGCAAGAACAATCTGAGGTGAGCCGGTCTCAGAAAGCCTTACGCTTTTCCGTACCAATCTTCGTGAACAAAGCACATATGGTACGAAATAACTATGGCATCACAATCAATATTATTGATATCTTATCGCTTTGGATTACTCGAATCCCTTTGGTGGTGTCAAACAACCACACATAACTATGGATTCCACGAATCCCTTTGATGGTGCTCAAGCAGCCACACATAACTATGGACTGATACTACACATAATTCTAATGTGTTAACATACTACCAATATATCCCAATCCCGGGAGACTAACCTAGCTACTAGCCTAGGTTATAATCAATCCTATACGTACAACGGCATCATAATTATAAGGTATTCTTAATGTTAATGGAAAACAAAACTTAAAAGAGGACAATCCAAAATGCGTAGGAATTTCCAAAAGCAGGAAACAGGGGACAAAATCTGAAAAATGCTGGTGGCTTGCGCCCCGGCGCGAGACTTCTGCGCCCTGGCGCGAACCTGCATTCCAGATTCTGTCTCTGTCTCTTTTTGCCCGCGCCCTGGCGCGAAAGTGCTGCGCCTCGGCGCGAAGGCCTGCAGAACCAGTTCAAAACAGAGTTTTCTACACTACAATTGCCAATCTTTCAAGCCATTAACATCATGAACTTCCTAATCATTATAAAGGAGAAGAGTTTTGGGAATTAAACCCTTCTAATGTACATTTCAATCCCTAAATCCTATGTTCTCATGCAAAGTGAATTTTGGGGAATAATTCTAACTATTCTATCCTAAGAACCCACCTCAATGAAGCTTTAATCCTTTGTTATGACTTGAATGCAGGTTGAATCCTTTGGCTAATAACTTGATTGCAAGTCTTGAATGACAGCTTTAATTCCTCTTTGAATTGAAAGTTCCAATTCCAATTCCTAAATCATCAAAATTCACACATGAACATACTTCCCATTTAAGAGTTTGGAGAACACATTATGGGTAGTTGGATAGAGAAGATGGAGCACGAATTCATGAAGAGATTTGGAAGAGTTTTGAAGATTTAGAACTTACCACTAGTGTTGATTACAACCTAAGGAACTAGAATTTCCATTTGCATGCTAGTTTGAGATGGTTATTGCAAGAGAATTTGGATTTATGAATGTTAGGGTTGTTGGTTGCTTGGGCGTGAGAGGAAGGAAGAAGAGAGAATAGCTTTGCTGTTTGTGTCTTCAGTAAATTCACAAGTGTGAGTGTGTTGGGTTTGGTCCAAGATGAGTCATAAACTTGGCCAAACTAATGGGACACATGTCCTTCCTCCTCATGACACACACATATACACTAGTGACTACTACACCCTATTTGCCTCAAAACTCTACAGTTAACTCTAGACATGTGTTAGTTTTAGAAAAATACCCTTAATAGTATATAATACGAGTAAAAGAAATTGGGGATGTTACAATCTACCCCCCTTAGAGAAATTTCGTCCGCGAAATTGAAATATACCTGATAATAGATAAGGATAGTTTTTCATCATTTCGGATTCCAACTCCCACGTGAATTCGCCATCCGGTGCTCGAGACCATTCTACTTTCACCACAGGAATTTTCTTGTTCCTAAGAGCCTTAACATCACGATCCACAATTCGGATAGGATTCGGCTGATAAGTCATGTCTGGCTGCAAATCAATACTTTCCAATTCCACCGGCACGAACGGATCAGGAATGAATTTTTTCTGAGCTATGACACATGGAATACATAACGTATCATAACAGGATTGATGACGGTTGTAGCTGATATCCTATGGAACCACCGTGTCTAAGGATTTGTTATGGTCCCACATAACGTGAACCGAGCTTTTCTGTTATAAATATTCATATCAAAGTTCTTATTTGAACTGTGCTTTCCCTAGAGACAATCTTAACATTCAGGAATGCTTCATCATTCATCGGCTAATTTCTTACAATCATCCATCTCCAATCCCTTGGGATAAAACTTTCCTCTCTCAAGAGGTTGATGGCCTAAATTCCACTTACTGACCATGTTCTCAAACGATCTCATGCTGCGCACTCTGATCTCTAACATTTTCCATCATCCACTTATTTGTGTCATTGCCTTCCTATATTCCACTGTAACTAATACACTCACGATACGTCACTTACATCATCTATCGTTGCCTCATACTCTACATTTCTCCAATGAGTTGCGCTCTACACTATACTTCTTCGTTACACTGCAGTCCGCTTGTGGTAACTTAGCTGATTCAACATCACTCAGTAGTTACTCTACAATTGTTACCTGCGAGCTGGTTTTGCTTAATCTTATGCTTTACAGACCTCTGCCTCAACTATTATCCTCTTTATCGTTGCAGGCACTAGTTCCGTAAGTTTAATAATTTAATAGGTCGGTATCTGGCCTGGTTGGGTACACTCTGAAAACGGAATTCTAACGCACTTTACAAAGTTACTTAAAGGTATGAACTTGGGTTTTCCGATCCTTCTTTGTAAATCCAAATCCTTCTCTTGTGCACTACCGACGGTGGAACGCAAGTCACATGTCAATTCGATTCTATTCAGCTTGACTCCACCCTTCCGGTAAGTGACACTCAAATTCATGTCTCTGAATTTCTCATACAACCCACACTGATGCATTAAAATTTCCGATGCATACAGTGCCTTTCTACTCAAAGCATCAGCTACCACATTTGCGTTTCCTGGGTGGTAATTCAATTCAAAGTCAAAATCTTTCAAATACTCCATCCACCTCCGTTGTCTCATGTTCAACTCCTTCTGATCAAACAAGTATCTCAAACTTTTGTGATCGCTGTATAATGCAAACTGTACACCATACAAGTGATGTCTCCAGATTTTCAAAGCAAAAATAATGGCTGCTAGCTCAAGATCATGGGTAGGATAATTCTCTTCATGTGGTTTTAACTGTCGCGATGCGTATGCGATTACGGCGCCCTCTTGCATAAGTACGCATCCGAGTCCTTTATTAGAAGCATCACAATACACTACATACTTCTTATCAGGGTCAGGAATTACTAACACCGGAGTACTAGTCAATTTTTGTTTTAACAAGTTAAAACTATTTTCGCACAATTCATCCTAGACAAATATAGCTCCTTTTTTAGTCAACCGGGTTAATGGTAGCGCTATCTCCGAAAATCCCAAAATGAACCTCCGGTAATAACCTGCTAGACCAAGGAAACTTCTTATTTCTGATACAGTCCTAGGTCTTTCCCAATTAAGCACCGCTTCAACTTTGGATGGATCAACAGATACACCTCCTTGTGATATTACATGACCCAGAAACTTTACTTCAGAAAGCCAAAACTCACACTTACTGAATTTGGCATAAAGTTGCTTCTCTTTCAGAATATTAAGAACAATCCTCAGATGCTCTGCATGCTCCTGAGAATCCTTAGAGTAGATCAGAATATCATCAATGAAGATTACCACGAATTTATCAAAATAAGGCTAAAAAAATTTTGTTCATGTAATCCATGAATACTGCTGGAGCATTGGTCAGACCAAACGGCATAACCAAAAATTCATAATGACCATAACGAGTCCTAAAAGCAGTTTTGGACACGTCAGAGGTCCTGATACGAATCTGATGATACCCGGATCTAATAGATCAATTTTGGAAAAAATAGTGGCTCCTCTGAGTTGATCTAACGGATCGTCAATACGAGGTAGCGGATTCTTGTTTTTTGATAGTAACTTTATTGAGTTGACGGTAGTCAATACACAACCGCATTGTACCGTCTTTCTTTTTCACCAACAATACCGGAGCACCCCAAGGTGAGACACTCGGACGGATGAAATGTTTCTGCAATAACTCTTCCAGTTGAGATTTCAATTCTCGAAGTTCAAGAGGGGACATTCTATATGGGGCAACTGAGATAGGCTGAGATCCTGGAATCAGATCAATTGAGAACTCAATTTCTCTTTCTGGGGGTAAACTATTTATCTCTTCTGGAAACACATCCAGATACTCTCTGACAATTCTCGTGAAGGATGACAGACTGGATACATATATCGTAATTTGGCAGAAAGACTCCCGCAAGAGATTTTAACTGAATAGATTGGGTTACTAAGTTAGAAACTTGGACATGGAAATCCCTTGGCGATCAATTGTGTTTAACATTGAACTACATTCTTTGTTTCCAAACCGGAAAACACTGACACGTACCGGGTCAACTCAGGTGACTGCTGGTATTAAAATAAAATTCCAGCCACCATGCTACACGAACTTGATCGCTACAATTCGGACATGAGTATGAAATAAGAGATGAAATTCCTTTGATTGGGGAACAATTAATAGTTTTTGATAATGATTCGATAGGCAGACAACAGACATTAGGGAGGTTCATAGAGTCTAGTTTATTCTCCTACCTTAACTACGTCAAACGACTTACGTAATTAGGTGCTGATAGGCTGAAAGGATGATTGGACTGAGTAATAGTGTGTCTGGTTTCCTGTCTCCTATCGATACTACACTACTCATTGTTGTTCTCCAAGACTAGCGATACCTTATATCACTATCTCCTTCATAGTTCGTTTGTAGTTTCTTAAATTATAAAGAACAAGATGATTACCTCTTCACTTGTAAGGACAATCCTTCGTGTAATGTCCCACCAGCTTGCACATGTAACAGCCTGGATATCCTCGCATACACAGTCCTGAATGGAGCTTCCCACATTCGGCGCAACAACGGCGCTCTCGTGAACGCGAAGACTGACCACGCTCTCCTTCACTCTGTTCATTGACAGTTCCGGAACAATACTTCCCAAGGAAGAGTGCACGGAATTGTTCCCATTCTCGGGGTATATTGTATCCCAGCTTCTCCTTTATTCCATCCCACCAATACCCCGCTGCTCCTTTTAGCATGTAACTGACGAACAATACCTTCTCGTCGTCCGTGCATGGTATTACTCTCAGGATGTTTTCTACGATCAACAACCAATCATGTGCAACATCCGAACTTACATTTCCTCGGAATACTGGGGGCTTCAACTTCAAAAATTCTCCCAACGCCTGATCACTTCTAGTTTCGAATTGCGTCTCTATCTGCCCTTGCACGATTTGTTGCATTTCGAACTGTCGTTCTGACACTACTGGATGTTGTCGCATCACTCCCATCATCCGTTGTTGAGCCATCCAGACTCGGGAATCATCATTCCTTGGTTCAACCGAAATCGAATTCCTTAAACGTCTTTCGAATTCAGCTGGGTCCTTCTCGACATTTCTTCTCGTTCCTCCGGATCCGTGTCCTCTCGGTAATTCCGACATACTACTCTACCTGCCATTATCAAATTGAGTTAGCTAGGCTCAAAGTGACATGACATTTAGAATAAATGTGAGACATCCCTAGAGTACGCATTTAATTTAGAATGCACTGTATACTTATGACTCTGGCACGGTCTGAATCGACCTGCTCTGATACCAATTATAACACCCCATAATACATTGTCTAGAATATATTACAAGATCCATAATTAAATACCGAGTACAACAAGTTTACAAATACATAGATAATAATTCCAGCACACGCAGGTGCTATAGTACAACAAGTACAACACAGCGGAAAGAAAATAAACGGAAACATGACAACTATATGTTCTAAACACGAACATCATCAGTCACAAGCCCTGCTAACTACTCTGCAGCTTGCTTACCACGATCACCCTGTACACCTGAAACATGAACGGGGGGGGTAAGACTGCTAAGTCTCGTGGATTCTACTACCCACCTATTGGTGACTACACCAGGGGAAATCAACCTATAATCAGTCCTCACGCAACTCAGCGCTATAAATATGTTCATATATAAATAAACAGTTCATATGGTGTAACACACAAATTATCTGAATTCATTTTAACTATGCAAGAACAATCTGAGGTGAGCCGGTCTCAGAAAGCCTTACGCTTTTCCGTACCAATCTTCGTGAACAAAGCACATATGGTACGAAATAACTATGGCATCACAATCAATATTATTGATATCTTATCGCTTTGGATTACTCGAATCCCTTTGGTGGTGTCAAACAACCACACATCACTATGGATTCCACGAATCCCTTTGGTGGTGCTCAAGCAGCCACACATAACTATGGACTGATACTACACATAATTCTAATGTGTTAACATACTACCAATATATCTCAATCCCGGGAGACTAACCTAGCTACTAGCCTAGGTTATAATCAATCCTATACGTACAACGACATCATAATTATAAGGTATTCTTAATGTTAATGGAAAACAAAACTTAAAAGATGACAATCCAAAATGCGTAGGAATTTCCAAAAGCAGGAAACAGGGGACAAAATCTGGAAAATGCTGGTGGCTTGCGCCCCGGCGCGAGACTTCTGCGCCCTGGCGCGAACCTGCATTCCAGATTCTGTCTCTGTCTCTTTTTGCCTGCGCCCTGGCGCGAAAGTGCTGCGCCTCAGCGCGAAGGCCTGCAGAACCAGTTCAAAACAGAGTTTTCTACACTACAATTGCCAATCTTTCAAGCCATTAACATCATGAACTTCCTAATCATTATAAAGGAGAAGAGTTTTGGGAATTAAACCCTTCTCATGTACATTTCAATCCCTAAATCCTATGTTCTCATGCAAAGTGAATTTTGGGGAATAATTCTAACTATTCTATCCTAAGAACCCACCTCAATGAAGCTTTAATCCTTTGTTATGACTTGAATGCAGGTTGAATCCTTTGGCTAATAACTTGATTGCAAGTCTTGAATGACAGCTTTAATTCCTCTTTGAATTGAAAGTTCCAATTCCAATTCCTAAATCATCAAAATTCACACATGAACATACTTCCCATTTAAGAGTTTGGAGAACACATTATGGGTAGTTGGATAGAGAAGATGGAGCACGAATTCATGAAGAGATTTGGAAGAGTTTTGAAGATTTAGAACTTACCACTAGTGTTGATTACAACCTAAGGAACTAGAATTTCCATTTGCATGCTAGTTTGAGATGGTTATTGCAAGATAATTTGGATTTATGAATGTTAGGGTTGTTGGTTGCTTGGGCGTGAGAGGAAGGAAGAAGAGAGAATAGCTTTGCTGTTTGTGTCTTCAGTAAATTCACAAGTGTGAGTGTGTTGGGTTTGGTCCAAGATGAGTCATAAACTTGGCCAAACTAATGGGACACATGTCCTTCCTCCTCATGACACACACATATACACTAGTGACTACTACACCCTATTTGCCTCAAAACTCTACGGTTAACTCTAGACATGTGTTAGTTTTAGAAAAATACCCTTAATAGTATATAATACGAGTAAAAGAAATTGGGGATGTTACAATATTGATGTAAATATATTATTTTGTGTAGATGTGCTAAATGTTTATAGCATATATGTTTTGTGTGTAACTTTGTTCACCAATCCATGGTTTATTTGTGTGTAACTTTGTACACGAGTGTTAAATATTTTTAGTACAAATCTTGGTTTCACTAATCATCATTTTCTCTAAGCAATTTCGTAGAAAGTACTCTTTAATTTTGTATGGTAGTTTTTTATTTCTTTCTCACTATTCACACATGTCTATGAATTCATTATTTTGCTGGCAAAAGCTTAAGGTAGTGACTCAAATTACCTTATTATTATATAGATCTCCGTATATTTAAGGCCTTTTTAGCTATATAATGTTTGTTAGTCTAATTTTCAAGCATTCTTTTTTTTTTTCTATTGATTATATTAATACAAATATGCCTTTTTTTTTCATGTGAAAGAGGAGAATAGGATAAAATAAGCTTCTATTTTTGCTTGACAGCTCATGCAAGGATATGCCTATTTGTATGAATAGTCATGTAAGTCATCCTTTTTATTGAAATGATGTTTGTAATTAAATTAATTTTCTTTTTCGTGTATTATTGTATTTGTATTAATGTTTTAGCTTATTTGTTTCTTATTTTATTTGTTGATCAATGGAAATATAATTAATTTTTTTCATGTGAATAAGTTGAAGGGGATAAAAGAGACCTTTATTTGTTACTTTTGTATATGCTTGAAATTTATATGGGTTTGTCTAACATGTGCAACATTGCACATGTTAAAGTAGGCAAAAGTGGTAATTTTTTATTGTTAAACAATAATTATTTATTAAAATTTATATATGTGGTACTACTGGAGCTGCTCGAGCAGTTGAGAGTGAGAGTGACTGAGAATGAAGACTGTATGGAACATGCCATTGCTGTTTGGGTTGGTGTTGTGGAGCAATTCTTATATGTTCACAACTCCAAATCAAATTATATTTAGCACACATTCTCTCCACTATGAAATTAGATTTAGCACACATTCTCTCTACTTTTCTACTTTTCTCCTCATTAACTATGAAATTCTCACTTTTCACTTGTTTCCCTTCTTCAAACTACTTGGTGTTTGTTTTGTCTTTATTTTGGTTTCAACCTATTAGCATTGGTTTTGTTTTTGATGTTGAATTTTTTATGCCCACAATGTGTTTGTTAAAATTCCTCAACTAAATATCTTTGTTTTAAAACACTTACCTCACACTTTTTCCTCTTATTCCAACTTCTTCATTTCCCCAACATGGTTTTTCTATATCTTTTTTCTCCTAAATTGTTGTCCATCTCTTGTTTGATTAATTTTCTCAATCAAATGTTGTTTCTTAGAACACTTTGTTCTTGTGTCCGGTCATTACTAATCTAGCTTGGGTAGTAGAGAGGCACAATTTTGCATTGTCCAATGAGTTCTATCCAAATAGGAGGCTTTCATTGCCCCCTTCGGAGTTTCCATTGTTGTCCAGATGGTAGAGATGGGAGTAAAGGTTTTACTCGTTTAGTGGCTCATTTTAAGGCAATGCACCTATGTGATGATGAGCGGAAAAACACGATACGAGAAGCTATTGAGAGCAATTTGGATTTTTTTTTGGCGGTGGAGGAGTCTCTTAGAGGGCATCAGCAATGGTTGTGTGGGAAGTGCATGAGTATTCGTGCCTTGAGCCGAGCTTGTCATCATCCCGATGGTTCGATTCGGGTTACTCTGACGTCAGGAGTGGTTGAGAGCCACATTGTAGGTGTTTTAAAACCCTCTACAAAGGCCCCTGATACTCTTGATGGTAAGGATGGTTTGGTTTTGGATGCTAGTCTGTTAGAGAGGATTCTCCAAGTTCCTATCTTAACCGTGAAGAGTATACCTCCTAGTTGTCGTATTGCATTTTCTCAGACACTAAAAGCAGCTCTTTATAAGGTGGTTGATGCGCCTGGTTCTGTAGGTGCTTGGGTTCAATTGTTACTTCTTCCTCGGTGCACGTTACAGGTGGTCAAGCCTCAAACTAGGCAAGATCGCAGGTCTGGGAATAGGAAGTCGTTGCAGCAACACCACATTTTGGAGTGTCTAGCTACATGGAGAGAACCAAATGGTCTTGCCAAATTGGTTGATAGTGTGTTGGGCAATTATGGTCAAAAGAGTCTAGGTCATGGGAGAGACAATGTTAAGGAGGAGAATAACAAGATGAACACTAACATCAAACAATGCCTCCGTAAAGTTGCAGATGGGCACTTCACAGCCGCTGTGAAGGTGTTAGGTTCATCCGGAGTGGCACCCTATAATGAAGTCACCATGAAAGTTTTGGAGGAAAAACACCCGTACATGCCACCTCCCTCTACACCAACCACGATGTTTGCTGAAGCCCCCCTTGTGGTTAAAGTTGACACTGTTCTCAAGTGTGTTCAATCATTCCCTAAAGGGACTTCATGTGGTAGAGATGGATTACGTGCCCAACACTTATTAGATGCGATGTGTGGAGAAGGTTCTCCGGTGGCTAGAGACATTTTGGATGCTATCACGCTGGTGGTTAACTTATGGTTGGGAGGGAGATGCCCCGTCAGCTTGTCTGAGTTTGTAGCGTCTGCACCCTTGACCCCATTACTAAAGCCCGATGGTGGGATACGATCTATTGCAGTAGGTACCATTTGGAGGCGTTTAGTATCGAAGGTCGCTATGAAAGGAGTTGGAAAAGATATGACCAATTATCTCAATGATTTCCAATTTGGGGTTGGAATACCAAGCGGTGCAGAGGCAATTTTGCACAGTGCAAACAGGGTTCTAAGCCAGCGACATGAAGATGGTTCTTTAGCTATGCTCACAGTTGACTTCTCGAATGCTTTCAACATGGTTGATAGATCGGCACTATTACAAGAGGTGAGATTGAGATGTCCATCTATTTCTTTGTGGGTCGAATTTCTTTATGGTCAAGCAGCGAGGTTGTACCTTGGGGATGGACATATTATGGCATCCACTGGAGTGCAACAAGGTGACCCGTTAGGACCACTCCTTTTCGCTCTTGTACTACACCCTCTCATTCATAAAATCAGAGACAACTGCAACCTTCTTTTTCATGTCTGGTATCTTGATGATGGGACTATCATAGGGGATTCAGAGGAAGTGGCTAAATCTCTTGATATCATTAGAGAGACGGGTCCAGGATTGGGTCTTCATTTGAATATTCGTAAAACGGAGATCTTTTGGCCTTCTTGTGATGGAAGAAAACTTCGTAAAGGGTTATTTCCTTCGGACATTGGGAGGCCGTTGTCTGGTGTGAAATTGCTCGGAGGTGCTGTTAGTCGAGATAAATATTTTATTGAGGAGGTAGCCATGAAGAGAGCTGTCAGGGCTGTTGAGTTAATGCATCTTCTTCCTAAGCTAAGAGACCCACAAAGTGAGCTTCTTCTACTTCGGTCATGCATGGGTATTGCCAAACTGTTTTTTGGCCTTAGGACGTGCCAACCAATTTATATGCAAGAGGCAGCTATTTTGTTTGATAAAGAGCTGAGAGTGGCAGTTGAAAATATTGTGGTTGGGGGAGGTCCGTTCTTTGGAGACCTTCAATGGAGAATCACTTCTTTACCCATTAAGTTTGGAGGGTTTGGATTGTATTCAGCTGTAGAGGCCAGCTCATATGCCTTTGTGGCTTCCAGGGCCCAATCTTGGGTTTTGCAAAATCATATTTTGAGAGACATTGGAATATGTGGTATGGATTTGGACTTTGACAATGCTTTGGACGGTCTTCGGGATGCAATTCCGACTTTTGACTTTAGCAATTTTGCTAGCAAAGACACCGTCCCCCCTAAAGCCCAACATGTTTTGGCGAGTGTTCTTTTTAGTAAAATTGTTCAGGACATGGAAGTTGATTTTGTCATGACCAGAAGACAAAAAGCGGTTTTTGGGTGTTTGAAAGCGGCACATGCTCAAGATTTTCTCTTCGCTATCCCCATTGATGGTTTGGGCCCACACATGTCTACAGTTGAGTATCGCACCATCCTTAGGTACCGCCTCATGATTCCGTTATTCCCTAAAGATGAAGTTTGCCCTGTTTGTCGTAAAACGTGTCTTGACACTTTTGGGGAGCATGCAGTTCATTGTCGGGAGCTTCCAAGCTTCAAATACAGGCATGACTTGGTCAGAGATGTGCTTTTTGATATTTTTAAGCGTGCAGGAATTTCTGTGAAGAAAGAGGCACCTGTGAATTTTTTGACTGACCCACAAGAAGGAAGATCGACACTTCGTCCAGCGGATGTTATAGTGTATGGATGGGTAGGTGGGAAACATGCTTGTGTAGATTTGACTGGAGTTTCCCCACTTGTGGGACTAGGGGTTGGTGATTTTACTGTGGGACAGGCAGCCCTCAAAGCTGCTTCAAGCAAGATGAGCAAACATGAGAAAGCATGCTCTGATAATCAACATGTTTTTATACCGTTTGCATTTGACACTTTTGGCTTTCTCGCACCAGAGGCGGTAAACCTTTTGAAAAGAGTTCAAAAGGTCATGCATAGTAATGTTGTGTCGCCTAGGTCTATGAACGTAGTTTTCCAAAGATTAGGTTTTGCTATACAGAAAGGTCCAGCGGCGTAGCTTGTTGCCCGTCTACCTTTGGTTCACGTGTAATTATCTCATTATATATATAACAAGGAAATTTTATATATTTAATACAATATTGTTCATTTGTTTTAAATACTATATTGTCTTGTCTAAAATGTGTAGTGTAGATGTTCTACTTGATTTCAAGAGAGAAATATAGAAACAAAAATAAAATAGAAAATAAAAGATTTGAAAGTTGACACTCAAGTCATGTGATTCTTATAATTATAATATAGAAGTATTTAATTATGTAACAAACAATATGAATTTGATAAAATCAATAAAGAATAAGGCACCTCAAATAAATAAGTATGTCATTCAACTAAAGTATATAAGAAGAATCCATGGGGGTAATTAACATAAGACACTTTTAAAATCCACGACAAATGCATTTAAGTTTAATGTTGGTAACATATTGATCCTTTAGGTCTTAGCTACTTCACGGTTCAAGAAACACATATCTATTTTTTATTTTGTTAAAATAGATAATCATATAATTAAATTAACAGTTGCTTATAATAAACGAAAAATATGATTGTAATTAACATATATTTAGGATTCTGAGAAATATGATTTAGGAGTACGTACTCCTCTGTATTATAAAAAAAAAGTACTCTTCTATAAAAAAGAGTATATTGCATTCTAATAATCACTAATAAACTAAACTGAAAATCCAAATAAAAATTATTAAATAAAAAAAAAGACAAAGAAAAAATGCGGGGGCAAAAACCTAATTAAAAAAGAGAGAAAGATACAAAAAAAAAGAGAACAAGAATTAAGCATAGTAAAAAGAAGATAAATAAGACTGCTGGCTAAAAACATTGTGGCCAATAAAATATGAGATATAATTTTACCAAAGTGAATATTTGAAAAGACACTTTAAAAGAAATCAATTTATTATCAAAACAAGAATCGTCTTCTTTTTTTTTTATATAGATATGAGAGATCTTACATTATATGAAGGAGTAGAGTAAATAGTTATATCATATGGTGCATAACTTTTCAAGAATAAGATTAAGATGAAAGGATGAAAATTCAAAATCATCAATTGTAAAAATTGTTGATGCTCATACGTCAAAATAAATTTTAGAAATTGTTGAAACTGTAGATATTAAACATATTTAGATATATTTATAAAATATAATCAGACATATATTTAAACATATTTACATGCAACATATTGAGATGACTTAAATACTCTTATTATTTACAAATAGTGTGTGTAAATGTGTTTTTAAATTCACTAGAAATTCCAAAATCATTACAAAATTATTTACATATAATATAATTCACTATTAAAAGAATGTTTAAGTTGCGGCTAAAAATAAAATATATTTATAAAAATAAGATGATATTTTTTTGAAAGCAAATAATAAGATGACATGTTAAATGTTAAATTCTTCTAAAATAATAAACTTTATTTACCTGAGCCAAATAACTAAACCTAAATTCTAATATATGAAATTTCGTCCAAACTTATATATTGGCAACAATATTCAAGTTTATATTATAACAAAAATAAATTAAACTTACAAGCAAAGGTAATTCAATAAGAGAGACAAAAACTAACAATAAATTTGAAGGGCACAAACCTCAGCAAAAAAACGAAAAAGAAACAAAAAAAAAAATACCAAGCAAACAAAAAAAATGTAAACAAAACAATAGACTAAAAAAATCGGTATAAAATTTAACCAAGTAAATATGTTAGAAGAAACTTCAAATTAAAGAACGAGAGGGGAATAAGTAGATATATTATTTGATACTTAAATTTCATAGAATGAAGTAAGCAGTTATGTTATTTGATACATAATTTAAAAAAGGAAAGAATATCACATTACCAAAAAAAGTCAAAGCTAGTCACTATATATGAATCATATTATATAGCCAAACTAATTTCAACATTACTCATGAACAATATTGTCGGCAAGTATAAGTATGTATTCCTCCAACGATCTAATTAAAAAAAAATAAGGGATACATAAAAAATAAAAAGCAAAGTGACATTTAATTATACAATTGTAACTCATATAAAAAAAAAAGATCTTATACAATTACACTATTAAAATAAAATGTGATAAATCTCTTCTACTTTATAAAATATTATAAGAGATCTATATATTACATTAAAATATAAACAAAACTACGATATAAATCAATAAAAAAATCATATTTTTAAACAACTTTTTATTTTATTTTTATACATATACTAATGTTAAATATAATCATATTTTAAAATAGTATTTCTTATTTAACTATATGTGAATCTACATATCACAATTATTATTTTTCATTTATAAAAATATTTTAATTATATATTTTAATCGAGCACGGGTTTATTTCTAGTTTTTCCATAAAATGAGAGAAAAATGTCCGGGACTGAGTTAAACTATCTCAACTGACTATTAATTAATAACAGAAATGCAATATCAAATTAAAAAAAATGAGAGGAAAATATTTAAGAGTGAGTAAGAACACAAGTGAAACATTAGAGAAAATAAATTGAGGAAATCAATTCTCAGTACTCAAAGAGTCTAAGTCATCTCGGAATACTCAAAATTTCTAATTATATTGGACATTATTAGCAACAAAGTAAAAATGTAAATGGAACGCTTTGCCCAAATTATAGAGTTTTATTTTTAGGTGCCGATGATAATCAATTTTTAAGAGTGGTTCAATCTCAAAATCACGAGGTTTAAGATAACAAAATAGTATGTGAAATTAAACATCCTTTACTGTATTTCTTTCTTTCATGTGACTTTGAGAGAAAACGAATTTGTCAAAATTGAACTACTTTCTTTATTCATAAACATGTCTCCTATCTATACAATGCATATGACAAACTACTTCGGCTCATTCATCTTAACTTAAACCCAATATAATCAACAACTAATTTGTAACTTGTTCAGCAAGTAACCTACCTATTTAACTAATTCAAATATTAACTAACAAACAATCCCTTAGCACTTTATATTTCAAAAAATTTAAACTTGAGTAATTTTTCTCTTCTTTTATTTTTAGTTACCTCAACATCATTTTGTGAATGATGGCGTCGTCGTGGCGCCATACTCAAATATGGCAACACCATATGTCGGTATAGGTATGTCAGATTTTTGGCTCTTGGCCATACTTTACCTCTGTTATCGATAACATTGTCCAACAATAAACACTAATTGCTGATAAACTTTGATTGATAATAATAATAACATAACTTTAATTTACTCTGATCGGAACCAATAACATAACTTTACCAATTATCAACAAAATATAATGATATTACAAATTAACAAAATGAAAACCTATGTCCATTGCATAGTTCAAAACAGATCATTAATATTGCAGCTCATGGATCAAAATGAAAACAGATCATTCACATTGTACTGTAGTTCATAGCTCAAAATGATAACCTAGGTCTATTTCATATAGTTCATAACTCCTACTCCCTCCGTCCCAGAACTTTGGTCCTTTTAGGATTTCAATTTTGTCCCAAAACTATAGTCCTTTTAAGAAATCAAGAAACAATTACAACTGTTATTCCATTTATACCCTTATAAAATTTGAACTATGTTTGTTAAAGGAGTTTTGTTTTTCTGAATAAATTATTAAACAAAATTTATGTTTACTAGGTGGAGGCGTGCAACTAATTAGAATTTAGAAAGATAGGTATATATGGCAACTTGCAAGCAGTTGCGAGTATTGGAAAAAACAAGTGAGCAGAAAATACAAACACACTTAATGCAAGTGTATATAGTATTAAAAATTTAATAAACAAATGTGAATAGAAAACAATGAGGGGCAAATCAGTCTATATAGTTTAAAATCAACTATTTCTTAATCTTTGTGCCCAAGTCTAAAAGGACTAATGTTCTGGAACGGAGGGAATAATTAACAAAAATTGATTCCATTAGGCACCATAGCAAATTCAATAAACAAATCAAGGAGATTAATCACAGTTACTACTCAGGTTTCAAATATAAACATGGTAAAAACATATTTATTTGATTTAAAGTTTAGGTCAAATACATCAACTTTCTTTTATCAATTTTTGCTTATATTTAAAACCGAAGAAAATAAACATTAAGAAATCAAACTAAATAGAAATCATAGGGCCACGAACTCCGAACAACAAACTATCCAATCTCCCACAGGACAAATTATACAAATGCAAAACTATATGAAGTTATGAACTGTAAAAATACCATATCATTATATCGTTTATACCGTTCATATATTTTGAATGTGTAGTTTTGTTTCAAATACCGTATCATCATCATAAAATTATAATAAGAAATGGTTCATATATATTGTTAGAAGTCTCACATTGACTAGAGATATGATAAAGATAACCTTTATAATATAGTGCAAACCTCAACTTTCAAGCTAACTTTTGTGGTTGAGTATAGACCTCTTAAATTCTAATATGGTATCAGAGCTTATCCTAGATTCATTTATTGTTTGTTGTTTGTTGTGGAGACCTCCCATATTTGGGTCACCCGTTGTTGGTTAAGTATAAAAGCATCTCAAATTCTAATATATATTGAAATGTTGTATTGCATTTAGGATAACATTTGGCAAAGTTCATATTTTACGGACCTTGGCCAACTAAATGATCGCCATAATATTTTTCATCTCTCCCAATAAGTAATCTAATAATATCTATAATATGTTAAAGCGTAAATAAAATTTAAACTTTCAATATATAGTATAGTAATAATTATTATATATAAATTTGAAGGGTATTCTGTTAAAAGAGACCTATGCTTTTTTGACATCCTTTCATCAGGAGGATTCGGTGATGTTAAAGATTTGATGTGGAATCAATTAATTTTATTGAGAACTTCAGTGTTCTTATAACGGCTTTTCAACAGTACACTTCCAACAAAGGATGATCTACCCAAATGTGGTGTTATTTGTGTTGATTCTACTTTATGTTCGGGAGGATGTGGAGCTCAAGAAACTTGCAATAATTTGTTCCTTCGTTGTAATATGTTTAGAGTTATTTGGTCTAGGGTGATTAATTGGTTAGGAGTTTCTAGTGTTTTTCCTAACTATATATGTCTCATGTTACTAAGTTTGGTGAATCTTTTGGTTTTTGGAAAGAGATACTCGGCAAGGAATTCAGGTTGTGGGGCTTCTTTTGTGACCATGAAGTCACCAGATCAATTGTCGAGTAGATAGATCAGATCCGGATGCGGCTGTTGCTCCGCGGCGATACGAACTCGACCCGCTCCTACCCCTGGGAGAACCATAGCGTGTTAGGAAGAAGGGGGACTCCAAATGCTAATTCTACACAGGTGTCCTCGTTTTATATGAGGATTGTGTTGTTGGGTTCTCTAGAAGAAAAGAAATAATCGATTGTTCAATAATGTCGAGCTTTCTATTGGTCAATTTTTTGATCAAGTGAAGACGACGTCTTGATGGTGGTTAAAGATTAGGAAAAATGGTTTTGTTATGACATTCATACATGATTATTTTACCTATGTTGTGTTTACAAGTCATTTCTGTTTGAGGATTTGGCTCCATTTTGTATTTTGTAGGCATTTCTTGTGCTTCTTTTTTAATTGCTTTTTAAAACAAAAAGTATTATAAATAAATTTATTGTATTTGTTAAATACATATTTTTGAAGAATTAAAAATTTAGAAAATAAGCAAAGAAATTAAAAAATAGAAAGATTTTGGATAGAGGAGAGAAAACAAATTTGAAGTATAGTAAAATCAAACCCTAAAACACCACTTATATTGGCCTCAAGATAACATAAAAAGAATGAATAAAAAACTGAAAAACAAATAAGAAAAAAAAATGAAATTGGAAATCTTAATCATACAGCCTTGCAGATTGAGACTTTTGGCAGTGTACGTTGCATGGATTTAGTGTGTATGGAAGGGTAATAGTAGTAGTAATATTGAAGCTTTGTTTTGGGGTATGGAAAGTGATGTTGTTTGGTATATGCATGGGATGTTGTTTAAAGCCATAACATCCGGTGGTGATTTATGTTTGCGGGGAAAGGAAATTTTGTCTCAAGTATTTGTTTGGAGGATTTATAAGAATCTTTCAATTTTTCGGGATAAATCTTTCAACTTTGTGTATGAATTTGTTGTATCGTTTTGCATTATTGTGAAGAGTTGAACACGTTCTCACAATTCAAATCCCTAATCATTAAGTTATTATTTTTACTCTTCAACTCTTGGTATTTTTTGGTAACAAAAAAAATATGGTCAAATAAAATAACTCATTATCAACAAAAAAAAAAATGGTCGTACAAACTTTTTTTTGACAATAGGAGTGGTCGTATAAAATAAAATTTAGAAAATAGTTTATATTTGTCAGTGTTTAGCTTAATTTGATACAATATCTAATATAATGGAATTGGATGGGATCCAAATTATCTTCATGGCCGAATAGTTCTGTATAATTTTAGTCACTCATCTGTGCTGCACCGCATGCAGTCGTGCGGTCCATGAAATTTATTAGGAATGAACGGTTGAGATAAGTGTGGGACAAGGAATATGAAAGAGATGGTAGGAGACGATGTGTTTCCAAGTTAGAAAGAGTTGAATCAAGTTCAAGATTCACTCTTCTTCTTCTCTTGTGTTGCTTACACACTATCGGAAGCTAGCTTCCACCAGTGCATTTAACGTTTTTTTTCCCTTTTTCATGAGTGACACAGACAGTAGAATATCTAAGCATCATGGGAGAGGGAAGAAGAATCACCATCAGTAAGTTTTTTGGAGATGAAAACATGTATTTTTTTTATAAGAATGAAAATCAAATTTTACTAATTTTATAAGGACGAAAAATATATTTAACCCTAAAAAATAATCTAAATAGTAGCTTCTTTGTGGTGCTTAAGAACGAACTTATCATACTTTTTTTTTTACCAAAAAGAAATGAAATTTACTTATGGTGGATATCTGAAACCTTGCTTTTCATAGCTTGTGTAGTTTTCATTTCATATAATTCAGTTAAAGGTGATGATAAGAAAGTAACTTTTTTGAAGAAAAAGAAAAGGATAGGAAAGTGACCATTTTTTTTTTAATAGTTTAAAGATTGCATGAATTGTATTGCTAAAGCCACTAATATTAATAGTTAATACAAGATTATGACTTTGTTAGACACATTTGAAGTTGGGGGGAAAATGTAGTGGGAAAGGAGTACAATTGGAGAAAATTCGTTTACATAATTCTAGGACATGAATCATCTCAATATCAATATTTCTAGCACAAGCATTAATAATGTTCTTCTCATGGGGGAATCAATACCATATTCATACAACAAGTCCCCTTCCATGTTACTATTAGTTGGTCTTTACACTTTTTATATATATAATGAGATAATTACACGTGAACCAAAGGTAGACGGACAACAAACTGCGCCGCTACCTTTAGATTGTTCGTAAGATTTCATAAATTTACAAGCACTTTAAACCAATTTCTCTATGCAACAATAAGTATAAAATTAGTTGAGAACAACAAAGAAAGAGTATAATTTGAACTTTAATTATCAACCTCACATACTAAAATTTGAGTGCAAAAGAATTGAAGAAAGAAAAGTTGACATAAAAAGGAAGCATAACCAGCTATAACATGTACTAATTAATTGAAGGAATAAAGTGATAGCATAAGCATATACCAACAATTCATTACCACTTTCTATTCCAAAAATCTTAAACTTTATTAACCTTCCTCTTTTTTTATTAACCTTCCTCTTTATTAACCTTCTTTATTTCCCTTTACAACCTCATTACACCTAATTCACCTAAGAATCCATTGCTATTTTTTTCTATACACAAACCAAAGAAAAAAAAACAACAAAAAAAGGTATTTCTATTAAGAGTTTTTCCATTCTCCACTCCACTTAAAATAAGAAAACAATGGAAAAATTGTAAAAATAAGAAGAAAGTGGCATAAGTTTCAAATCTTCACGTAAGTGAACTTCAACAACATTTGACTTGACAAAAAAAGTAAAAACTAATAATTACATTAAAAAAATTCAAATGTATTCAAAACTCAGCTCAGTTAACACTTGACTCGTCCAACCCACTGTTTTGTCGACTCATAGTTTGACAACTAAACCCTGAGTCAAGCAATTCCTCCCAATCAACCTCCTCCTCTTCCGCCTCTTTCTCACTCATCATCTCCAATATCCTCCTCACCTTCTCGTTAGCCTTCTCACTCTTCATTTTCTCCATCTTTTCCAACATTTCGACAACTCCAACCTCCTTCGCCACCGCCTTAAACCTCAACCCGCCGTGACTCAATGCATACAAAACCCCAACACAACTCTCCCGAGTCAACTCAGAATCCAACTCGGTCCCACCCAATAAACCGACCAAGCACTCCACAACACCCGCATCTAACATAGCAGCCCGACCATCCGACCCATATGCCAAATTACCCAAAATCAACAAAACTTGATCCATCATATGACCCGACTTAACCATACCCAAAAGAACACTAACAAATCCAAGCTTAACCATCTTAGCCCTATTACTCCTCACTAAAGACAAATGAGAAAGTGCTAAACTCGAATCATGGCGCGTTCTCTCACTCTCCGATTTAAGTGCGTGAAGCAACGGTAAAAGAGCACCTAAAACACCAATCGCAGTTTTATTATCATCATCAAGTGCTAAACTAAAGAACACACAAGAAGCGTGTTCCTGCGATTCACACGATCCAAACTTCAAAACCTCAATCAACGGTGGAACAATTCCTGACCGTACGATCTTCACTTTGTTAACTTTCTCAAGAGAAAGGTTGACTAATGAAGCAAGAGCGTTGACTCTTATAACCTCGTTTTTTGACAAAATTAACGTACGCAAAGAACATAGTACCCTATTGGTGCAAAGTTGAACCCTTGTTTCCTCTTTCGTTCTTGTCATTTTCCTGAGTGAGATTAAAGCTTCTTCGATTATGAACTGTTGTGGGTTTCTGAGTTTTGTTACGATTTCTTCTTCTTCTGGTGATGTTGAAGGTTCAAGTTCAGATGAAGAAGGTGAAGAGTAACAGAAACTTTGAAATTGCGGTCGTGGTGTTGTTGAAGATGATGACGTGGCAGTAGCTATGGATTCCTCTGAGCTCGAGTACGAGGTTTTTTGTGGTGTTAAGATTGAGATTTGTCGTGTTTCTTCTTCTTGATCGTTTTTCTCTGAAACGACATCGATTTGATGGTGTTCATGTCTTTTTGAGGAAATTAATGTTCGTACGAGGTTTTCAGTGTTTTTGAGATTTGGGTTTGTTTGAATTTTGGTTTGTGATGATTGGGTCCATTTGAGAATTGAGGATTTGAGGTTAAGATTGGGAATTAGGGTTGTGAAATTGGGGATGGTGCCATCTTGAAGTTGAGGGGTAAAGTTGAGATTTTTACAAGCTTCAATGGAGATTCTGTCAAAGGAATGGCCTGATGAGACAATTACAGGGTCAGACATGAGAGAACCAGAAATGGGACAGAGAAATTCTTGAGGTGGATTTTGTGTAGTTTTTGTTGTATTGAAGAAAATCATCATCTTCTTCCATTTCATCTTTGGTGTTGTGATTGGTTCTAATGATGTTTGTTTTTTTGGACTTCTCCATTTGTTATTTGTGTTTTTGTTAATCTCCATGAAATGGTTCAACTTGGTGAATGAATGATTCCTTCTTATGGAACTCTTAATAAAGTTGGTGTTTTTGGTTTTGGTTAAGTGTCAAGAATATGTTGTTTAGAGAGTTGAGATTGAGGAAGGTTGGAGATTCCATTGTTTGATTTCTTGAAAATGGGAGGTTAGAAATTTGTGAATTTCAACTTGTTTGTGTTTTTGTGTCTCAATTAAGAAAATTGGTGTTTTTGGTTTTGTGTTAGTATGAAGAACAAGATGTTTAGATGGTTGAGATTATGGAAAATTGTAGATTCCATTGTTTGAGGTTTTCTAAATTAGAGGTTAGAACTTTGAACTCCAATTAGATTGAGTTAAAGAGAGTTTTAAAACTAAAAGCAAAGGTTGATTGTGATGAGGAAGAGATAAAGATGAGTTAAGGGGGGAGCATGGACATGTTAGTGTATTAGACTTTTTGGTTTTGATTGGTTAATTTGGGGTGAGGAAAGAAAAGGTTGTGAGGAAAATGATGATGATTTGGTGTTGGAGTTGAAGGAAAGGTTGTGAGAGAATGGAGAGTTTTGATTGATTGATTCCTTTGCTTTTGGAAAATCAATATGAAAAGATTATGGGGTGAGTGATTATGTTCCATACAAACTCATCTTTTAAGCCATTAAGCTTTACATTAGACAGACATTAGTCACTTAAGTCTTTGACTAATAAAATAGTGGTTGATAACAATGTTTGAGCTTTTTTCTTCTAGTTAACTACATACGTGATTCACTAATTAAAAATTACATATGCTAAAGATTATAATTAAAGTGCACAAATAACAATTGTTTACGAGTACAGAAATAGACGCGTTGAAGATTGAAGAGATTTTGAATTTGAGCCCCTAATAATAATATTAGACTGAAACATCATTCTACAATCGACACAATGGAGCTTCCTAAATTTGAGTTCTTAAATGGGTCTCACGTGTACGCATTACTTATTTATTTTTTTTTTAATAATAGTTCTTAATAAGCACTTAATCTCTCCAACCCAATACCTCTTCAAAAGTTCTAAATGAGTTCATCAATTACTCTACATCACAATATCTTTTAATTATTAATAATATATAAAAATAAGTGGGTCTCATAAAAAAGTATATTTTAGTGAAAACTAAGGTGGGCCATAGAAGAGAGATAATTCTTATTTAAGAGTCGGTTTTTATTAAGAATTCAAAAGTGTATTGCTTCAATAATAGTTTTTATTAAGAACCGGTTCTTAATAGTGTAAGATCAAGGGTAGATGGTGTAAACTCTCAATTATAGAATTCAAATTTTCCTCATAAAATACCAAAAAGGATAAACATGAAATAGCGTTGGCCTTTTATTTTATGTTTTTCTTGATGGTCAAATCTTCAAATTGGTCAGGCATTTGCTGTAAAAGTTCAGAACAGATGTGTAAGGGCCAATAGAAAATGACTCCTCTGAATTCTACCAGCTTTATGAAGTTAGAAATTAGAATAGAACAATTATGGCCTTTTACTCAATTTTGAACAATCAAAATTACTTATGGAACTACTGTATAACAAAATTTAATACAGTATGTTTTTAGTTACTAATACTATAGTTTGAAACATGATTAATGGAAACTCATTAGTCTAATAAACTCATTTTTCAAGGTTTTTAATTATTCTTCCTGATAAAAAATGAAATAGACAAAAATGATTATATTTGTTACTAATACTATGGATAAAAATGATAAGTATATTTGTGTTTTTAATCCAAATTGAACCTTATATTGTGTTATTTTTTTAGACAAAAATGTCAAATGGTGTCTTAGTTAATTAGTACTTTAGGATGGAGAATTGTTTTTCCAACTAAGTAACCCAAAGAAGCCACAATTTGATATAATTATTGCAATCTTCATAGCTAAGTCTCTGTAGCATGCACTAAGCACAATGATATGAACCTTTGTGAGAGTTGTAGGCTGGACTTATTAGGCATCACAATCACTTTACTAAAAGTGATTGTTCCCCTTTTGCGTTTTCCTGTCCCACACCATTCACGTCCAGAGAACTATACATCGTGTTTTCCTTTTCCATTTTGTTTTTGACTCAATTCCTTGAGATTTTCTTTTGCCCCTACTATTTTCTCGCGAGTTCTACGCGTTTTCATTTTTACCATTCTATTATTTAAGTAGCGGACGTTGTAAATATGAGAAATTTTGTAAATGTTGTCGGCTACTTAAGTAGCAGATGTTATACAAAAACAAATCTGGTATGGTGTTTTGGGGTGTATCTGTTACTTAGGTAATGGACAGAAGTATTTTGCTAAAATTGTAGGGCGTGCGAGAAAATTGGTAGGATTGCAAAAGAAAATCTCCAATTCCTTTTGGGTTTCTCATGGTACTATGGAGGGTCACAAGCCCAAAGAACTAAACGGCAATTTCTACACATACAAGCTCTAGAATATCATGAAAAATGATTTTTTTATTGTGAATTCGGTTAAAATCACACCAATAAAATACTTGATGTGTTGAGCAAATTAATCAGTCTGCAACCTAACTCTACACTTGTCCTGAATCTCTTCTCGTGACCAAAAGACTCAATTTAACATATATATATATATGGGGTTTGCTAACTTAGACCACCTAAAAACACAAAGGTCTAAGTTAGCAAGGTGCACCTTTTCACTTTGGACAACAAATCAATTACCACTACTCAAACATGTTATAAATAAAAGGGTAGTTATGTCAATTGTCATTTAATTAATTAAAGAAAATAATTAATTGAAGTGGGAAAATCATGTGCCTTTCAAGCAACTTCCTCTGTCCGATAAATCAAGTGTTTCATGTTAAGCCATGTGTCCCTTTTTAAAATAAAGTGGGTGTAAATTAGTAAAGTGGGTGCAAATTAAGGAACATTTTAAATCAAAGTTACAAAACTATCCCTCAAGTTACTAGTTTAAATAATAAATATGAATGATTTTTTTGTCCAAAGTGAAAAGGTGCACCTTGCTAACTTAGACTTTCATGTTTTTAGGTGGGTCTAAGTTAGCAAACCCCATATATATATATATATATAGACACCAACTTGTTTGGCACCAAATGTTACATCTCTCAATAACGTTTTAATCGATATCAATTTTATAAAATCAACCATTGGATTGAAAGTTTATATCATATAGATCATCTATGTTAAGTTTTACAAAAATCTAAAATCGTTTGATATGCTATTGAGATCAATCAAAATTAACGGTTTGCATCTTTTTTTAAACGCCGTTAATTTTTATGTATCTCAATAACATATCAAATGATTTTGGATTTGTGTTAAATTTTACACAAATGATCTATGTGATATAAACTTTCAATCCAAAGGTTGATTTTATAAAATTGATATCGGTTAAACCGTTATTGAGAAGTTTAACATTTGGTGTCAAACAAGTTTGTGTCATTTGATCCTGACCCTATATATATATATATATATATATAATTTATATGCACCGTCAGTGTAAAGTAATTTTACACATGCATCCAATAATATACCAACACATCATGTATTGTGTTTAAAAACACATTATGTGTCACATTTATTAAATGATGTGGCAACACATCATTGGATGCATGTGTAAAAAAAATTTACACCGACGGTGCACAAAAAATAAACTATATATATATATATATATATATATATATATATGGTTTGCATCTTTTTTTAAATGCCGTTAATTTTTATGTATCTCAATAACATATCAAATGATTTTGGATTTGTGTTAAATTTTACACAATTGATCTATATGATATAAACTTTCAATCCAAAAGTTGATTTTATAAAATTGATATCGGTTAAAACGTTATTGAGAAGTTTAACATTTGGTGTCAAACAAGTTTGTGTCATTTGATCCTGACACTATATATATAGAGTTAGGATCAAATGACACCAAAGTATCAAATTTTATTTGACACCAAATTTAAACCGTTGATCTTATTTAATCCGAAGGCTCTTATTCTGCTCTCTTAAATAATCACATGATAATAAAGATCTGATTCTCACTAATAAATGCTATTAGATTTTTCACAATTTAATTCTCTCTCTTGATCGAATAACTTAGCTTACTCGTTCTGCTTCCCCTCAGTTCATCCGTCCATGATCATTATTGAAAAATCACTCAATTATAGATGTAACACATTGATAAATTCTTCTTGAGGGCCTTCTCATTCATACCAACACATATTATAACAGAATTTCAAAATTCGTCAAATACCCCCTTAAAATTTGAAAATCGACAAATACCCTCCTGAAATTGTAAAATGTCAATCAAATACCCCCTTCGTCCGTTAAATCCGTCTATTTTCAGATACAACACTGAGTATGTGGATGTTCAGGTGTATTTTTTTTTATAGGCAAATGAATTATATTATAAGGGAGTACAAGGGGTACTAAAACCCTTACAATGCTAAGGCCCCGTTTGGCCAGACTTATTTTCTACTTTTCTACTTTTTTTTAAACAAAGTAGAGAAGTAAAAAATTGTTTTTGACCCTATTTCTACTTAAAAGAAATAGAGAAATAAAATAAATAAGTAGAAAGCAAGGAGAAATAAGCTCAAACATAATTTTTTACTTATATACTTCGTTTAAAGAGAAATAGAAAAGTAGAAAATAAGCCGGGTCAAACGGGGCCTAAGCATATTAAAAAATGCTTTGGAAACAAGTCATAGGATCAAAACGCCAAATAGGAAAAGAAATACAAGCTTTATGACCATAGCAGCCGCTAAACCAAATCCAAGAAATAGTTTTGATGTCATTCAACAAAGGGGAGATACTCGGAGTGGCCCTGTTGAAAACAACGTTGTTTCTAAGCTTCCACAAACTCCACGTGGTTGCCAACCATATCAAATGACGCACCCTTTCAATTTTTTTCAATTTTGCCAAGTCGCCAAACATATTAAAGTGCTACCAGCCATCCGCCCCTGCTTGGTAGCTCCTACCATACCAATGAAAAATGTCCTCCCACACATTTTTTTAAAAAGTACATTAGAAAAAAATATGGGCACAATTCTCAACCGAAGAAGAGCAAAAAGTATAAAGTAAGTCCTGCGGATTAAGCTCCTAGTGTCATACCACAAATAAAAAAATAGTGCATATGAATATAATATTGGAGCAGAACAATATCATTAAGCTCCTAGATGTCATACCACAAATAAAAAAATATAAAAGTAATCTCTTACATGTCAATTAAGTTTCACATTTGTTCTTTTGTTGCACAACAAATTTCTATTTAGTGGTGTGGGGTTTAGGGTTACATGATTGGAGTTTGTGGATTTCAATTTTGTGATTTGAATTTCAGAGGTTTAGTTTTAGATTTGGGAAATTTAGGGTTGCATTATTTGAATTTGTGGAATTGGATTTCGGGTTTGAAGTTTAGGGTTGCATTCTTTGTGGTTGTGGATTTGCGGTTTGAAATTCAGGGTTTGGAATTTGTGGAATTGGATTTGGGGTTTGGAGTTTAGGGTTGCATTTTTTGTGGTTGTGGATTTGGGGTTTGAAATTTAGGGTTTTGAATTTGTAGAATTGAATTTGGGTTTGGAGTTTAGGGTTACATTTTTTGTGGTTTTGGCTTTGAGGTTTAAAATTTAGTGTTTGGAATTTGTCGAATTGGATTTTGGGTTTGGAGTTTAGGGTTGCATTTTTGTGGTTGTGGATTTGAGTTTTGAAATTTAGGGTTTAGAGTTTGTGGAATAGGATTTGGAGTTTGGAGTTTAGGGTTGTATTTTTTGTGGTTGTGGATTTGGGGTTTGAAATTTACGGTTTTGCATTTGTAGAATTGGATTTTGGGTTTGCAGTTTAGTGTTGCATTTTTTGTGGTTGTGGATTTGGGGTTTGAAATTTAGGGTTAGGAATTTGTGGAATTGGATTTAGGGTATTGGATATAGGGTTGCATGATTTGAATTTGTGGAATAGGATTTGAGGTTTGGAGTTTAGGTTTCCATTTTTTTTGGTTGTGGATTTGGAGTTTAGGTTTCCATTTCTTTTTGACGTTGAACATCACATTTTGGTTAACCTTTAGTCAAGCGAAGTTAATATTATGTTGCATAAACTCATTTGATTCTTTAGTCAAGCGAGAGTTTAAAGTCCTAGTACGGTTTCTCCGGCAACGGGGAGCCTATTTGGCTAGGGACCAGCCTTGACGGGGATCTCAAAATGGGATATGCGGCATTCAATATGGGGGAAGATGATGATCATGGTTGGAGAACGGTTAGAGGATGCAATAACAAAAGGCATGATAACAATCAACACAAACTGGATATAGCAACAACGAGGAATTTTAACAAAGAAAACATCAATTTTCTTATGACTTTTTTCTTTACGAATTTCCCGGACAGTTTCGGAGCAAAAGCATTATTCAATGCATTCAACCATTATGGTGATATCAAAGAGGTGGTTATAC
This sequence comes from Trifolium subterraneum, assembly GCA_951799995.1. NCBI lineage: Eukaryota > Viridiplantae > Streptophyta > Magnoliopsida > Fabales > Fabaceae > Trifolium > Trifolium subterraneum. The sequence continues at coordinate 27,211,389 of OX637465.1, read as the reverse complement.
CAGCACAAATAGATAAGGGAGGCAGAAGATTTGGTTTCGCGCGTTTCAATCGAGTGGATGACCCTATGCAGTTTGCTAGTTACTTTTGGATACTATCATCATCGATAGGGACAAGATTTCGGTTAACATTTCACGTTTTCAACGTTATGATGAAAACATATGGAGTGAAGCAAGGAATGAAGGGAGGAAGGGGGACAGAGAGAACAATAGACCAATATATGTGCCACGAAACAATCACCATGTTCAACATCAACAGGTTAGTCCAGAGGATGAAGATTCTTATGCTAATGCGGTTAGGACAGGAGGGGTGAAGAAAAATGTTGGAAGTCCAAAGAGGGTAGTGGAAGTTTATGAGGCAGAGGAGAATGATATGGCAAGGCTCAAGAAGGCGTTTGTAGGGGAGGTTGTGAATCCGGGTATGACATACAACATTCAAAATGCTTTCCATTCACAAGGGTATTTTGGTGTTAAGGTCACCCCACTAGGATCTAGTTTGACGTTATTAGAAGGTCAGGAGGATGGTGAGATTCAAGCCTTGTTGGAAGATGCACAAGAGTGGTTGAATCAATGGTTTAGGGAGATCTGTCCTTGGAAGCCTGAGGATGTAGACACTGATCGGATTGTATGGCTACGAGTCTACGGTATACCTGCTCACGCGTGGAATGATAGTTTTTTTGCTCAGGTATCGAAACCATGGGGAACGTTAATGAATGAAGACGATGTTACGAATAAGAAATTATCCATGGATGTGGCACGACTCTTGATCCGTACTTCGTGTCAAAAACCGGTGGACGAGTTTATTGATGTGAAGATTAATAACAAGGTTTTCCACCTCCGCGTTATTGAAGATTCATATGGACCTATGCGCTTAATGGTACAACAAACCCAAGGTCAGAACGGGAGAGAAATCTCGGAAGATGGTGATGATATGGAGGAGGAGGAGGAGGAACAACAGAGGAGGTTGATGGCGTCGGAGGAGAAGGAACTGGAAAACGACTCAGAGGGGGAAGGGGATAATTTAATAGCATTAAATTCAGTTGTTAATGTTATTAATCCTCCACTTAATACGTTTGATCAGTTAGGAGACAAGAATGATTTAAGGAAGGAAAGGGAGGAGAATTCAAACAATATTTTTAATGATGAATCCAATCTTAATTTGGAAAGTTTGAATTCTGGTGGGGAGGTTTTGAGTAAAGACAGAGGTGGGTCCATAATGGGCAGTTTGAGTGAGAATTATGATTTAAGGTTGGGCCAGGAGGTAGTAGCAGATGGGCCTATCCTTGACTACAATTTAAATCAACCTGTCAAAGGGGTGTAAGTGGAAGAATAACAAAATCTGAGGACTTGTGTCGTAAGGTTAGGTCCAATTCGCATTTGCTTTTAGATAGTGGGGGTACATGTCAGTTGAAGAGGGGTGTATACAGTGATGGGCCCAGAAGTGTTTACAATAATCTGGTTAAAGGTCCAAAAGCAACAAAACTTTCCAACAAAAATAAAGGTACGGTGCAGAAGGGGAGTCAAACATTGATGCTCAAATCGTTTCCTTCAAATACATTGAGAAAACAACATCAACTACTCAGTAGTTTAAATTCGAGCAGAACCAAAGAAGTGTCTTCATCGTCCGCTGCAAATCATCACAGAATCGGCGTGGGTGGTCGTACTAACAGTGAGCGAAGTGGAGAAGACGTGGAGAAGCGAAGTCTGTCGTCCAAATCTAGAACGGGTAAGAACCAATCGGCCTCTATTTCTTCTGCTGGTGACATTTTGTGCTGCAGTTCTATTAAGTCTTCATATATTAGAAATTGTAATAAGAATTTTCTTAAGAAATACAATCAGGAGGTAGCTTCTAAAATTTGGAAAGGTGCAGTAGAGTTAGGGGTTGAGGTAGGCTCTTTAGGTGAGAAGAATGTCAAATTGAAAGGTGTAAAGGGTTGTTCGGAGGATGCATGTGTGTATACAGGTTGTCGCGGTGATTTTTGGATATCGAGTTATTAATTAACTTCGAATCGCAATTTAATATTCCACCACCGATCTTTAATTTATCCGAGGGAAAGGGAAAAAGTTCGAAAAAAAACCCTATTTTTTAGAGAACAAAGTTCGGGGGTTAGTTATACGAAGGGAAGGTATTAGCACCCTAAGTATCTATAGTACTCTATAGGAACCTCTTGTTTTTATTCTAACTTTTGCGCTTAATTTTATTTGCTTGTAAAAAGGGTATAAGTGGGAAATTAAAGTAGTGATAAAAAAATGTTTAAAGTATGAAAAAGAAGGAAAAATGTTTTTGTTGATTTTATTGATTGGAGAGACAAGTCTCATGCCTACGTACCCGAGGGATCAAACCACCGTAGTTCGGGATAAAAGACGAGTAAATTTGTTTGTTTCGATTTTAAGATTTTGAAAATGGTTTTAAAATACCAAAAGCCAAAAGTGGCAAAAATGTGAGTTTGATTGATGTTAATTTATGAAAAAAAAGTCTATATAGTTAAATTGATTAAAGTTTGATTATGAAAATAAGACGCGGACACTTGGTTTAAAATCCAAGATTTGTTGAGAAAATGTTTGAAGTGATAAAAGACACTTGGTTCGAATTCCAAGGTTTTTGATAGAAAAAGAACACTTGGTTTGAATTCCAAGGTTTTTGATAGAAATGTTTGATGAAAATTTTTGTGTTTCCATGATACTTCGAAAAGAAAATAATTATGTATTTTTTTTTAAAGAGGTTTTGACCTCATTTTTTGAGAAGAAAATAGGTAAAGGTTACGCGCGCAAAATGACACTAACCTAAAACGTCATAACAAATAAATTAAACACGAAGACAATTCGCAATGATATTTTGATCAAAGCGACACCTTTTCCCTCGGAATTTAACGTTACGCATATTGGCGGAAAGCGATAAAAAATAAATATGCATGAGATGCAATTTTTCATTTAGGGTACATTGGCCTAATCACACTCTAAAATTTTTGCGAGAAAATAAATATGAAATGATGCAAGAGACGGGGTATGCTATGCACTTTTATTTAGAGTTTACATTTGGCCTATTTACATCCTAAATTCAAAAGCAGAAGTAGATGGCAATTAATAAGCGATAAATACTCAATGTTACGATAATAAAATAACGGTAAAAAAAATGATGAATAAATCGATGTAATGAAATAAATATGATATGTAATGGATAAATAGCATAAATAAATAAATACGAAACTAAGACAATGAAAATAAACCTCGACATCATGCTTTACAAGGCTAAACAAAGCTAAAATAGCTTATGCCAAAAGCACTTATCTCATAAGCTTAAAAAATAAAATTAGCTAAAAATAAATAAAGACATAAAGTAATAATAACAACTTTTAAATATCAAATTAATCGGAAAATAAAATAAGCCTCGACATCATGCTTGATTGGCTAAAATAAAAGCTAAAATAGCTTATGCCAAAAGCACTTATCTCATAAGCTTAAAAAATAAAATTAAAATTAAAACAGGGGGGTGTGAATCATGAAAACGAAATAAGCAGGGGTGCAAAAAGCAGCAAAACCGTCAGGCCCAGTCCAAACAAAGGCCCATCTGTGTAAAAAATAAACAAAAAAACCAGGATCAACTCTGGCCGTCTGATGGATCAGACGGCCCTGATCTAAAACTAAAGAAGGAAAGATCTAGGCCTCCTGATTGAAATCAGAGGACAAAGGCGCGCAGGTGCACGATAAGACTGTGCACCTGCGCGCACAGGATCAGGCTGTGGTATAAAAGGCAAACCCTAAAAAAAATTCACAAATTTTCTCTCTTCTCTCTCTCGCCGCTGCCTTCCTTCTTTTCTCTCTCAAACCCGCCGTCCAACCTCCTTCTTCTCTCATTCTCAACCATTTTTTCTCAAAAACTTCATTTTTAGAAAAAAGTTCAACTCCAAATACACACACAACTATATTTCAACCATGAATCCAAACTCCAAAAAACTAAAACAAATCCAAAATAAACCAGATCCAAAAAAACGAAAATCAACCTTGGCTTGCGTTTTTAAATTCAGATTGTGATTTCTTTCTTCTTCTTGTTTCTGTTTCTTCTTCGCTGCTTCTGGTTCGATTTGTCTTCGAGTTTTCCGATCTGGAAATAATGAACGATGGACTCGTGATTTCGGTTTGTGCTTTGAGGAAGGTTTGATGATTTCTGGTTGGTGTTCTTCGTTTCGGATTTGATTTAAGTTTTGATCTGGATCGCGATTCTCTTCTTCTTCTATTTCTGGTTTTGCTTTTGTTTTTTTGCTTTGGGTTTCTGTTTTGTTTCTGGGTTTTTCGTTTACTGTTTTTGTTTGTTTTTGGTTCTGTATTTTGGTCTGGTTTTTTTTGTCTGGAAAATGGATGACGAAGGATTGGGTTCTGGGTTATGGGTTTGGATTTTCTGGTTCTGGTTTGGTGTTGATGATGGTGGGTTTACAGTTTTGGTTTTTTTTTGTTTCTGGATTTGATTTGGATTTTTTGATGATTTTTTCAGATCTAGAAAAAATTAGGGTTTGGATGTTGTTGTTTGCTCTGCGGCTGAGTAATTTTTTTCTTCCCCTGTTCATTAATTGCTGTTCACTATATACACCAATGAGGAACAAAAATCTGAAATTGGGCAAGGAAGTACACTGTTCTGCAGAAAGATGTTCCCTTTGCAAGTTGACTTTCAAATTTTTCTGATTTTTTTTATCAGAAAAAAAAGGACAAAAGGACAAAGTAAAAAATAAAATAAAAACAAAATAATTAAATTAAATAAATAAAAACAGAAAATAAAATAAATAAATAAATTTTAAAAGAAAGAAAATAATAATAATGGTAAAAAAATAAAAAATAATAATAATAATAATAGAAAAAGAATAAATATAAAAGAAACAACAAATGAGGTATTTTAAAATACCTCTCTGCCGAAATTTCGTCAGAAATGACAAGAAGGGCAAGAAGGTTTTAAACGCCGAACAAAATCAATCGGTCAAAAAATGGGGTATGACAGATGCCCCTATTTAAGTTTCTTCCATCGGAGATAAAAAGAAAAAGATGATTTTTGATGATGTTTTTGTTTTGGTTCGACGATGGAAGAGACTTAAATACAGAATACACCATTTTTGACCGGATTGAACTACAAAATGCTGTGATATGACATTATGAGTGTTATGCTTATGAGTGTTATGTTTACAAGTGTTTGAATGTAATGAAGATTATTTGACAGGGGTAATGAAGACAGAAAGCGATAAAGTCCTGTATGCGGACAGAAGTAAAGACTGAAAGCGACAAAGTCCTGTGTACGGACAGAAGTAAAGACGGAAAGCAATAAAGTCCTGTGTGCGGACAGAAGCAGATAAAGTCCTGTGTGCGGACAGAAGTAAAGACTGAAAGCGATAAAGTCCTTTGTATGGACAGAAGCAGATAAAGTCCTGTTGTGCGGACAGAAATAAAGACTGAAAGCGATAAAGTCCTGTGTGTGGACATAAGCAGATAAAGTCCTGTGTGCGGACAGAAGTAAAGACGGAAAGCAATAAAGTCCTGTGTGCGGACAGAAGCAGATAAAGTCCTGTGTGCGGACAGAAGTAAAGACTGAAAGCGATAAAGTCCTGTGTGCGGACAGAAGTAAAGACTGAAAGCAATAAAGTCCTGTGTACGGACAGAAGTAAAGACAGTGTCCACCAACATTGTGGGATGGTAAGGACAAGTAAAGGCAGTGTCTACCAACATTGTGGGATGGTAAGGATACATCGAGGAAATAAATTGTCTGCTGACATTGTGGGAGAGCGAGACATGACAAGAATATGTATTTGTCTAGACCAGACACACTGGAAATGACTTCTTTTGGGGAAATCAACCATAAGTTTGCAGTTGATTGTTTGCAAAACCTGCTACTTTGAAATATGTTTGGTGGAGACATCTCTGGACCAGACTCACTGGGGATGACTCTTTTGTGATGTATGATTGATGGAGACATCTCTGGACCAGATACACTGGGGATGGCTTTTTTTGTGATGTATGATTGATGGAGACATCCAGATACACTGGGGATGACTTTTTTTGTGATGTATTGAAGCAGGACACGTGATGGTCAATGCAGTATGTATGAATGATTTTGTTTGCATGTTGTATGTAAATATGAATGTATGTATACATATGTGAATGATTGTATGTTTGTATGTATGTATGTATGTATGTATGTATGTATGTATGTATGTATGATTGAATGATATTTGTACATGACTGGATGAGATAAAAGTTGGATCAGGCAAGATGAGCATTGGGCCGACGTATCCGTACAACCACTCGGTAGTTCTCCGCTGGGGACACCATCGTTATAGGTGAAATAAATCAGATCCTCGGGGTAAAACCCGGTATGGTGTGTCAATCCACGTTAAGAGTGATTGCTTCTTGGGGTAAAGCCCATCAGTCAGAGGTCTGGCAGAAGTCGCCATTTTGTACACTGAAACCGAATATTTTCTCATGGTCTTTGCCTCAACAGTCATGCTTTTGCTTTTTCCTCCTTTTTTGAAATCCCTAACTTTTGCCTGAATCGCCCTTTCGGGTTTTCAATCCACCGGGAATATATTTCTTTTTCTGTTTTGCCCCTAATTTTTGCCTGGACCGCCCTTTCGGGTTTTCAATCCACCGGGACGCTCATTTTTGCCTAAGCCGCCTTTTCAGGTTTTCAACTTATCGAGCTTTGTGTTTTGTTTTAGCAATGACTGTGTTTGCCTTGTTGAATCTGTCCGCTTTCGGAACAATGTTGATATATGCTTGTATGATTCATGAATCCAAGAAATATGTTTGTCATTTGTATTTTTTTCAAAAAAAAAAAAAAAAAAAAAGAACTACTAAAAAACTTTAAATTATTTTTGAGTTTTTGCTTCAAGTACTTTAAATTGAAAGAGGGGGAAACAAAATTGCAAATAAATTTGAATTCCAAATAGAGGGCACACGCTCGAATTTGATTAAAAGAGTGGCGATTGGCGAAAAGCACAACCCCACAGATCGTTACAAAGATGAAAAAATGGTAATTGGGTGGGAAAGGTACGTTAAACACAATGATCGCTATTCTCCCTAACAACTTTGAATTTGCAGTCTAAAATGTTGTAAGCCAAAGATAATCTGTCAATCGAGGTACTCTGAGCAAGTGATGCCTGATCCGATGCAGTTACTTGTCTTATTCCTTAACTTTTGCATAGATCGCCTTTTCAGGTTTTCGACCTATCAGGATATTATTTTCTATTTATGTCTCTAATTTTTGCCTGGACCGCCCTCTCGGGTTTTCAGCCCACCGAGACGCTCATTTTTGCCTAAGCCGCCCTTTCGGGTTTTCAACTTAGCGAGCTGTTCTTTTATTTTTTAGACAAAGTATTTCTTGACTGCATCGGCATTCACAGGACGAGGGAGCTCATCACCATCCATGGTTGCAAGAGTCATAGCACCACCAGAAAAAGCTCTTTTGACAACATACGGGCCTTCATAATTAGGCGTCCACTTGCCCCTAGAATCCGGCTGGAAGGACAAAATCTTTTTGAGCACAAGGTCACCTTCACGGAACTCACGAGGCCGAACCTTCCTGTCAAAAGCCTGTTTCATTCTTCTCTGATATAACTGTCCATGACATAAAGCCGCCATGCGTTTCTCCTCAATTAAATTCAATTGGTCATATCTATTTTGGCACCATTCGGCCTCGGCCAACTTAGTTTCCATTAAGACTCTCATTGATGGGATTTCAACCTCTACGGGGAGTACTGCTTCCATGCCGTATACTAAAGAGAAAGGGGTTACCCCTGTCGAAGTACGAACTGAAGTACGGTATCCATGTAAAGCAAAAGGTAACATTTCATGCCAATCTTTGTAAGTGACCACCATTTTCTGCACGATCTTCTTGATGTTCTTATTTGCAGCTTCAACTGCGCCATTCATCTGAGGCCGGTAAGGAGATGAATTATGATGCTCAATCTTGAACTCGTCACACAGATCTTTCATCATTTTGTTATTCAAGTTCGTCCCATTATCTGTAATAATCTTGTTAGGGACACCATAACGGTAGATAATATGGTTCTTGATAAAACGCACGACCACCTGCTTGGTCACATTGGCATAAGACGCCGCCTCAACCCACTTGGTGAAGTAATCAATAGCCACTAAGATGAAACGATGTCCGTTGGAAGCCTTTGGTTCAATCCGACCAATCATGTCGATACCCCACATGGAGAACGGCCAAGGAGAAGAGAGAACATTCAGAGAAGTTGGCGGTAGATGTATCTTATCCGCATAAATCTGACATTTATGGCATTTCCTGGCATGTTTGTAACAATCAGACTCCATTGTCAACCAATAGTAGCCGGCTCTTAACATTTTCTTGGCCATTGTGTGTCCATTAGGATGGGTTCCGAATGAACCTTCATGTACTTCATGCATCAATAGATCAGCCTCATGTTTGTCCACACACCGCAGCAGGACCATATCAAAATTCCTTTTGTATAACACTTCATCATTCAGGAAGAAACTACTGGACAGCCTTCTCAGAGTCTTTTTGTCTTTGCTAGATGCCCCAGGGGGATATTCTTGCTTCTGAAGGAACATCTTGATATCATGAAACCAAGGCCTGTCATCCACCACTTCCTCGGTTGCAAACACATATGCTGGTCTCTCAAGGCACCGAATACTGATGGTTGGTATCTCGTTCCGGCGATTAACTCGGTACATTGAAGATAGAGTGGCCAAAGCATCGACCATTTGATTCTCGTCACGAGGAATGTGATGTAGCTCCACTTTATTGAAGAAAGTTAACAACCGTCTTGCATAATCTCTGTAAGGAATCAAACCAGCATGGCGAGTCTCCCATTCTCCTTTGATCTGATTAATCACAAGAGCTGAGTCTCCATAAATGTCGATGTTTTTGATCCTCAAGTCAATTGCTTCTTCAATGCCCATGATGCAAGCTTCATATTCTGCAATATTGTTAGTACATTCAAATTGTAATCTCGCCGTGAAAGGAATGTGAGCACCTTTAGGGGTAACAATGACTGCCCCAATTCCACTACCGTAGAGGTTAACGGCCCCATCAAATATCAAACCCCACTGGGATTCAGAATCTGGCCCCTCGCCAAACACCGGTTCATCGCAATCCTTCATCTTCAAATACATGATCTCTTCATCTGGAAAATCAAACTTGATTGGCTGGTAATCTTCAACTGGTTGGTGAGCCAAATGGCCAGCAAGAATACTACCCTTGATTGCCTTTTGGGTACGGTACTCAATATCGTATTCGGATAACAACATCTGCCAACGGGCAATTCTTCCGGTTAGAGCTGCCTTCTCAAAAATGTACTTAATTGGATCCATTTTGGATATCAACCAAGTAGTATGATTAATCAAGTAATGTCGGAGACGTTTGGCAGCCCAAGCCAAAGCACAACAAGTCTTCTCAAGCATGGAGTATCGAGACTCACAATCTGTGAATTTCTTACTCAAATAATAGATTGCGTGCTCTTTTCTACCGGTTTCATCCTGTTGCCCCAGCACACAACCCATAGATTCCTCTAGCACGGTTAAATACATGATGAGCGGTCTTCCTTCAACTGGAGGGATAAGGATCGGAGGTTCCATTAAATACTCTTTGATACTGTCAAAAGCCTTCTGACAGTCCCCTGTCCAAACGATCCCTTGATTTTTGCGAAGCAACTTGAATATCGGCCCACACGTGGCAGTCATATGGGAGATGAATCTAGAGATGTAATTTAGTCGACCCAGGAAACCTCTAACCTGTTTTTCTGTTTGTGGAGCTGGCATTTCTCTGATGGCTCTGACTTTGTCTGGATCTACCTCGATACCCTTTTGACTAACAATGAACCCCAGGAGCTTTCCGGATCTAACACCGAAAGTACATTTGTTGGGATTTAAACGGAGACGATATTTCCTCAACCTTTGAAACATTTTCGATAAGTACTCCACGTGCTCTTCTTCAGTACCCGATTTGACAATCATATCATCTACGTATACCTCGATCTCTTTGTGCATCATGTCATGAAAAAGGGTAGTCATGCCCCTTTGATAAGTAGCACCCGCATTCGTTAGACCAAAAGGCATTACTTTGTAACAGAAAGTGCCCCAAGGTGTAATGAAAGCGGTCTTCTCTCTATCTTCAACTGCCATCTTGATCTGATTGTACCCGGAGAAACCATCCATGAAGGAGAAAACCTTGGATTTAGCTGTGTTATCGACCAATACATCAATGTGAGGCAAAGGAAAATCATCTTTCAGACTGGCTTTGTTCAAATCTCTGTAATCAACGCATATTCTGACTTTGCCGTCCTTCTTTGGAACCGGTACTATGTTAGCCAACCACTGAGGATATTTTGATGTAATGAGAAAACCAGCGTCAATTTGTTTTTGTACTTCTTCTTTGATCTTGAGGGCCATATCCGGATGAGTTCTTCTTAACTTTTGCTTTACCGGAGGACATTCTGGCTTCAGAGGCAAATGGTGTTCCACAATTTCGGGATCTAAACCGGGCATATCCTGATATGACCAGGCGAAGATGTCAACATATTCTCTGAGTAAAACGATCACCCTTTCCTTGACAGATGCTTCTAAGGATGCCCCAATCTTGATTTCTTTCTTTCCTTCGCCGGAACTTAAATCAATTAACTCCACATCTTCCTCATGAGGCTGAATGACTTTCCTCTCTTGATCTAATAGTCGTTTGATCTCATCAGGGATCCCTTCATCCTCTTCCTCTTCAGCCTCGTAAACAGGGAACTCAAAGTTGGGAGAGGGCCTAGGAACATTGTGTTCAACGGGTTCATTGATGCTTAATCTGCATGTGATTTATGATTGATTTTATTAAATAAAAGAATGCAAACCTTTTTGGAAAATGATTAAAAGCTAGGAAGTAGAAGGAAAATTAAATATATACTTTGGTTTTTTTGTATTACCATTTTCCAGAATAAAAAGAAAACAAAAACAAAAGTCATGATAAAAACGACAATTTCATTAAAATACTTGAAGCTCAAAACAAAGCCCCACATGCGTTCGCTTTTGCCTTGGGCAGGACAAAAAGATTTTTTGGAAAACAAAAATAGACAAACATATTACTTAGATAGAGGAGTGACAGAGGGGACATCAACAACGACCCAATTGCGGCAAATTCCTCCTGGAATCACGAAAGAAGGCTGCTCTTCTTCAACTTTGTCTTCAATGATAGCATTAGTTTCTGGTGGAGTGTAAATCGGTTCGGCACTGACGAAGGTACCCTTATTTGGATTGACTGTTCTTGTAGACGGAGCAGGACCCAGACCCTCCATGTGTCTTCTTTTCGGCATTTGTAATAACTTCCCCCATTTCAGATGTGACCTTTGTTGTACTTCCCTTTGCGCATCTTTTGCAGAAGACATAAATGTTTTCCCCTTTTTCGACCTTTTCTCTTCAATAGAAAGCCCCTGGAAAGACGTACCGTCCCTAACATCAGCACTGATATAAGAAAAAGCCGACAAATGACTCACCAATAAAGCTTCCTCTCCATTCACGAGCACCAACTTTCCTTCCCGCACAAATTTCAGCTTCTGGTGAAGTGTGGGGGTCACCGCCCCCGCTTCGTGAATCCATGGTCGTCCCAACAAACAACTATAAGAAGCTTGAATATCCATGACTTGAAAGGTAATTTGGAACTCATAGAGACCAACTGAAATGGGTAGGTCTATTTCACCGATTACTGATTTTCTTGACCCATCGAAGGCTTTCACGATTAACGCACTCGGCCTCAAAGGCGCACCACAGTATGCGAGCTTGTCGAGAGTAAACTTGGACATTACATTCAAAGATGACCCGGTATCCACCAACACATTTGATAAGGCATCAGATTTACAAATTACCGAGATATGTAATGCTAAGTTATGATCCTTTCCTTTTTCAGGGAGTTCCTCGTCGCTGAAACTCAAGTTATTGCAGGCTGTGACATTCCCCACTATGCTACCAAATTGGTCCAAGGTTACGTCATAGTTGACATATGCCTGGTCCAAGACCTTCATTAGTGCATCTCTGTGCGCATCAGAATTCAACAAGAGTGATAAAATTGAAATCTTGGAAGGGGTTTGTAGTAATTGATCCACGATCTTATACTCACTTCTCTTGATCATTTTCAAAATTTCATCTGAGTCTTCATACACCCTTTCACCAGTCCCACTAGAGTCCGGAATTTGTGTTTTTTCAACAGGACTACCGGTCTTTTCTTGAACAACTCCCGGAAGAACACGTCCACTCCTCAGTATTTTGCTATTATCTGCAATATTGTCCACGGATATCAAAGGAGGAATAGGTATTTCCACCCCATCCTGCAACATGGTGGCATCATATCTATACGGCACAGCTCTCAGGGACGTATATGGCATAGGCCCTGGCACGCAGATCACCAGCGGGGTAACTGTGGGCTCTCCACTATTATATATCATCTCGAGACGGTCAGAGACATTGAATTCTGGTACTATGACGCAAACATCCTCGCTCTTCTTTGTAACTACCAATTCTCCTTTATCCATCAACCTTTGTATGTCCTCTTGAACTCGGGAACAACCTTGAGGATCCTTCAAACACTCCTTACAAGTTGCATGATCATGGCTAAACAACTTTGCTTCACACATTTTACTATGAATGGGCACCAACGGGGTTTTGATATCCTTTATACTGAGAATGGTGCTTGCTTCTTGGCAACTTTGGATAAAATGGACAGAGGACCCATGATTGGGCAGCGGATTGTTTCGGACGTTGGGATTTTCATCCTTGAAGGACAGCACCTTATTATGGATTAATTCTTGAACAGCTTTTTTGAAGGCGTAGCAACGTTCTACATCATGGCCAGGGGCCCCTTGATGGAAGGCACAAGTTAGGTCACTACGGTACCAAGTAGGTAGTACTGCTGGCGCAGGTGGAGGTGGTCTCGTCTGGACAAGATTTTTGGCGAGTAAGGCGGGGAGTAGGTCAGCGTATTTCATGGGTATGGGGTCAAATGATGGATTTCTCTGGGTGCGATTGGGATAATTGTAAGGTTGTTGGGGAGTTTGTGGTCGAATTTGTGGTTGCTGTGGGTATGGTTGTTGAGGATATGTTTGTTGATAAAGTGGTGGATAGTGCGATGGTGGTCTTTGGGTCATTTGTGGCTGGTAAGGCGGGTTTTGAGGCACTGGTGAGACAGCTGCAACGTGTTGGTAACCCATATACGGTCGTTGATGCTGTCCATGGGCCACCATACTTACTTATGACTCCTTTCTCCTTGCAAAGTTACTCCCAAACCTTTTCGTACTGTTGACCGGAACACTTTCTCTGACCAAACGTCCTTGTCGGACCCCTTCTTCAAGTCGCATTCCCATGTTTACCATCTCAGTGAAATCACTGGGTGCACTAGCAATCATTCGTTCATAGTAAAATGAATCAAGAGTATTTAGGAAAATCTTGGTCATTTCTTTTTCTTCTAGTGGTGGACAAATCTGAGCGGCAATCTCTCTCCATCGCTGAGCATATTCTTTGAAACTCTCTTTATCTTTTTGAGACATACCTCGAAGTTGGTCTCTATCTGGAGCCATGTCTAGATTGTATTTGTATTGACGGACAAAAGCTTCGCCCAAATCATTGAATGTTTGGATCTTGGCACTATCTAAGCCCATGTACCACTTCAAAGCGGCACCTGTCAAGCTATCCTGAAAGTAGTGGACTAGTAACTGATGGTTGTCTGTTTGAGTAGACATCTTTCGGGCGTACATTACCAGATGGCTCTGAGGGCAAGAATTTCCTTTGTACTTCTCAAACTCGGGGACCTTAAACTTAGGTGGGATCCTAACGTTTGGTACCAAGCAAAGGTCATGGGCGTTTTTGCCGAACAAATCCTTCCCACGAAGGGCCTTAATCTCGAGCTGCATCTTATCAAACTGATCCTGAAGATTATCCATACGGCCATAAGTCTCTGGATCCTCCGCATGATAGACTGGTTCGCTCACATAAGGAACGGTGTGAGCTACGGAAGCTGGAATGGTCATTGTTGACTGAGGGACACACATAGTGACTTGAGGAAGAATCATCCCAGGTTGGGGAACAACAGTAGCATGTGGCAAAGTAGGAGTGGGGACCTCGGGAACTTGGGGTCGAAGCCCTTCATTAAAATTCATAGGCATGCCCCAAGGATAACCTTCGGGCATGACGTGAGGATGTGCGTTGACGGGTACCACTGGAACTGGGGCAGAGACAATTTCAGAAATGACTGTAGCTTGAGGAGGAGGGGTTAGTGGCCGATTCTGCGCAGCCACCAACGATGTCACCATGGCGGTTAGCTTCTCCACTTCAGCCCGGAGCGTTGTTACTTCCCCATGGAGCTCAACATTCTCTTGTTCAACTTGGTCCATTCTCTTTTTCCTGTTTGCTCGAGTGTTGTACGTGCGAGATGGCTGTGGGCGTGGTCGTCGGGCCACTTTAACTGGGACAGAGAGGAGAGAAAGAATATGAGACTCGAATTTTTTTGAAACTTATGAATGTGATATGATGCATGAATATGTTATGTTAAAATATGCACAGTTTTTTTTTAATATTGAAGGACTCATTCCAACTTGATTGTAAACATCATAGAGAACATTCATTTCAAATTAAAATAATACATAATAAACATTGTGTTTTTTTTTTTTTTCTTTTTTTTTTACATAAAACAAACAGAATTTAAAGGATAAACTAAAAGGAAGAAAAAATTACATAAAACAAATAACAACTCTCAAACATCTAGATGTGGACCGGAGAACATATCCATGTTGCGTTTCTTTCTCTTAGGATCACTCATGAGTAACGCATCCTTTTGCTGGAGTAAATCATTCTTCTCAACAATTCGTTGGCTTTGAAGGAGGATCAGATGGTCCTTTTGTTCTAACTCTCCTCTTAGTGTTTCATTCTCAAGTTCGGCTGCCTGATATCTTCTTTTCCAAGTGTCTTTTTCACGGGTCAGCTCGGCCAATTGCTCTTGGAATTCTTCTTTGGTATCAAAAGGTAAGGGCAAGGATGACGGTGGGGTGGTCGAAGATAACAACCTCGGCATCCGGTAAGGCATTCCAAAACTTGTAGCCCTATTGATGACCCATTGAGTGTAAGATTCACATACCGAGTCCGACTTTGTTCTCAACTGTTTTCTATCAAGTCTTCGAATAGAACCCCAAGCTTGCACAAATTTTTCCCTTACACTCGAGTGATCCTCTTTGTTGCGATAAAATTCACTAGTCAAGGCAAGGTTGTTCGGCTTGGTTTTCATCGGGTATCCAAACTGGCGTCTGGCAAGGGTAGGGCTATAGCTAATTCCTCCATGCATCCCGAGAAGAGGTACGTTGGAGTATCCACCACAACTAACGATGATTTCTCCGACATCCCAAGCTGCATAGTACCAAACTATATCGGATGGAGTAAGGGACATGATTCTATGAGGCCATGAAAGATTTTCAGGATTAGCTTTGAAAGAGTGGGTTTGGGGTAGATGGGAAATGAACCACTGGTATAGTAACGGTGCACAACAAAGGATAGTTCCACGTTTGACTAAGGTTCGATCGTGGATGGAATGATATGTGTCGGCTAACAATGTCGGAACAGGGTTCTTGGTAAGGAAAATTTGGATGGTATTAATATCGACAAAATCGTCAATATTTGGGAAGAGTACAAGGCCGTATATGAGTAGGGCTAGGATGGAGTAAAAGGCATCATTACTTGCCACTTCGGCAAAGGCAAAGGCTTGTTGGTAGAGGAAATTGGTAGATAGGCCTAGGAGGCCTCCTTTAGATGTAAGATTTGCTTTGACAACGGAGGTTTCAAGATGGAGGGCTTCTGCAATGGTTAGAGGTTTTGGAGTGGGTTCGAGGCCACTGAAAGGTACTTTGTCGGGTATCGGCAAACCAATAAGATAAGAGTATTCTTCGAGGGTAGGGACGAGTTGGTAATCCGGAAAGGTGAAACAATGGTAGAGGGGATCATAAAATTGGACCAAAGTTTCCAAACTTCCTTTTTCAATATTCACTTTGAGAAGACCGAGCAATTTCCCATGATCTCTACGGAAGTCCTCCGGGAAAGTCACCAAGGATCCTAGCTCCTTCAACCTTGATAAATCTAGTGTCTTGAAATTGTATTTCTGGGTGTTTCTCCTTACAACATCCATATCTACAATGTTTACAAAAAGATTTGCTTAAGTCCTTCGACATTGGATGAGTAAAAATTTATGAATGAGTGCATGCATGCATGATGCGGAAAACATAGTGGGGTTAAGATATAATGTTGGAGTCAAAGGTGAAACCCTCCCATATGGTATGTACTAAAGTTCATGCGTACCTGCATTACGGGTTCTAACAAGTTCTCAAAGTCCTCGACCTCCTCCGAAAATCATCGGGTTACGGAACTACTTCCGATCCAACAAAATCCGTAGAAAAGTCTCGTTTGAGTGTAGTATCGCGTATCAACCAATCCGAGACTTACTCTCGATTAGCCACCGCACTACGTCCTAAAGAGGCCAAGATGGGTTAGGTGTAACTAAAGGTCCTCAACATCGTCGGTTCCTTGAAGATAGAATGTCAAACACGACTACTCATGTTGGCACTATTACCTCCAAAGTTCCTCAATTGAGTGTGGTTACTACATATGTCACGGCCGAAACTTACTCTCGGATAGACATTATGATTATACCACTATCCTATCTTATTGTTCACTCAAGTCCGGGTGGGGGACTTATCTCACCACTCAAAATCAAACCCAAGTATATATATACAAACATTCACATAAAAAAAATAATAATAATAGCGCGAAGGTAGTAATTTAAAACAAGTTAGGTTCAACCCGCTTGGTTGTCCCCAGTGAAGTCGCCATTTCTGTCGCGGTGATTTTTGGATATCGAGTTATTAATTAACTTCGAATCGCAATTTAATATTCCACCACCGATCTTTAATTTATCCGAGGGAAAGGGAAAAAGTTCGAAAAAAAACCCTATTTTTTAGAGAACAAAGTTCGGGGGTTAGTTATACGAAGGGAAGGTATTAGCACCCTAAGTATCTATAGTACTCTATAGGAACCTCTTGTTTTTATTCTAACTTTTGCGCTTAATTTTATTTGCTTGTAAAAAGGGTATAAGTGGGAAATTAAAGTAGTGATAAAAAAATGTTTAAAGTGATGAAAAAGAAGGAAAAATGTTTTTGTTGATTTTATTGATTGGAGAGACAAGTCTCATGCCTACGTACCCGAGGGATCAAACCACCGTAGTTCGGGATAAAAGACGAGTAAATTTGTTTGTTTCGATTTTAAGATTTTGAAAATGGTTTTAAAATACCAAAAGCCAAAAGTGGCAAAAATGTGAGTTTGATTGATGTTAATTTATGAAAAAAAAGTCTATATAGTTAAATTGATTAAAGTTTGATTATGAAAATAAGACGCGGACACTTGGTTTAAAATCCAAGATTTGTTGAGAAAATGTTTGAAGTGATAAAAGACATTTGGTTCGAATTCCAAGGTTTTTGATAGAAAAAGAACACTTGGTTTGAATTCCAAGGTTTTTGATAGAAATGTTTGATGAAAATTTTTGTGTTTCCATGATACTTCGAAAAGAAAATAATTATGTATTTTTTTTTTAAAGAGGTTTTGACCTCATTTTTTGAGAAGAAAATAGGTAAAGGTTACGCGCGCAAAATGACACTAACCTAAAACGTCATAACAAATAAATTAAACACGAAGACAATTCGCAATGATATTTTGATCAAAGCGACACCTTTTCCCTCGGAATTTAACGTTACGCATATTGGCGGAAAGCGATAAAAAATAAATATGCATGAGATTCAATTTTTCATTTAGGGTACATTGGCCTAATCACACTCTAAAATTTTTGCGAGAAAATAAATATGAAATGATGCAAGAGACGGGGTATGCTATGCACTTTTATTTAGAGTTTACATTTGGCCTATTTACATCCTAAATTCAAAAGCAGAAGTAGATGGCAATTAATAAGCGATAAATACTCAATGTTACGATAATAAAATAACGGTAAAAAAAATGATGAATAAATCGATGTAATGAAATAAATATGATATGTAATGGATAAATAGCATAAATAAATAAATACGAAACTAAGACAATGAAAATAAACCTCGACATCATGCTTTACAAGGCTAAACAAAGCTAAAATAGCTTATGCCAAAAGCACTTATCTCATAAGCTTAAAAAATAAAATTAGCTAAAAATAAATAAAGACATAAAGTAATAATAACAACTTTTAAATATCAAATTAATCGGAAAATAAAATAAGCCTCGACATCATGCTTGATTGGCTAAAATAAAAGCTAAAATAGCTTATGCCAAAAGCACTTATCTCATAAGCTTAAAAAATAAAATTAAAATTAAAACAGGGGGGTGTGAATCATGAAAACGAAATAAGCAGGGGTGCAAAAAGCAGCAAAACCGTCAGGCCCAGTCCAAACAAAGGCCCATCTGTGTAAAAAATAAACAAAAAAACCAGGATCAACTCTGGCCGTCTGATGGATCAGACGGCCCTGATCTAAAACTAAAGAAGGAAAGATCTAGGCCTCCTGATTGAAATCAGAGGACAAAGGCGCGCAGGTGCACGATAAGACTGTGCACCTGCGCGCACAGGATCAGGCTGTGGTATAAAAGGCAAACCCTAAAAAAAATTCACAAATTTTCTCTCTTCTCTCTCTCGCCGCTGCCTTCCTTCTTTTCTCTCTCAAACCCGCCGTCCAACCTCCTTCTTCTCTCATTCTCAACCATTTTTTCTCAAAAACTTCATTTTTAGAAAAAAGTTCAACTCCAAATACACACACAACTATATTTCAACCATGAATCCAAACTCCAAAAAACTAAAACAAATCCAAAATAAACCAGATCCAAAAAAACGAAAATCAACCTTGGCTTGCGTTTTTAAATTCAGATTGTGATTTCTTTCTTCTTCTTGTTTCTGTTTCTGTTTCTTCTTCGCTGCTTCTGGTTCGATTTGTCTTCGAGTTTTCCGATCTGGAAATAATGAACGATGGACTCGTGATTTCGGTTTGTGCTTTGAGGAAGGTTTGATGATTTCTGGTTGGTGTTCTTCGTTTCGGATTTGATTTAAGTTTTGATCTGGATCGCGATTCTCTTCTTCTTCTATTTCTGGTTTTGCTTTTGTTTTTTTGCTTTGGGTTTCTGTTTTGTTTCTGGGTTTTTCGTTTACTGTTTTTGTTTGTTTTTGGTTCTGTATTTTGGTCTGGTTTTTTTTGTCTGGAAAATGGATGACGAAGGATTGGGTTCTGGGTTATGGGTTTGGATTTTCTGGTTCTGGTTTGGTGTTGATGATGGTGGGTTTACAGTTTTGGTTTTTTTTTGTTTCTGGATTTGATTTGGATTTTTTGATGATTTTTTCAGATCTAGAAAAAATTAGGGTTTGGATGTTGTTGTTTGCTCTGCGGCTGAGTAATTTTTTTCTTCCCCTGTTCATTAATTGTTGTTCACTATATACACCAATGAGGAACAAAAATCTGAAATTGGGCAAGGAAGTACACTGTTCTGCAGAAAGATGTTCCCTTTGCAAGTTGACTTTCAAATTTTTCTGATTTTTTTTATCAGAAAAAAAAGGACAAAAGGACAAAGTAAAAAATAAAATAAAAACAAAATAATTAAATTAAATAAATAAAAACAGAAAATAAAATAAATAAATAAATTTTAAAAGAAAGAAAATAATAATAATGGTAAAAAAATAATAAATAATAATAATAATAATAGAAAAAGAATAAATATAAAAGAAACAACAAATGAGGTATTTTAAAATACCTCTCTGCCGAAATTTCGTCAGAAATGACAAGAAGGGCAAGAAGGTTTTAAACGCCGAACAAAATCAATCGGTCAAAAAATGGGGTATGACACAGGTGATTAAAAATAATGAAAACAGAGATGAAAATGAAAGAATTAGAAGGGAGCACCAACAAGTTGTTCTTTAATGAAGATTGTCTCATTGAACTTAAGAGGATGGGGAGGGAGTGCTAAAAGGAGACATTTGAAATTGTTTTTACAGAGAGGGGGTTTCGATGTTTGTCTGTTCCAGGAAACAAAGAAATCAGTTTATGAGGACCATGAAATTCATTGTTTATGGGGAAATAAGGATGTTAGTTGGGCAATTCAATAGTCGGAGGGGCTCTCGAGTGGTATGCTAATAATTTGGAATTCGGATACGTTCAAATTCCTAAACAAGTTCTCTAGTAATGGTTTCTTGGGTGTTAGGGTGGAGAAGGAAGGTACTGTCATTCATATAGTCAATATTTATTCTCCTTGTAGTATGTCGGGTAAGAAGAAATTATGGGAAGACTTGGTGACACTTAAACAACAAAGTGGAGGTGGGGAGTGGTGTTTGGGAGGAGACTTTAACGCCGTTTTACATTCGTCAGAGAGAAAATGTAGTAGTGCAGGTAGTAGATAAGTTGAAAGAATTTTCTTTAACCGCTTTGTTGAGGAGATGGAGGTACTTGATGTACCGGTTTTAGGAAAAAAATTCTCTTGGTTCAGCACCGACGGCAGATCGATGAGCCGTTTAGATAGATTTTTGTTGTCTGATGGCCTAATCACTTCTCAAGGTATCTCATGTTAGTGGATAGGAGATCGTGATATATCTGATCATTGTCCCGTTTGGTTATTGTCTGATACTAAAAATTGGGGTCCAAAACCGTTCAGAGTGCTTAATGGTTGGTTGGAACATCCTGAGTTTTTTTCGTTTGTGGAGAAGTGTTGGAAGGGTTTCAAGGTGAAAGGCAAGAAGGCTTATGTGTTGAGAGAGAAGTTTAGATTACTAAAAGAATGTCTTCGGAAGTGGAATAAAGAGGTGTTCGAAATTCTTGATCTAAATAGTGAAAAGACGGTAAGGGACCTAAACAATATTGAAGGGATGATGGGTGATGATGAGACAGAATTGGAGTTAACTCGTAGGGAGGGGTTAAATAAAGAGTTTTGGCGACAACTACACTTAAAGGAGAGCCTTCTAAAACAAAAATCAAGAATGCGTTGGATTAAAGAGGGTGATTCGAACTCCCGGTACTTTCATGAGTCTATTAAAAGCAGAAGAAGAATGAATAGTTTGGTGACATTAAAAGATGGTGACCATTGGGTACAGGAAGTGAAAGAGGTTAAGGAGTATGTGAAGAATTTTTTTGAGAATAATTTTACGGAGAGTTGGGAGAACAGACCGAATCTTAATGGGATATAGTTTCAAGCTCACACCAATGAGGATAATCTATCGCTATTTGCTCCTTTTTCCATTGAAGAAGTTAGAGAGGCTATTTGGTGTAGTGACGGCAACAAGTGTCCGGGACCAGACGGCTTCAACTTTAATTTCTTAAAGGCTTGTTGGGAGATTGTAAAAGATGATATGATGGAGTTTTTTAATGAATTCTTTAACAATGCTTCGCTCCCAAAGGCTGTTACGACATCTTTTTTAACTCTAATACCAAAGAAAGATCATCCGCAAGCCCTTTCGGATTATCGTCCTATATGTTTGGTGTCCAGTATGTATAAGATTTTGTCTAAGGGCTAGATTAAAGACAGTGTTGGGAAAGTTAATATCGACAGTCCAATCAGCTTTTTTACCCAATAGGCAGATTCTAGATGGAGTGTTAGTGGTAAATGAATTGCTTGATTTGGCTAAAAGAAGAAAAGATAAATGTTTGTTTTTCAAAGTAGACTTCGAGAGGGCGTATGATACAGTGAATTGGAATTTTTTGGATTATATGATAATTAGAATGGGGTTTGCAGAAGGATGGCGACGATGGATCAGAGCATGTGTTTTTCAGAGTTCTATGTCTGTTTTGGTGAACGGGAGCCCTACAAGAGATTTCAAAGTTGGTAAAGGGTTGAGACAAGGAGATCCGCTCTCGCCATTTCTTTTCTTGATTGTTGTCGATGGCCTTACTGGTCTTATGAACAAGGCGGTGGATAGAGGTGTTTTTCACTGATACAAGGTGAGTAACAATATTGCGTATCATACCCTTCAATTCGCAGATGACACTATCATAGTGGGTGAAGGTGAATGGGATAATCTTTGGACCATTAAAACAGTGTTAAGGAGTTTTGAAGTTGTGTCTGGTTTAAAGGTGAATTTCTATAAGAGTAAGCTTTATGGTATTAACCTCGACGATAGTTTCTTGCATGCTTCCTCAGCTTTTTTGCATTGCGGTGTGGATTCTATACCATTCCGTTTCCTTGGCATTCCTGTAGGCGCTAATCCGCGAAGAAAGTCAACTTGGGAACCTATTTTAGAATCTATGAAAAAGAGACTTAGCACTTGTAATGGTCGTCTTTTATCCATAGGAGGTACAGTCACCCTTATAAAATCCGTATTATCTAGCTTACCTCTTTATTTTTTTTCTTTCTTTAAGGCACCGAAATGTGTGTTAAAGGAATTGGTGTGCATTCAAAGAAGTTTTTTGTGGGGAGGTGGTATGGATAATAATAAAATGTGTTGGGTTAGTTGGGACCGAATTTGTCAATCAAAGGAAAATGGAGGTCCGGGTATAAAGAATTTGGATTTATTCAATTCTGCTTTGTTGTGCAAATAGAAGTGGCGGTGCTTAAATGATAGAGCAACACCGTGGTACGAACTGCTGAGGTTTCGATACGGTTCTTTTGTTGCTAATTTCTTGTACGGAGAAGGAAAGGAAGGTCTTAAAAAAGCCTCAATTTGGTGGAGGGATTTATGGAAGTTAGGTGGCCCGGAGGAAGGTAATTGGTTCGGTAATAACGTTAGCAGTAAGCTCGGTGACTGTAACGGTATTGCATTTTGGAAAGAAAAATTGTTAGGAATAGTGCCGCTGTGTGAACAATACTCAACCATTTTTATGAAGACCACACATCCTGATGGTGTAATCTCAAAAATGGGTTTTTGGGAGCGCGATAAATGAAATTGGAAGTTTGAGTGGACAACGTTGTTATCTGATACAGAAACAGAAAAATTGTAGGAATTATTATTTTTGCTGGATCAGGTTAGGCCCTTAAAGGAGTCGGATGGTTGAAGAAGATGGAAACCGCATGCTGCTGGTTTTTTTACTGTCAAGACAACTTATGCAGCTCTGCAGAATGCGACTGGTGTGCGCGATGTTGAGTTAGATACGGTGAAAGCTTTGAAGTCACTTTGGTCGAACAACGTCCCGTCGAAAGTAAGTGTATTTGGATGGAGGTTGCTACTCACAAGATTACCAACTAGGGAAGCATTATACACTAAAGGTGTTATTACAAATTTGCATGAAACAAGTTGTGTATTCTGTAACACTGAGATGGAAGATGTTCATCATATATTTTTCAAATGCAAAGTTACTGAACAGGTATGACAGCATATATTTAGGTGGATGCAGCGAAGATGCATATATTTTGATAATATTCCTCAACATTTCACTATGTTTGGAGACATTTTTCATGGGAAACTTAGCAACTGTTTTGGACATCTAATTTGGTTGGCGACGACATGGAGCACATGGCGTATGCGTAATAACATATTGTTTAGAGGAGCTCAAGTTAATATCCACATTCTAGTGGACCAAATTATCTATTTATCACGACGTAGATTTCTCAACATGGTGTTATAATCCTCTAGCTTGTTTTAATTGTAACTAAAGTGATTGTACGAGAATTGTAAGGGTCGAGTACCCCTTGTACTCCTTATAATTCAAATTTTACTTATAAAAAAAAAAATCCAAACGTCAAACCCTAATCTTCAAACCCCAAATCTACAAATGTTAAACCCTAACTTTTAAACCCCAAATACCAAACACCGAATCTTAAACTTTCAAACCCAAAATCCTAAACCCTAATCTACAAACGCCAAACGCTAAACCCTAATCTTATACCTCAAATCGTAAACCGCAAATTATAAATGTCAAACCCTAAATTTTAAACCATAAACACCAACCACTACACCTTAAACCTTCAAATCTTAAATCTTAAACCCTAATGTTCAAACACCCAACGCCAAACCCTAATATTCAAACCCCAAGTCATAAACCGCAAACTATAAATATCAAACCTCAACGTTTAAACCCTAAACACCAAACACCAAATCTTAAATCTTCAAACCTTAAATCCTAAAACATAAATTTAAAATGCTTAACCCCAATTCACAAACTCCAAACCCCAAAACTTAAAACCCCTGAACATTAAATCCTAAATCACAAATTCCAAACTGTAAACCCCAAATTCTAAAGCGAAGAGTATAAGAGAGAGAGAGAGAGAGGAGGGGGGGGGGGGGGGGATTTGGGGGTGGGGTTTGAGAATTTGAGTTGGTTTTGGTGGAAAACAAATGTATTCTCAACTTTCAATCGTATTGGAAAAAAATTTCATAGAGAATGAAGAAGGAAGATTAAAAGGATTGCTCGGTAATTGGTCAAAGATTGCACACTTAGTTTGTTCAATAAAATTAAAGCCTCCTAATTGATTGCATACATTGGTCATATATAATGAGTAGTAATTACAAAAAATATGAATTTGTGACATTAAGAAGAAAGAAAAAGCATGGAAAAACATGGAAAATTTGCTCAAAAGTCACACGTTCATTATATATAAATATTTGAAGGTAATCTTAATAATAATTGATGTGCATGTCCTAGTGGTTGAATGGCTTTATTGCCTAAGCAAGGGATAAGGGTTTGGTTCCGATGTCAACCAAATTTTTAATTTTTTTAGTAAAGCTGCGCGCGAAACCATTAAGATTGATTAATGGTTGGTACAAATGATAATTTAGCATTTTAAATTCTCGCCTTAGATGCAAGGTTAGGGTTTAGTAAGCTTCAAATTACAACCATTAGAAATAAGAAAGATATGTGACCACAAATTTAAGTTCGTGTAGTTAGGGGTGTAATTGGACCGGTTTGGAACGGTTTTGAGTGAATTCGATGTCCGAACCAATGAACCTTTGATTGGTTCAGTTTGGTTCGGTTTTTAGTATTTTTCAAAAATGAATCCGAACCATTCTCATTGGTTTGGTTCGTTTGGTTCAGATACTTTGATCGATTTTACCTCGCATTATTTCTGATGTATTTCCATGCTATTATTTTTTTCCTCATATACAACAAATATAAAATACATCTCTTTTCTCATAAATTAATCCAATACATAATTTTTTTTAAAAAAGCAAAAAATTATTAAGATGATTTAGGCACAAGGAGTGCAAAACTCATGTTAAAAGAAACGTCTGATACAACAAATTTAAATGAACAAGACCTCCATAATTCTCATAAATTAATCAAATACATAATTTTTTTTTAAAAAAGCAAAAAATTAATAAGATGAGTTAGACACAAGGAGTGCAAAACTCATGTTAAAATGAAAATCTAATACAGCAAATCTAAATGAACAATACCTCCATAAAAACAGACACTTATATCAAGGAGAGGAGAGATTGTTTCTAAGTTAGGGACTTAGGGTTACTCAGAAGTTTTTTTTTTAAGGAGTTGGGCTGCCTAAAAGAATTAGATGTAGGCTGGGCTACAATAAAAATAAAATTAACTTAATAATATATAGGTATCAGTTTGGTTTGGTTTGGTTTATCCAATGGATCCTAAAACTGGAACCGAGAACCGAACCAAACCACATCAGTTTTCAATTGGTTCGGTTTGGATTTCGATCCAAACCAAACAATTCGGCTTTTTTCCAGTTTGGATTGGGTCACCGGTTCAATTGGATTTTTCAGATCTGCTTACACCCCTACGTATAGTAGTAGTCCAATGATGTGTATGAAGACATTGAAAAAGTAGGTCTAAAGTTTGATAAATTTTTATCCCCTATTAATGTGTTTCTTTAGATTGACTTATTTTATAGCTTATACGTAACAACTTAATAAACTTTTATGTATTATTATAAGTTTTTCAAATTAATTTATGAGAAAAGAATTTATAAAAATATAATTTTTATCAACAAAAACTTATGAATTAAGTATTAGCACAAAATTTATCTATTTGCATAAGTTATTTTCATAAACTTAAAAATAAATCAAATTCAAACGGGTCCAAAATACACTAACAACTACTAATATTTATTGCAAGAAAAAAATTAATTGAAACTTATTCATATAAACAGAAATTAAATGAATAAAATAAGAAAAATAAAACAAAATCATAAACAAAAATAAACAAAAAAATGAAAGAAATAAATAAATAAATTATTTTAACCGCGTAGACGCCGAAATAGAACTCTTCCTAATTGGCCGGTTATAACTAGAATGTTCCGTTTTGAGATGACGTGTTATAAACGTAACTCAAACTGAATCCTATCTTATGCCCCAAGCCATTATTCCAATTTCCAAACCTATAAATACACTCTTCCTATATTTTTTCTTCATTCATTACTCTCTTTTTTCAATATTAACTCAAAAAATTGAATCTATGGCATCAGGTGGAACAGAAGCTTTTCCAGATTTAGGCAAACACTGCCAACATCTTGATTGTCACCAGCTTGATTTCCTTCCTTTCACATGTGATGGCTGCAAACAGGTACTTTTTTTTTTATTATTTTTTTATTCAAATTTTTTCATTATCTATATAGTTGTATTTAACTAGAACAATTTTTAATCAGATTTTATTTATTTTACTATTGAACTTTAAATTACTAAAATTGTTTCTTGCAAACTACTAGGTTGTAACAATTAAGAATTAATTCATGATATGTGTGCCCCCAATTAATTATGACTAGAACAAGACATGTTCTTATTTATTTGATTTTGTAGTTTTTCTTAATAAAAAAATAAAATTAGTTGGTATTAATGTTAATTAAAACTGTCTGGGTACCTTATTGTATACTAGTAAGCTTTGTTAAATACTTCGTCAGATACAGTTATTTTTGTTGACTCAATTTCTTTTTATATTTTGACCGAAGTTAATTGAAACACGAAAAGTGACTAATATAATATGTAATGGCAGGTATTCTGTGTAGAACATAGATCCTACAAGTCTCATGAATGTCAGAAACAAGACCACAACAGTAGAAAAGTGGTTGTCTGTGAAGAATGTTCCATGTCGATGGAGATCACAAACAACACCGGAGAAAACGAAGAAACGATCTTAAAAAAGCATCACACATCAGGGAAGTGTGACCCTAGCAAGAAGAAGAAACCAACTTGCCCGGTGAAGCGTTGCAAAGAGATTTTGACGTTTTCTAACACGAGTACTTGTAAAACTTGCCACATTAAGGTGTGTCTCAAACACCGATTTGCAGCCGATCATGCTTGTAGTAAAGGAGTTTCATCTTCCTCCTTAACAAATGCTGCTGGTAATGGAAGATGGAATAATAGGTTTATGGCTGCTTTGGCTTCAAGGAATAATAATCAAGATTGTGCCAAAAAAGCTGGAACTCGTTCTACTAATTCTCCTCCTAGTACTCCTTCTGTTAAGGCTTATTGAATTATTATTGGTTAATCTGGAACACATTTTATTCTTGTGTGGTTTGATGTAATGTATACATTGCTTTTAATTGCAATTTGAATGTAAAAACTTACATCTTTATCTCTCACTATTATATTATTAATCCTTAATTAACTCCTACTCTCTCCGGTCACTATTATAAACAATTATAAACCGATGTATTTGATCTATGATTTATAGATAAAGAAGTACTTGATGAAGGTTAAACCAAACATTCATAAAACCCAAAACAATGGATTTTAATGTAAACAGATACAATTTTGCTGAAGAGGCAAAATGGTATACATTGGAATCCAATGTTTTGGATTTTATGAAAGTTTGGTTTAACAATTCATTAAGCACTTACTTATGTGTAAGCTGTTTTTACAGTCTAATAGAAGAATTAAGTGTAAACTGATTTTACAATTTAATAGAAGAATGATCAAGTACAATTACCATATTGTGATCATATATGGATAGTTTACGATTTCTTTATCCCTCAGCCGTTAGATTAATCTAACAATAGCGACGCAATTTCCTGATATCGGTAAACGATATGAAACTGATTACAATAGAGCTTAATTTTGGTGCTAGCAGCAAATGAAAAAATTACATGTGATTTTCGGTAAATAGAAATTTATTACCTACATATTGTTACAACTTTATCTTGTTTTTCAAAAGATACACAGATTGAAACAACTGATACAAGAACATTGATACACAATAATCTGTGTTTACATATTTTCTGTTGATTCTTTAATTTCATCCAAGGTGATAGTCTGCAATGCAAGAAAATGTTGCATTAAAATTAAGAGAAGAAGATATAACATAATCGAAATATGTCTGCGCGAAATCAAGGAGCAAAACCAACAACGCATATTATAAATAGCAAATACCATGAAGACTAAAATCAAAATTTCGACTAATTGAATCACAAAATTACCTGTTCATTGCCAGCAAAATCGTTATCGGGAGTGAGAAAAAGCATGCAATGGCACTCCTTCCTACCAAACAAAATTATAATAAGTTAAGAACAGTAGTCTGGGGGAACCAATTTAGAGCTTAACTTAAAGAAAATTCATAATAGCATATGTAACTATGTAATTGTAATTCTTCATGTAAAGAAAAATCAATACTTTTAAGCAAAAACTCTATTGAGCTAATAATTTTCATTATCAGAGTCATCAATCGGAGATCACAAAAAATATCAGTTTTTCTAAATTTTACTACGCTATAGTTCTCATGTAGTCTCTATTTGACAATATTTTGTACTTAATAATGTATCGCAGAACAAACATATGCGTGTTATATTGTATAACTTGATACTTGCTAAAGACGTAGCTTCAAACTTGATAATTTAATGTCTCAGAAGGAAAATATGGAATAGTTAATTGTAAAGACGTGCCTACCTCTCTCTCATGGGAACACACGGGCAATTCCAAAATCCTTGTGCAGCCTCAGCAGCTTTATCGTCATAATGCCTAAAAATTGTGATTTTGGGCGTAAGCATAGGGATTTAGAAGACATAAACACTGACCAAACCTATGTATGCAGTATCACTGCCAGAACTATAGAATGAAAACACAAAATTGTCTTTGCAACAAGGTAAAAAATAGCAAGTATTTACCGGCAAGGGCAGAGTGGTGCACCCAATGAATCTTTATGGTCGGCCAAACCCTGTTCCAAAGCAGAAATAATATAAGCAGTAAACATTATTACCAAAGAAAATGACTTTGTCTATTTATCAGTTTTATGCATATACTGATATACAGATAAAGTGAAGCACTTAAGTTTCATATGCCTATCAACGACAATCTGGCTAACTCACTTTTGGACATGGTAAAATTTCATTGAAGCATGTCAAACTTGGTGGTTCAAAATTCAAATAAACTTTTCATTCCCATATTTGCATTTCCACTACCAAGATGTGTTGGAAAATTTTCTCAATTATGCAGATTCTGGCTTAGAAACCAATCGTGATATTATGTGTGAACATAATAAACCAAGCTAAACAGTTTATATTCCCAACATTCCGCATTTCAAACCATGTAATGTAATGAAATTTTAGTTCTCAGTGCCTAACACATGATCAGTTGTGCAAGGGAGCAATAAAAGTGGTATTTTCCGTTTTTTTAAAAAAATCATACAGGGTGCTCTAAAACCAGATGATTGTGTGAATTTGATTGTATTGTTCAAAAAATAACTACAATGAGAAGATGCTTTTTGAATTAATACAACATGCCAAAAGCCTTTATATATATAAAAAGAAACATATTGTTTAGTTATAATTTCCCTAAAAGTATTTTGGGTATTACAGTATAACATCGCAGAAACAGTGTTCTATACTCATGATTTCTGACTTTCTTTTGCAAACAAGAGTAAGAAAAGATAAAAGACAAATGCCGGACCAAAAATTATAGAAAATCCTAAGGTCTGATTTCTGATTTTATATGTGTGTGAGTATTGCCCCCCATAACCTGAAATTTCTAGGTCTGTAACTACTTACAAAATCCTGAGAACCTCACTAGAAACATATCACTAGAAAAACCTAATATTTGAAACCATTACTGAGCTCAAAAAACAAGTTGAGAAAGGACAACATCCATCATTATCATTGATAAGTAATTTAAGTATCTGCAAACCAGGCATTTCCGAATTTCAAGTTGATTAAAGGCATGCAGGCACAATCTGGAACACTAAATTGAATTCAATATATTATACTAATGCAAGTAGCACCTAGTAGTATAAATCTATGTTTACACTGCACTGACACACTACTAAAACAGGTACAGATCCCACACACAAAAAAATTCAATGGCAAGTAGAAATACGCTATTTATGTATTTCTAAAACTTATTAAAAATCTAGAATGAAATACAACATTGCGAACAATAATGAATCCCCATGACACAGTTTCAACAAAAATACAAAAGTTTCATTGCAAGACTTAATGCACCAACATTTGTATCAACTAAAGGAATATGAAACGGCAATTTTTATTTGGTAGTGTGTGCTAACCAAACAAGAAGCAAATAAAAGATAGAGAATGTACCTTGATAACAACAGCAGTTACTCCTTTGTCGGAACAAAAGTATGTTCCTGATTTACGGGCATATTGCTCTGAGAACTTCCTCATAATCTCAATGGATTTATCAGATGGTTCCACTGAAAGAACCAGCACATTATTTCTATAGAAATGAAATTTTATCAAATCACCGAAATTGAAAGCACAACCGCTATAAATTTGGCCACAGAAAACTGACATTCAAACAGAGAAATTAAAATAAAAAACGTTATAAAAGTTTAACCCGATACATCCAAAAATAGGTACTAGGTTAATGGGTCATTGGTCGATCAATGAATCACCAGCTCAACAGAGGTATATATTTAAAAAGCTCAATTATCATTTGCGAATTTGTATTTAACTTATTAATTCTAATACAGAACTTCATTTATAACATATGAAAGCATATACTCGGACACATAAAGTAGACATCGACTTCACACACGTGCTGCTCACACACACACGCACACACGAGTGTCATTTAAAAAAGATAAACTGGTACCAACTATGTCCCTTTTCATATCTAGCCAAAATTGAAGTGCCGGTTAGGTTTCCTGGCTGCGTCCAAGGCATATCAGATCCAAAAAATATTCTATGTCCCGAAGAGAGTGGAGACGTTGGATACTCAGACCCCCTTCACACGCGTGCGTGCTCTCACACACATATGAAACACAAGCATGTAGGCCGACACAAGCATATACACAACACATAAAGTAGATATCGACATTCACATGCGTGTGTGCTCACACACACACACGAACATCATTTTAAAAAGATATATTTTGGTGCCAACTATGTCCCTTTCCATATCTAGCCAAAATTGAAGTGCCGATTAGATTTTCTGGTCGCGTCCAAGACATGTAAGATCAAAAAAATATTTTTATATCCCAACACACATCAGATACTCAGAACATGAAAGTGCCTATTTAACAAAATTATAAACATTAACAATTTTATGAGAACAATTTACCACTTGAAAATACCATTCATCATTATTACACTTTTCAAATTTCACATATAATCTAATATCAATCATAAATTCATAATACTTTTTTTTTGTGCATCCATTAATGAATATCAGTCATAATACTGGTTTCCAAAATTAGACTGTTCAAACTGATTTTTTTTTGTGGTCTGTAGACGGAATAATAAATAACACATGAAACTCATACACAAAGGGGAGCTCTCGGATTCGAACCCGGGACACCACGGATATCCGGCCTAACAATTTTGGCATTTGCCAGTTGAGCTGGGACTTATGGTTATGGATAGCTCAAGCTGATTTTCAAAACTAATTTATTTTTCTTACTACTTTTACACCTCCACAGATTCACACATGTGCAGCTAACAACATTTCATTTTCCATATCCAAAATTCTTCCAAAACCCAAAAAGCTTTCAAATTTAACAAAAATGAAGTTCAACATCAAAACCCAATTCATAAGGAACTAAATAAATTTAAGAACAAAACTCAAATATTTCATAACTCATTCACAAGCATTTCCACAAACATCTTGTGGATAACATAACACAGTGATGAAACAACAACAACCACCATCAACAATACTTACTAAACAAACACTACTTAGAACATTGATTCAAAATACACAATAAAATCCAACTGGGCCACGAAAAATTTAAAAAAAGAATCGATTAAAGAACAAAAAAGCATAAAGAGTACGAAAAAAGTTAGAATATTGAATGAACTTTACCTTGAGCTCGTACGACGTGGAAATTACGGCGGCGACGGAGAGGGGATGCGACGGAGGAAACGGAGACGGCGAAGGTTGAAGCTTGGGAGGTCATTGCTGGTGAATTGGTTTTCTGCTACAAATGGAGAAAATGGTGTTTCTGTGGTTATCAAGTTTTGTTAGAAGAAATCCAAAAAAGAAACAATTTTGTGATACATGTGTTTTATTTTTGTGGTTTATGGTCTTTGATTTTTAGTACAAGAAATGAGTTTATCTTCTTTCTTTTTTTCTTTTTTTTTTTACTCAAAAAAGAGTTAAATATAATTTATATTTTTTTTTATGATCTATCAATATCCATGTATATTTGTCAATATATTTTAATGAATATGCCAAAGTAATGTTATGATACCGACATGATTTTGTATAATTTGTGCAATAAAATAGTTTTTTATTAGAGTTTAAGGGACGTATACATCGTCAATGTAAAATAGTTTTACGGTGACATTTAATAAGAAACAATCATTTTTTCATGTCATACAAATAATTTTAAAATAATCATATAAGAATTGGGTGATGTGTTAATTTGATTGATTTTCATTGAATGTTTATGTAAGACTGTTGGCCGTGCATATTCTATAAATCTTTTGCGTTATACATAAATTTATTTTTATTATTAGATCAATATGGTTAATTATATTTTGTTTAATTTAATGATAAATTTTATATTATTTAATGCAAGACTTATATTGATTGTGCACCGTAGAACTAGTTTCTTACATTACTTTGTTCCAATGAAATTGAAATTGGTTGTTTTGAGCAAGTTTTAGATTCGAGTTTTGTAAATGAAAAAGAAAAATGTGGTATAGAATTTAGGTACCGTTTGATTTAGCTTTTTTTTAACTTTTTATTCTCTTTTTAATTAAAAGTTGAATCAAACACATCGGAAGGGGGCTGGAACCACTTGATGCCAGAACTGATCCCCGAACCAGATTAAACTAGTGGTGAAAAACAAAAATAAAGCTCTTAGCCGTAAAAAGCAGATTTTTTTCAATGTGAAAAATTGGATTAAATGAGCTTATAGGAAAAGAGGTTGAAACATACTTTTGAAAAAAAATCCGAAGCTTTTTTTGTAATGATCCCGCTTCGATTCCTGCTGAAGGCTCTTTTTATTATTTATTTTTTCATTTTTAAGTTTGTTTCTGTTTAAATATTATTAATTGTTATTATCTTTTATTAAATTTTTTTTTGTACAAATCGTTTTTTAAAAAATATATTTAAAAATTACTTTGAAGCTAAAAAAAAACAATAATTACCAAACAATTTTTGCTCTTTTTTTTAAAGTTTTTATTTTCACTTCTATATTTCAGATAGCTTATAAAAGTTAAAAAAGTTAGGCTAAACGGACAACAGGTATTTGAGATTATTTTGAGCAATAAAAGTAATGTTACATTGAAAATTATTATAGATTACTAATATTACATTGTTTTCAATGAAACTCCATTCGACTGAAGCCTTAAACATGATTTAACGAAAAATTTAGAAAAGTTGAGTTTTGAAACGTTAAAGTTAGAGTAGGCCTTTAAGTTTGGTTTAGATTTTTGTGATTGTAAAAATTGTGATCGGTAGTTTGATCATTGCAATTTTTGTTTAATAAGGTCATTTCAATATGATTAAATTATATTTTGGTTTACGATGTTGGCAAAACAAAATTGGGATAAGAATTGTGTTAGAACTAGATAAATTTATCATTTCTTTTTAAGACTAGATAAATTTATCTTTTATCATGGAATAGAAGAAGAATAAAAAAGTTGGAGAGAGTAGAAGTTGGCCACACGTTGTAAATGAAAATCTAGTAGTTGCTTGGTTATAACACAAAACAAAAGAAGTTGAAAGTTTGATGTTGAAAGTTTGAAGTTCCAACCAACCATTATTCGTTTGTATTCTTTGGCTCTCTTCATCTTCTTATCCACACCTCACCCATCTGTCCAATGACTTGGAATTTTGGATAACCTGAACTTTTAAATGCAAAAGCATCATATATTAGACAAAGAAATAAAATAAGGCATGATATGAGTTCATATGGATTTTGTTGTTGTTTTTGACTTATATAATATATATTCATTTTTTTATACTCATTTTAGAAATATATATATATATTAACAAAAATCAAATATTAACAATATTGTTTGGGTAATAAATTTATCAAAAATGTACGATTACTTAACACAGTAAAAATTGTTGTGATGCTCTAATATTTAAACACAAGTTCCCGAAATAGAGTCATTTTGATAGTTGTAGTTTAATGAGTCAAAAGATTAAATATTCACAATTATCATATCCGCAAAGAATTATGCGATATTTGATATTTTTCAATAATTATTATAATTTTAAGTAGAGATTGCAATTATTGATTTGTAGAGGGAACAAAATGGTAAAAAAATAATGATGAATATAACATCAAGATGAGTTTATTTTTTTGCATTTTCTTTATATTAATCGATGTTTTGGGAGTGTAGTTATTTTAGGGAGTGGAGTGAAAGAGTGTGATTTTAGGAATTTGCAAGGTAGCTTCTAATGGTGCTGATTTGCATTATTCAATTTATTTTTAAATATTTTAGTAATTAGACGTATATTTGAAGGTCTGTTTCTTGAGAGGTCACTTGGTTTAGGATTTGTTCTTCAACCTTGAAAAATTCGGCAATCATTAGAGACGTACATTTGAAATGTGAAAAAATAAAAAATAAAACTAAAACTTTCATATCAACGTCTTTGCAACTATATATCAATTAATGACCAAAAAAAATATCAATTAAATCGTACTAAAAAATCTATTATATAGTGAAATTTATTAAAATAACAACGGTACGAAACTATCAATTTATACGTAAAGATATGTACATAAAACAAATGGGTTGATCATATTAGATTTTTTTTTTTAAAAAAAATTTAGGCCTAAAAATAAGTTTGTGCCTTGAAAATTTTGACCATATCAGGTTGAGAATCTCCAATATGAATTAGTATTAAAAATAATATTTTAAGACCCATTATCAAGTAAAAATAATATGATGGGTTGCTTATTTTTTACTATTTTTATTGGTGTAAAATTAGTTAAGATTGCTTATAAATTTCTTAAATATTGTGTGGCAGTTTAGGCTCACAAAAAAGTAACTCAAACAATGTAAAACCTAACTAATTTTGTGGGGTACTTTTTTATTAAGTAGTTTAGTGGTTATAATTGTTGTGGTAAGTGTGATGTGAGTTAAATCTTACATTATTTTAAAAAGTGGAGATTGACCATTTTATAGATGATCCATAAACCTAATGCCTTATGTTTGGGTAAAAGTATGATGTCCAACTTGCTTGTGATGTTGCTCTTAAGTCCAATATGGATTGACCCTTTTGACTATCCCCTTGTGACCTAATAATAATTTCATCCCTTACGATGAATAGGTGGAGAATCTTGAGTTTGAACTCGGTCTCTTCATATAAAACGCAATGCCCTACCAACTGAATAAGTGGAGATGCTTCAAAACCATACTCTTTTTAAATGAGAACAAATTTATATTTTATGATGTTTTAGATTATATATATTTTCAACATAAAGGGGGTGAAATAATAAATATAAACTTTTTTATCAAAAAATAAAAATAAAAATAAATAAAAATATATATATAAACTTTTTGACCATCTTTACTAGGTTTATATTAGACACCACTTCATGTAGTGTTATATTTTAGTTTAATTCAAAATATTAGTTGAACATATAAAAAACAATATATTATAGTTGTACATATAATTAACAGTACTGTTTGGAAAAGTTAATAAACAGTTATATTATATGTTATTTTTTATCAACCTCACATCAAACAAAGCTTAAAATTGTACCAAAAAAAAACAAAGCTTAAATTACAAGTAACAAAGCTTACCATATGCTGTAGTAGTTATCGCTAGAGCTGTCAAAACAGGCGGCCCGACATATTTCGGGCCGGACCAGACGGACTTCGGTATCGATCGGGTCGGGCTAAAAAAGTTCAGATGAAAAACGGGCTCGAAAAAGAATGCTCCGAGCCCGGCCCTATACGGGCTTCTGGCTAGCCCACTTTTTTTTTTTATTTTTCCAATAAGGCAAAAAAATG
The DNA here is from genome assembly GCA_951799995.1 of Trifolium subterraneum. Lineage (NCBI taxonomy): Eukaryota > Viridiplantae > Streptophyta > Magnoliopsida > Fabales > Fabaceae > Trifolium > Trifolium subterraneum. Next base: position 27,175,107 of record OX637465.1, on the reverse strand, counting down.
TTTTTTTTTTTTTGTTTTAAATTTTGTTGTTTAGCAAAAATTTTGACAAAAGAATATATATCTATACTATACATATATGTATAGGATCAATAATTTTTTCACAAATCGAATTAAATCTATATTGCATTTTTTACACAATAAATAGGGACAATTTGTTCTCACAAATTAGAATCAAATATTTAAACCTACATTGCATTTTTAGCAAACCAAATCAAAACACATCTAATTATTAATTATCCAAAATATCACAAATTAAATATAGGCATCACATATCAAGCAGCAACAACAACAAAAAGAAAGCCAAAGCTCAAATGGTAGAAATACCGAAATTGTTAGTGTCGGACGTCATGACCGGGGTTCGATCTCTGGTCACTCAACTTTGTGTGTGTGAGTTTCCAATGGCTTTGCCAATTCGTCTACCAACCCAAAAAAAAAAAAAAAAGCCAAAGCCCTTTTACTAATAATACAAGGGAGCTTCTTTTGCTGCACTACAAGTCTCTTGCGCGTCCTATTTTTAGTCATCCGCTACCTACGAGTTTCTTCGCGCGCCCTATTTTTACTGATCCACTACTTACAAGTTTCTCGTGCGCCCTACTTTTACTCATCCGCTACCTCGCGCGCCTATTTTTTCTCATCCGCTACAAGTATTAAAAATGAGAAATTTAAGGAAAAAACATCATCCGCTACTTAAGTAGCGGATAATGTTTGAGAAACTCGTAGGACGGAAAAAGAAACTCTCATAATACAAACTAAGTTCAAATCATCCAAAATAAGTTACTTAGGTTTATTTTAAATTTTTTTATTATAATTTATTTGGGTTTGCGGGCCACCGCGGCTAATTCGGACTGGTCCATATTTTAAACGGGTGTTTATCAGGTCGGACTATAAAGTCCGAAAATAATTCGGGCTAGATTTTTTAAGGCTCAAGCCCATGAAAAAATCGGGCTTGGCGGACCGGCCCATTTGGACTAGCCCATTTTGACCGGTCTAGTTATCCCTATAAATTAGAGAATATCATGTGGATGCACCATCCGAAAAGCTTGAATTACAAGTAACAAAAAGAAAAACATTGTCTAGCTATTATGGAAGCAAACATGCGATTTTTGAGGAATTACATGCATTGCATCAAAGATAACCTTTGTGTCCGTCTACTCTTAAGTATGAATTCACTTTTTTTGTTAAAAAACATATACAAAAGATTATGATCAATATGCACTTTTTCTTTTCTTTTCTAAATTTACTTTTTTCGCAAATAAAGATTACTAGAAAATAAACAAAGGGTACTTCACCTCATTACAACAAAAATATCAACCACACTGCAAACAAGCAACATATGATTGTTTGTATTGGTTTTATAATTCAAACTCTGCAATGTTGTACCAGATGCTGCAACATTTGTTCTTCCTGGTGCTCTACCAGATGTTCTATACAATGTTGTAACATTGTTCTGTTTAGGCAGTTAGTAGTTAGTTAGCTGTTAGTTACTAGTTGTTATGTACAGTTGTAATTCAGTTAGTGTTTGTTTGTCATAGATAGTTATGCAATTGCTTGCAGTTGAAGCAACAACCTATTGTATATAAATAAATGAGGCCCTTTGTGGAAGAATAAGATTTTTACTTTCCCTTTAATCAATTTCTACACTTTTCATAGTTTTACATCTCTCTCAATTTCTATCTCCTTCAGTCTTTGTTCAAAAGGTTAAAGTGATTAACCCAACCGTCAATTGTTACACCTTTAAAAACACATATAAACCAAATATAAAATTTTAGAGACTTTTAAATCATAGTTCATGGAAATTAAACCCTTCAAATGGAGATATAGTTGTGGTCAACTCAAACCATTCAAATAATTGAAATGTAAATAGTGTTTATTCACGATTTAAATGGTCAATTACAAAGTATTGTAATTTCAATATTAACTCATTTATAACAAATTATCGAAATTAAAATACCATTTAAAGGGAGAAATGAAGTTTGTGAGGGATCATTAGTATTTAGTATAGATCTAATCATATAACATGATAATATAAGAAAATAGTCGGTAATTTAACCTCTAACTTGCACATATAAAAAAATTCAATTAAAAAGAAATAACCCACTTTTTACTATATCTCACGTGTTTTCCAACAAAAACTAATCGCAACTAAATGGTGGTGAAACTTTTTGCTACAAAAAATCCAATATACTACTAGTATATATACTCCTATATAAGAAAGAAAAATACGAAAAATTGAGAAATATATTTAAACTAAATCTTAGTCTAAATTCATTTTTTGATTTTTGTATTTTTCACTCTTCTAACTTTCTTTCAAAAGGAACCAAAGCTAATGAATATAAATAAAGTAGATATGATTAATACTCAAAACTAACTTGCTTGATGTATATGCTACGATTTTTTTTTTTAATGTATCAATTTCTTTTTTGTGAATGATCCACATAGAAAAAATCACTTTGTCTGTTGGATATTAGCAAAAGTAGAACCAAGTTAAAAACCATCAAACAATTGTGGTCTATTCATTATCATCATTTCAACATATTTTTCGTAGATCTATTTTACAAAAATCTTTAAGCAAGGCCTAGAGGAGCAAAAAAACAAAATCTTGTTTACTTTGCATCTGTGTAGGGTCATAGGTTTTCAAAACATAAATCCTTTTAGATTTGATAATTATATACATCGAATATATACAAGACCTAGAGGAGCAAAAAAACAAAACCAAACATATATTGGAACATCTGAATAATTACTTTGTAAATGAGATTCAAAGTTCAATCTCTTATTCATATCAAAAGAAAAAAATAAAAAATATACATCTTATTTAAATATGTAGTAGTTGAAGTAGATAATTCTGATATGTTTATTAAATAACATTTTTAATTTTTGAACCTATCAAAATTATCTACCTGCGCGATGCGATGTAAACATATTTTTTCCAATAAAATAGATTTAATCAATCATACTTTTCCAAATATTGTTATCTTTTATATGGGGAAAGTTATTAAAACTACACTCAATTAAAGTTGCAAGAGACAAATAAGATAGGTTAGAAAGAAGATGTACATCAAAAAACGAAAAAGAAGAAGATATATATATATATATATATATATATATATATATATATATAAGTAGTAATGATTGCTTATTAAGAAAAAAGTTTATGATTTATAAAAATAAAATAAAAAAATCATCAATATAGATCGATGGAGAAGACATGCAGTGATGTGATTATGTAACTAAAGTCATAACATAGATCTAATAGAAAAATTCAATTGCATTTTATTTACGTTTTAGAGACCTTAAACTTATGATGAGATCTATTTAATTATATTTATATATGTAAATATATGAACAACATAAAAACAAATAGATAGAATATTCAAAAATAAAAATAAAAATAGATAGATAAAAAAATTAAAGAAGATAAATTAAGAAAGTTCAATTCAAATCAAAATACCATTAGATAGCTAAAATTAAAAACATGCATATACTAGTAAAAGATAACAAGTTTTTGCATCACTTTTCATGGATACATAAACCCTAGATATATCTAGATTCAAGAACTTTATTACCATGAAAAATAAAGGGAAAAAGCTTAACCAAACCAACATCAACAAAAAGTTTACAAAAAATAAAAAGAAAAAAAAAACACTAAAAAGCTATAAATAAAGTAGAGAACTCAAAACTAACTTGCTTGATGTAGCAAATTAATTATGAATCGGACCAAGATGCTTGATTCCCCATAAAAGAGCTTGTGAAAGAGAGTTTGAGAATGAATATATCTTCTTCAGTCAGAAACTATATAAGAACAATCCTAGCTAGCTCATATAAAAGAAGAAAGTGATAGTAGTGGGGGGTGCATATAATAATCTTGGTAACTTTTTTTATGGTTGAAGCAATACAAGTTTCTGAAAAAGAGAGTGGAGTGAGATCTTGACCTTGTTTGTGAGTTGTAGTAATGATGGTGCTTTTAGGTTTGTGGGGTGGTTGAGACCTAAAAGGAGGAAGATGATGTGGGTATAATGATGGTGATAGAGAAAATAAAAACAGAGAGACATGATGATGATGATTTATTCTGGCGTTGAAATAGAGGAAGCAGTAGAAGAGGTTCAAGGATTTTGTGCACCCTTTCTTTATCTCTGACATTTTGGAGAGAGAGAGAGAGGGAAGAAAAAGAGAATGAAAGTGTGCATCTAATTATGATGAAACCTATAAGTTGGTCTACACTCTATAATATTTATAGACTACCCGAGTACTTTCATTGGTCGTACTCTCGCCGTCCCAAAATAAGTGATCTATTTTTTACTTTAAATACTCCCTACGTAACACTATATAAGCAAAAATCATCTTTCTAGATTCATTGTAAAATTAAAGTATTTGGTCTATAATATAGACTAGATACATTGATTATACAATATACCTAAAAAGGTGATTTTTGCTTATATAGTGTTACGGAGAGAGTATTATTCATATGATATACTTTGACTATATTTTTCTATTTCTATATACTCCCTTCGATTTTAATTATAAGCAAAAGATCACTATTTAAGATTCATTGTACTATTAGTGTATTTGGACTATAATATAGTCTATATATTAATCTAAAAAGTGAACTTTTGCTTATAATTAAGGCCGAAGAGAGTATGCAAATATATTATCATATGAGATGTTATTTGATCTGGCTTAATGAGTATTTTTAAAATATATAATTTTATAATTTTTAATAAAATATAATTTAAAATATTAACAATTTAAAGTTGAAGATTGACAAGCGTAACAATGGTCAACCATGTCACTTATTTTGGGACGAAAGGAGTATTCTTTCCGCCCTAAAATAAATGTTACAGTATAGTTGATAATTTTACATTTATCAATACATAACTTTGATTATCGATATTTTTAATTGTGTTTTGGTAAAAATTATAAAAATTTAATATTTTAAAAATATTCTTCAAAACAAATTCAATAATATTTTATATGCTGATATTTATTTTTATTTATTTGTAAAAAATATAGACAGAAAAATATATGTGAATGGTACTGCTATATTACATGACATATTTGACAATTTTACAAAATTTTAAATAAATGTAATAATTAAAATAGAGAGAATGTGATTTATACTTAAAAGTAATGTTAACATGTATTCTTAAAATATTTAAAATTTGTATTTAATAATGAAATTTTTTTAATATTTTAAAAGTATGATGAACAAACTTCAAGAAAATATTGCTAAGTTTGCATTGTTAACATTTTCCTTTACCTAATTGCTTGAAAAAATACAACTAGTAGTAAATATTAGAAGATATATTTGTAAAATATTGTATTGAAAGTTGAATAAGAAAAATATTTTAAAAACTTTTGTTTTTGTCAAATAGTCTAATGATTAAAAAAATTATCCTTTAAGAAGGATAAATAGAATAATAAGTTTAAACTCTGGCTTCCTGCGTATATAATGCAATGTCTCTTCCAACATATATAATATTACGAGAGTTTTAACTTTTTTTATTACACTTGAAATGATTTATATCGTAAGTGTAGGTAGATCATCTCATTTGGGACATTACTTTTCAAATGATTTCTACCTTAGACGGATCATCTCATAATTAAATCAGTACTATTTAAAAATCATTAAGAATTTCGATCAAATTTTTTTGATACATTAAGAATACTAACAATTGATATACCCTGCAAAAGTAAAATCATTTTCACCGAGTAAACAATAGATTAATGATGTGAGTTTAATATGAATTACATATTTAGTTTTGTGTTGTAATTGAATCCATTATCTCAATAATATTCACTAATTTCTAGACAACATAAAATGTTAAAAACTTTTAATACAGTATAATTTTTTTCAGCAAACTGGAATATTTTAAATACATTTTTTTATAGTTAGTGTTAGTTGAACATCAAAATATTAAGACCGTATATAACATTGCATATGTTTATTAAATAACTTAAAACAAAGTTTAAATAGTGAGTACTTCTATTTATATTTGAGATGAAAAGAGAGCAATGGTATTGTCTCATGTAATAATTTGCATTGGATAGGAATTTGATCTAGTCCACAATAGAGGAAATTAAATTGTTTATATTGTCTATTTTTTATGAAAGGATTAATTCATGTTATAATCTAGTTAGTTTGAACTAATTGATTGAACACAAGTACTAGTTGATAATAAATGAATGAAATTGTGTGCAATTAAAAGGTTGTGTATGTATCCAAGTCAATTACATTGTTTGTCTCATAATTTTTATTGTTTGTTGAATAAACTATACACAACATTTGAAGGGTAATGTAATAAAAAACCTAAAAGATATTATAAAAATTAAATAAAAAAGTGATAAAAATATAAATTAAAATAGTTAAATATTTTGTGATAGTGTGTGTGAAGGAGGATTATCAAACAATGTGCATGTGGTGGGGGACTGGAGGTTGGAGCCCATGGGTACCCTCATGGATCCATCCCTGACCTTATGTTAAGTGAATTAGTGAACTCCATTAACCCTACTTTCTCTTCCTATAAACATTCTTTGTCCTCCATAGCATGTGGATCACTAGAAGCCATTACAAGCTCTATACAAGATGCTGAATAAATTGCTTAAATTACATGTGATTATTCCAACCATCAAATAATGTTAAATTGTCTTCATGTGCTCCTCTTTAAATTCGAAGTACATTAATTATTTATCAACACGCTTGCATTTTTTTCTAACCAACAATAAATTTAAATAATATGATAGAAAGATAAACTAATTCTTTTACTAAAACTAAATTAGAAGGAAAAGGATAATTCTAATTATTAACATATATTTAATTTTACTAACATTAATTCTCGTGATATAATCAACAAATGCCCATATTAAAGGACATAGTACTTATGATATTTTTTTTAAGCTTTATACAAGAATGGCTTCAAGATTAAGATTCTCCCACTTTTGTCGATTTCTTGTTGCAGTATATTTCTTTACCAGTTCTTCGGTTTTTTGCTTCCCACAACAATCAAATGTCGATGACACCAACAAATTTTTCAATATCAACTATTGGCTATCATCGATTGGCTTCTCAATGACTTCATAGCTCCATCTTTCTATAAATCATACTGCAACCACTACCATCGATCGATACAAACAGTGTTGATGAAAATTTTATGGCAATCTGTTTGTGGATACTTGATAGTAAAGAGTTGCAATGTTCTGTTTGTTACTGTAATCCACATTCGATTCTGATAGCTTCCAACAGTTCAGGAGATACACTCGGGGTTGCTCCTCCTTCTTTAGCTACTTTACTATCATTAAAATTAGCGCGGGGATTCGCTCCTGCCCCCCAACCCCTATAAAGTATGATCTTGCTAGGCTCTTGAGAGACTAGAACGCAACCTGTTGCTTGCTGCAAGAACAATAGGTAAAACAAATTTCAGGACTTAAAAGAATATTTATTGGTTGAAAAGAAAAAGAATAGTTAAATGAAAAAAGCGAAGGGATATGAATCTCGTCATTAGGCACCTCTAGTTTGCACACCAACTCGTGAACTGAGGTCCCTTTTGCCCTTCCTTTGACATTAACTATGGCAAAAGGGTGCCTCCGAAAGTGATCCGTGATTGCTTTCGCAAGACCAGTCACAGTATTGCTCTTACCTGATAAGAAAATAAGGCCATGGAACAACAATGAGATGAGAATGTTCCCCTTCCAATTAGCATAGTTTCAGGAAAATACAAGAGAAATTTAAGAGCTATCTGGTTCACAATGAAAACAATTTCAGGATGATGACATCAATTGATTTCTGCATTAATTGTATAAACCATGAACCTGATAAAACAGGCCATGGTTTATACGGTTATTGCATAAACCCACAAAATAAAGGAGCCAACACAAGATGCTACAAAATAAAAACTCTTAGTGAAAATTGCATAAACTTAAAAGGTAGACTAATAAAAAGCGAAGATAAGATAGGACTTACAATAATGCAGAAAAGAAAATAGCGCTGAAAATTATACCTATGGCAAAGACACGTCGCTTTACCATCGTTAAGGCCTGCTTTCGAAGAAGAAGTCTCTCTCTGTTGGAAAGAGATGAATATCTAAAAGGAAACTCGTTTGAACTCTTATTTATCACTGGAGCCGATGGTTCATGATCACTTTTGGATGTGATTGATGCTTCCACTGCTTTGTTATTAGAGACGCTGTGCCCAGTATCAACCACTGATTCACTCGCTTCATCCAACTGAAATCCACATTAATGTTACCATATTAATAAACAAAAAATGTCAGAAGAAACCCTGATATAACATATGATAATCCAGAAGAATATTAACATCAACATTTCCATTTTTGTGATTCAAACCATGATGTGCTTGCCTGTCTTTCTTGATGAACCAAACCAGCCCACGATTCTGGTTCACCTTGATGGGTTCCACCACTATCAATCAGCTCAATGTGCCTACTACCAAGCACAGAATGACTTGCTTCATCCAACTGAAATCCACATTAATGTTACAATATCAATAACCAAAAAAATGTCAGAAGAAACCCTGATATAACCATATGATAATCTACAAGATTGACATAAACATTTCCAATTTTATCATTCCAAATTTGATTTGCTTGCCTGTCTTTCTTGATGAAGCAAACCATCCCATGATTCTGGTTCACCTTGACGGGTTCCATCACTAACAAGCAGCTCAATGTGCCTAGTATCAACCACAGACTCACTTGCTTCATCCAACTGAAATCCACATTAATGTTACAATATCAATAACAAAAATCCGTCAGAAGAAACCCAGATATAACCATATAATAATCCACAAGAAGATTAACATAAACATTTCCGTTTTTAGCATTCAAAACATTATGTGCTTGCCTGTCTTTCTTGATGAACCAAACCATTCCACGATTCTGGATCACCTTGACAGGTTCCACCACTATCAATCAGCTCAATATGCCCAGTATCAACCACAGAGTCACTTGCTTCATCCAACTGAAATCCAAATTAATGTTACAATATCAATAACCAAAAAATAGATAGAAGAAATCCTGATATAACCATATGATAATCTACAAGATTGACAAACATTTCAGTTTTTATCATTCAAAACACGACTGCTTGCCTGTCTTTCTTGATGGACAAAACCAGCCCAGGATTCTGGTTCACCTTGACGCACTCCACCACTATTAATCAGCTCAATGTGCTGCTCCTGTGTAGGTTGTTGATTGTCAACAGAAGCTTCTTTTGGAGAATTGCAATTTATGGAATTTGAACCAGCTTCATGGTTGTCTGTAGCCTTGAATCATGTCAAAAAATATTTCAGAAATCATTATATAGAGAACAATACCACTAACATCATTGGAATAATAATTCTTATTAAACTCTACTATTTTGAAACACTCATTGTTTTCAATTTTCATATTGCCCATTTCCAATACTATAAGTATGAGACTCTCTTAAATCACGTGTGTAGCCTTAGTTATGTCATGACAAAATATGTAATTCACATAAGGATAGAAATAGCTCAAGTCAGTACCACTTGAGCCATTTTTGCACTTCATTAAGCACCTAGGCAACAATGCTATAGTCAGCTTCCTCTGATTTTGCAAGTAATCTCTTCACATGTAATAGATGTCTTATCGTAATTTGACAAAGAACAAGTGAACCTAGAAGTACATTAAAGAGCTGGGTTCTTAAAAAATCAAAAGAATAACATTAGTAGATGATCATATAACATTTAAATCACACTGATTTTATTTTTATTAAGATTTTGTAGCTTCCTTAATTTAGAAAATAAAAATAAACCCTCCCCTCCAAAATCTCCCATCGAAACATAAGCAAGATCTTGTATACTCAGTGTGAGAGGAAGAGAGTTTCCCATTCTCCTGTGGTTCTTTTATACAAAAAGGTAAAATTTCAAAGACTATATAATCTTCCAGAAAAATGAAAAGGAAAAAAAAACTCTTTGACACTTGTGTTCAAATACAATACACACATTTCCATACAATTAATATAAACAAATATTAGATACTTGGGGAAATTGTACTCACCTTTCCCAAGGTATGCTTAAATAGAACACTCACACCTTAATTGTTTTAAATGAACATTCACTGCCCTAATTTGTTGATGAAATCATAGTCGGACTATCCTCAAATTTGTTTAAATAATACACTATTGAGGTAATCTAGGGGAGACCAATGTCTTTTAGCCAAGAATATATCATTTAAGCGCACCTAAAGGGAAGTGCAATTTCTCTCGGATACATTGAATATGTTCTTATTATATAGTCCATGCTTTAAAAGAAAAAAGCAAGAAAAAGTCGAGTTCAGCCATTAACCCTAAACATTTATAACATATTGCACTTGCATAACCTTCATCCTCTTTGGCCAGATTTACCAAAAATACTAATCTCATATTTGTAAAGAGGAAAGGAGATTATTATAGAATTAAAGAAGCAACACGAGATAGCTCACCAAGTCAGATCTTAACTCCTCAACTATCTGCTTACTGCTGGCCTCCTCTTTAACCTATTAAGGTAAATAAATTCACATATTTCAATGGAGATTGAAGGGAAAAGTATTTCAGGAACATAATAAAAGTAAGGACCACTCACCATTTGAAGTTTCAATTCATTTATGTTCTTATCTAACTTCAAAACATGAAGCTTCAACGACTGCAAGATTGAAAGGAATAAAGTGGTGATAATTAGATCATATGATATTATCCGTCAATTCCTTTTTCAAAAATAAAAATAAAATTAATGACCACACCAAAATGAGGTAGTCACTTGTGAGGCTGTCAGGCACTGCTTTAACATAAAATTAAGACACTAATCTACCATATAAAAATTGGATTTGCTCTTTTCTAGATGCAAATATTTTATTTTATTTTAAGTTTATATCCAGAACCTTTTTTTCTTTAAAAAAAAACAAACACTGAAAAAAGCTGGTTCTTTTTCTGATCAAGAATTGTGTATCTAAACAAAAACCGGTTTTAATAACATTCTAAAAGAAGTTCAAACATTTTAAAATGTGCTTTTCCGATCTTTTAGAAAGATTACATAAAATTTTATTTTTTCTTCTTCTAAACACTCATGTGAACCAGCCTACTACTATTATTATAACATTGTTTACCTCACGGCGCTGTGCCTCTATAGAACGCTTCAATGCTTGCTTTTTATTTAGAAGTGTTTGTGGCCTCAAACTATCAGGCCTACTATAATTCTTTCCACGATAAACAATGATTGCATAGCCCTTGAGCACTCTCTCTACTGCTACTAATATTCCACCACTCTCTGCCTCTAATGTCCGAGCTGTCTGGTGGATAGCTTCCAGGGTCCCTTGGTTACATATTATCTTCACAAGTTCCCGATATTTCCAATGAAGATGCATATTTTCCACTGTTCCATCAAAAACCCCCCGTCTTCCTGAGAATTAACAAAGGGTTATCACGAATAAATTTTATTAAAGACAAATATTTTAAATATCTTTTGAAGGTATCGGTAACTTACTTCCATACTTAGAATAATCAACTATATATCACTGAGATTTTCAAACATATTATAAAGTTACCTACTATATATCACTGAGATTTTCAAACATATTATAAAGTTACCTAGCAACAAGAAGGGCTTCATCTTCATGCCAATTCTCCGCAACATGTATCTCTCTTCTTCAGTAATACCCTCTTTATCTATTTCTTGTTCTTGAAGACTCTCGGATCTTTCCAGTTCTTCTAGAATCTTTTCAGCCTTTTCTTTCTTCTCTAATACCTGTATGTGAAAGCTATACCACCAGTAACTCCAAAGTAACAAGTCAAAAACAAAAAAGTGGAACCTGTTAATGAAATCATACCTCTGACAATTTGATGCTAGTCTTTTTAATAGCTACCTCAGACTTTGTCCATATTCGTTTTTCAATGATTTCTTTATCTTTAAGGATTGTTATATCCTTTCGTTCAGAATGAGAAGAGGCTGCAACTGATAATCTGTTTTCAGCCTTCACTTTATTTATTAAATCATTCCTCCTCTGTTGAATTGCTGAAGAAACTGCAGCAGGCAAGAAGTCCTTTCCTCGATAAATGACAATAACATCTTTATCCCGAGCAAGGAGAACTCCTCCAGTCAGATACTGCAGAGAAGTGGATCTTCTATTAGACTGGAATCAGATATAATGGCATATGAAGCCTCGATACTTCAAAAATGGCGAATTACCGTATCCGATACTCGTCCGATACCGATACTCATCCGATACGTCCCGATACTCGTATAGGAGAAGTATCGGACAATTAATATTATTTTAAAAAAAATTACCGATACGTGTCGGATACTTCAGAGAAGTATCATGCAATTAATGTTTTTTGATGATAGAAATGGAGGAGATGAGACTTATACATTATGTGTTTCCTCTTATATAGTGAATGTTAGAGTATGATGTTCTTTATGAATTGTCAACTATGTTTTTTTTGGGTGGTACCACCGATGTTTTTTTTTTGGCATAGTATTATTAGTAATGTCCTTTTTGGGTAGTACTCACTTAACTTAATATATGTAATTGTCACTTGTTTGTTCAGTTTGAGTAATTTGAATGTTAATTTATTATCATTATCGATTTTTGTTATGTTTATATATTGTGCAATGCCAAGGGCCCATGTGGGAGAAGTCTTGCTCTAGCATGGCAAGCAAAATATCCATCACTAAGGCATTGCCATTGGCATATGGATATGTGAGGCATTTGGTGATCATCAAGTTGTTCTTGGGGATGGATAGCCCTTGGCATTGCCTTGGGACGGAAAAAGTGGGAAAACTCCTACAAATCCATCATTTTTTCCGTTTTTCCAATCAAATTCGCCGACAAACTAGATTGAATTGATGCAAAAAATTGATATTTGAATGGATTTGGGAGGAAATTGTGGATCATCATGTTCATGGTGATGGATAGCCCTTGGCATTGCCTTGGACATGGATAGCATGACGGTTGGCTCTTATCGGTTAATTCCCATGTGTGAGGAGTCTTGCTCTAGCATGGCAAGCAAAATATCCATCACTAAGGCATTGCCATGGGCATATGGATATGTGAGGCATTTGGTGATCATCAAGTTGTTCTTGGGGATGGATAGCCCTTGGCATTGCCTTGGGACGGAAAATGAATTTGTAAGGTTAGGCCCAAAACCCAAATTTTGCGATATGCTTTTGTTCAATTCTTTGGACAAAAAAGGAGAAACGAGGATACAGTAAAATGTCAAGGGATTAGAACTAAAAAGAAGAGTAAGCATAAGGTACTGGTAGGGTTAGACGCTTTATATTGGAACGGAGGCAGTCCAATGCAATATGATCATCTAACATTTAAATCCTTTACTAACTAAACAAGTATAGGTTGGTTAGACGCTTATTTTGAAACGGAGGCAGTCCAATGCAAAAAAGATCCCCATTGCTCGGGGTGCCACCACTGCTTTTACCGTTAAAAGTTCACAGACTTAACATTTCACTCATTTCGAGAAGTAAATATTATCAACACTCTGGTATTGAAATTTTTAATTGATTTTGAATTCTTCAACACAGCTTACTTTCGCTTCTAACAATTCAACACCATCCATCATTTTGGGTGGCAAGAGGTAAAACATACAACAACTGGAACAAATGATAGGATACAAAATATTCAAAAGGAAATAGGCGTATATTAACAGGAAAGAAGCTCAATTCAAAGGTAACTCTCATCTACCAGAACTCATGACTACTCTAGTTCCCTCTTAGTAATATCTTTCCTCACAGAAATTGACCAACACTACTCCTCCCTCCCTCTGGTTTCTTTTTGGTCAAGTAACCTAGTGGCTAGAATTTCACCTTTTAAGGTGAATAAGTGGGGTGCCCGGGGTTCGAACCCCGGCCCCTGCATATGTAATCTGATGTCCCTACCAATTGAACTAAGCTCATGGAGGAAACTACTACTCCCCCTCTCTACAATTCACCCTCCATAAGAATTGACACTTCAGCCTTCTACATGAGTTTCTCCTACCCTCTCCTCTTCCTGCATTTTGGAATAAACCTTCCAGACCTCTGGTTTCTTTGTACCCTCATGTGGCAATTGATCCTTGTCTTGTTCACCTCCATTATTGGACTTGGATTAGGTCTACGGTTCATTAACCCATTAGAAAAGAGAAAAAGCATAGCATTAAAAAATTTCTTACTGAGGGAAATTAACACTCTCCAATTGTTATTTGGACATGCAAAATAAAACAACTCAACTCATTACTTTCATGAGGTACTTGAATTTTTTTCCCTACCGGAATGGAAACAGCCAACCAAATGGAGAAATGCAATTGCAAGCATATATAGCTTCCACTTTGTCATGTCATGTATGTTAAAGTGAGGATGAAATTGATGAGCAAGTTAATGACAATATCCAAGGTTCTTCACTTCAACCAATGACAGGAACCCAAGAACATATGACTCAGATGGGAATTCATTACCATCAAAGGTGACGGTGACATCCTTGCTATTCAATACTCGAAATAATTTTACAGGCAACATTGATTGAAAGTTGTAGTTAACTGCAGTAACATGAATCACCCACATAGCACCAAAAAGAGCAGGTGTAGGCTATTGCAGGTTATACAGTTCATTTGATCATTATATTTAAACCATAAGTGCAAAATTCATATATTTGAAAATAATAAACAAAAACGATGACTGACCTTAATCTCTTCAGCCATTATCTTATTACTAGTATTTTGCACACCTCTTTTTACTGCAATCTTGACAATCTCACATCTTTCCCAGAGCTTTATAATTGCAGCAGCTACTCCTTGTAGTTTCCTGTTTCTACCTGTAAAAGAAAAGAACAAAATAAAAATTAGGCACATACTGAATAAGATCTTATCACATACGTGCTTTACTACTGCTTACCTATAAATAATTTAAGATGGAATTAGGGTAAATTGTTTCCATATATGCTATACGTTGTTTTTGTAAGCTATTTTAGAGAGCACAATGAAATAAGCTCAAACAAACTAGGAACATGTCATAGGGTATTTTTTCAATCTCACTCAAACACTTACACAAGTACTCATGCCATAAGATAAGCTCAGATAAATTGTAAATGCGTCATTTCAAATGCACCCGGGACCCAAATTTGGTCAGTTAAGAAATGTAGGACAAACTGACCTAATGCAAAATGGCATGGTAAAGGTCTGGCAAGTCTCTTCAATGTGGTCAGTTCATCATTCGTTAGATTAGACTTCACACCATATGGAAGTAGGCGAAAAGGCCGCCTAAATCCAGGGATAACAGCAGGTAGAAGATCAGCATCAACAGGCACGGGGTCATACCCCCACCAATCAGTAAATCGAGGCCCGAGGCCCTCTAATAAGCTGTCTACTTCTTCTAAAAGCTCTGCTTCACCTGGCAGTTGAAATCTCACTTTATTGGGAGTGCCAACTCCTTGTACCAAAGCTGGTTTTACGGTTTTGATGTTTGAACTTTGTCCAGCATGTGTGGCTGAATTCATTTCAGACGAATGACTCTCTCTTTCATTGCAATTTTCATTATCATCATCCATATGTTGCAAAGAATCACCACTGTTATCATCTCTCAAAACTTCATCTGATAGGAAGTAAGGATACTTATAATTGATCCCTCTGTACAATATTATCTTACTTCCAGATCTCCAAACAACAAGTCCTCCGGTTTTTCTCTGATAATGACAAAAATATTATAAGCTAGAATCAGATTATTGTACATGGGGCACCCTAATCGTATTGGATGAATGAAAAATAAATAAATTGTTTTCTCAAAATCAAAAACATGTTTTTCGTACAAATCTCTGAAAACAGAAAATAAAGTGAACATAAGGTGGTATTTTGTCAATTAGAAGTAAAAATAGAAAGAAAAACAAAAGTAAATCTTGCTTTTGTTAGAAATAATATAAAACCATTGATGTAGCCTTTCCTAACAGCTTAAGCTTTTGGGATAATCGGTTATTTGACATGTTGATTATTATTTATTATAATAGATTTAGTTTCCTATTTTAGGATCCTCCCTTGTATATAAGTTTGAACCTCATTGTGAAATATAAGTCAATCATTATGTTATTCAACTTGGTATACAGAGCTGGTTCAAAATCCTAGCCGTCGTGAAGGCTAACCCTAATTTTTCCACAGTGCACTGTTCACGTGTGGTACTGTTCATATGCGTACACTGTTCATCCGAGAGCACTGTTCATAGCGCGAGTACTATTCATTCCGCGCGCACTGTTCATCGCGCAGTCGTTGGAACATTTTTTCTTTGGTTGTTTTTCTGTTTGGTTGATGGTTTAATTTGATGGATGTCCAACAAACTTCCGCTGCAGCCACTTTGGCTCATATTGGTAACTCTACAACTTGTCTATCTCACTCCATGGGATCATGGGTTTTAGACTCTGGTGTTTCTGATCATGTTACTGGTAATCCATATCTTATCTCTAACTTGTTACCTCCTAGAATACCTCACAACATCACTGTTGCTAATGGTTCTAAAGTACAAGTCACTGGTATTGGGAAATCTTCACCTTTGCCATCTCTACCCTTGAATTATGTGTTATTTGTACCTGGTTCACCTTTTAATCTGATATCAATTAGTAAACTTACTCGTTCTCTCAATTGTTCCATAACATTTTGTGCCGACTCTTTTTGTATACAAGACCGGAGTACGGGAAAGATTATTGGAACAGGAATTGAATCACAGGGACTCTATTACCTTAATCCTCATTCATCCACCGTTTGTGGTGTTTCTGCATCTCCGGATATCATTCATCGTCGTTTGGGTCATCCAAGTCTGGATAAGTTAAAGGCATTGGTTCCTCAACTTTCACATTTAAAGACTCTTGATTGTGAGTCTTGTCAGCTTGGTAAACATGTTCGGGCGTCTTTTCCCAATAGTGCCAATAAAAGATCTAAGTCTTCATTTGATATTGTGCATTCTGATATTTGGGGTCCTAGTCGCGTACCTTCTAATTTAGGATATCGATACTATGTCACTTTCATTGATGATTTCTCACGATGTACTTGGATAACTTTATTGAAGGATCGTTCAGAATTATTTAGTGCGTTTCAGACTTTTTATTCAGAGATAAAAACTCAATTTGGGAAAACAATTAGAATTTTGCGAAGTGACAATGCCAAAGAATATTTTTCCACACAGTTCAACTCCTTTTTGGCTTCTCAAGGTATCAAACATCAGTCAAGTTGTCCACACACACCACAACAAAATGGTGTAGCTGAGCGGAAACATCGTCATATAGTTGATACAGCTCGGACCTTATTGATCAATGCTCATGCACCTTTAAAATTTTGGGGAGATGCCGTTCTCACTGCTTGTTATTTGATCAACCGCATGCCATCATCAGTATTGAATAACGAGATTCCATATTCTATTTTGTTTCCTAGCAACTCTCTATATTTCGTCCCTCTTCGAGTGTTTGGTTCCACTTGTTTTGTTCATGATCTTTCTCCTGGTCGTGACAAATTGTCTGCACGAGCTTTTAAGTGTGTATTTTTGGGATATTCTAAAGTTCAAAAAGGGTATCGGTGTTATTGTCCTTCTACACATCGTTTTTATGTCTCTGCAGATGTTACTTTCTTTGAAGATGTGTCTTTCTTTGCAAGACCAGATCCAACAGAGTCTACTCCGCAGGTTCTACCTATTCCATCATTTGAATTCGAAATATCTGTCATTACTCACAAACCTCCACAACCACAGATTGGTCCTGAGTTTAAACGTTATGGTATTACTTATGAGCGTAAACGTGTTCAAGTTCCAGATACTGTTCCTACTGCTAATCCTCATCCTATTTATAATTGTTTGAGTTATCACCGCTTGTCACCATCCCACTATGCCTTTGTTACTGCTATATCTGCTATCATTATTCCTAAGACTGCCAAGGAAGCATTATCCCATCCAGGATGGCGACAAGCAATGATTGATGAAATGACTGCATTGGAATCCACTGGTACATGGAAGCTTGTTCCGCTTCCACCTGAGAAATCAACAGTTGGTTGTCGGTGGGTTTTTGCTATTAAAGTAGGCCCTGATGGACAGGTTGATCGTTTGAAAGCTCGATTGGTAGCAAAAGGATACTCTCAAATTTATGGTCTTGATTATAGTGATACATTTTCTCCGATTGCAAAGATGGCATCTGTTCGTCTTTTCTTGTCAATGGCTGCTATGAAACATTGGCTTTTGTATCAACTTGATATTAAAAATGCTTTCTTGCATGGAGACTTAGAAGAAGAGATATACATGGCGCAACCAGCTGGCTTTGTTGCTCAGGGGGAGTCTGGTCTTGTTTGCTAGTTGCAAAAATCGTTGTATGGTCTAAAGCAGTCACCTCGTGCTTGGTTTGGAAAATTCAGCAAGGTCATTCAACAGTTTGGCATGATTCGTTGTGAAGCAGATCATTCTGTATTTTTTAGACGATCATCTTTGAACAAAGTTATTTATCTTGTGGTATATGTAGATGATATCGTTATTACTGGTGATGATCAAGAAGGCATTAAAGACCTAAAACAACATTTATTCAACCACTTCCAAACCAAATATTTAGGTCGACTGCGTTATTTTCTTGCGATTGAAGTAGCTCAGTCAAAGGATGGCATTGCAATCTCTCAAAGAAAATATGTTCTTGATATCTTGGAAGAAACAGGGATGCTTGATTGTAAACCCGTTGATACTCCTATGGATCCTAATGTAAAGCTTCTGCAGAATCAGGGGGAGCCATATCCTGACCCAGGTAGATACAGAAGGTTAGTTGGAAAACCGAATTATCTCACCGTGACAAGACCAGATATTTCGTTTGCTGTTAGTGTTGTGAGTAAATTCCTAAATTCACCTTGTGATAGCCATTGGAATGCTCTAGTTCGAATCTTGAGGTATATTAAAGGGTCACCTGGAAAAGGACTTGTTTATTCAGACAGAGAGGTCATACTAATATTGTTGGATATTCAGATGCAGATTGGGCCGGTGATGTGAATGATAGAAGGTCTACTTCAGGTTATTGTTGGAGGAAACTTAATTTCATGGAAAAGTAAAAAGCAAACTGTTGTTGCAAGATCAAGCACAGAGGCAGAGTATCGTGCTATGGCCCACACTACTTGTGAGCTCTTATGGTTGAAGCACTTGTTACAAGAGCTGAAGTTTTGTGAACTAGGTCCTATGGAACTTATGTGTGATAATCAGTCTGCATTGTATCTTTCTTTAAATCCAGTTTTTCATGAGAGAACTAAACACATAGAAGTTGATTGTCACTTTATTAGAGAAAAGATTCTTTCTGGCATCATTAAAACCTCTTCAGTTCGCTCAAATGACCAATTAGCTGATATCTTCACTAAATCTCTACGGGGGCCTCAGATTGATTATATATGTAACAAGCTGGATGCATATGATATATATGCTCCAGCTTGAGGGGGAGTGTTGATTATTATTTATTATAATAGATTTAGTTTCCTATTTTAGGATCCTCCCTTGTATATAAGTTTGAACCTCATTGTGAAATATAAGTCAATCATTATGTTATTCAACTACAATATCTTACAGAATATCTAGGAAACAATAAGTAATATGAAAAATAAGAAGACAAATTTATAATTACAAAAGAAAATATATCAATTGAAAATGGGGGGAAAAAGTCACCCTAGCAACTTGACACACCCAACCTATCAAACTAAATGTAGAGTCAATTTAATCGCGTGCATGGGCAGAGAACTTGACCATAAAAGCATCTGTCATAGGAATTACTTACAAGGTTCTTATCAGGTTCTTAACATTAAAATATAATTTCCATGAATAGCACATTAAGTTGTAGGACTCATACTAAGTTCTTATAAGAGTTGTATCATTGGAGTGGAAAGTTGTTAAACTTGATGTGGCATGATAGAGCTCATAAAAAATGAATTAAGCAGCCCCAATTTAAATGCACCATTGGAGGTGTTATAAGAAGTTAACATACACAGTTTGGTAACTTTATAGGTGTGTTGCACAGTTTGAACAACATATGATTTTGTACAATCACTTACAGTTTTGTGGGAGATTTCTAGCAATTTAGGCCAAAATATATGGAAAAAAATAAGAACAAAGTTTTCTTAACATATGTCCGCCTACAAAACACAAACATGAAAGGGAACCTAGATAAGATTATACTATAATAGACGAAACTTATATAAATAAATAAATGTAAAAACTAATATTTTAAAATTAACTGGAGTTACTATTGATATAAAATCAATTAGGTTATTATTGTCGCATTCTTATCTAAACAGTATAAAAGTTCAAATATATAATAATATCACTGAACTCAATAACTATACCAAATAATATCAAAGTTCAAAGTGTGTGTGCTTCCTTAGTATGCAGTACTACATTTCAGATCGGAGTTGTGTCCGGTGTATGACATCAATACAGCAACGATACATTTAGCTAGTTATAGCCAATCACTTCTATTTATTATCGGTGTCGCTGTTTGACAATGCCATATTTTAAGCTTATTGGCTTATAGCTTATAAGCACATATGGAAAAAGAAAAAAGAAAAAAAAACTCACTTAGTAACACTTTTTCAGGAGCTGATATCTTATTTTTACTAGTTTATACCTTAACATTTTTCTCTCGATTTTACCACTTCAAAAAAATGAAATATTAATTAAACATTTTTTATGTCGTTTCATATTTATAAGCTAGTTCAACCGCTAATTTTACCAAACACTATAAATTCAATCAACTAGTTTATCTGCTAAAAATTACAAGCTACCTTATAAGTTATCCACATCCTCTATTATAGTCTACCTATCAGTGTTGGTATCATGTCCGGTGTCGGTGCTTCTTAGTTACTCTCTCAGGTCTCAAATATAAGTAACAAAATAAAAAAATTAAAAGTCTCAAATATAAGCAAAAGGCTACTTCAATCATTATGTTTTATGCCGTTATTCAAATTTTACCCTTAAATTAAATATTGATTCAACCAATAAATGCAATGTTCTACACTTTCCAACAAGAGTATAATTGAAAATAAAGTATTTTTCTCTTCAATCAATGCTAAGTAACATACTTTCTTAAAGGGTGTGTTTCTTTGAATTTTTGCTTATATATAACACTAGAGGGAGTACTTACTTAATACAAAGTTGATTCAATCTCTCACAATACCACCTCAATTTCATTCATCAGTATCACTAATCTATTCATCCAATCTAAGCAAGTGAAATCAAACCAAAAATAAAATAAAATCCTCATAATATTTTCAAACTAAAAAAAAATAAAAATTTGTTTACCTCCAATAAATCATGAGTCCTTTTCATGTTAATTCTACAAAGATCCTCAGAAACAATGCTCACAACTTCCGAACGCCGCCACTGTTCATGAATTCTATTAACAATCCCTTCCGTAATCCCAGCTTTACCAACGGTAATCTTCTGCTTCTTCTGATTCACCTCAAACCCTAATTGCCTCAACCTCAAAATCTCCGCATCCGTCAAACTCAACTCCGCAAGCGTCGGAACTCTGTTCTTGTTCTTCTCTTCCCTCGCTTTCTTCCTCTCCAATCTCTGTCTCTCAACCTCATTCTCGCTCAATTTCTCAATTCCTTTTCCAACAACCGGAACCGGATTCTCCGGCGTACTCCAGCTTTGGTCGATTGTATGTCCAACGCGATGCTTCGGGAGGTTTTGCGGTAATGGAACGAAGATTTCACCTGCGGTGGAAGTAGAGGAGGTTGTTTTTGTGGCGGTGGAAATGGATTGGTCGGTGGTGATGCCGAGAGATTGGATTTTATCGGCGATACGTTGAATGGCGGATTGAGAGAGAGTTCGGGAGTTGTTGGAAGATGAACTTCGGATGATGAATTTGGAGGGAGTTAGGGTTTTTGATTTGGGGAAATGAAAGGGGAATAAGAATGAAGAAGAAGATGATGAAGGGATGATGAATGTATGGAAGTGGGGTGCGGGAAGCAACATTTCAAGCTTGTTTCGGTTTCATGGAGATAACGAACAAAGACTCTGTTTCTAGTTTCTACAGATAAAAATGTAGTAGATATTTTCAAATATTTGTCTCTTTTTGTTTTCTTTTTTTTTTTTTTGTTAATAAGGACATATTTAAAAAAATTCTTTTTTTGTATAAAAAATATTATTTTTTAAACGAAAAATAATCATTGAAAACCACGTATAGATAAATAAAAGAGTTGAGATTCGAGTTCTGGTTATAGAATCTGATTTAACAATTTGTACGACTAGCACCTCAAAGTCATTAGACCTTTTTTATTTTGAATTTATTTTTGAAGTTGATTTACCGATTTTAAAATTGGAGTCTTTTGATAGTTGATTGTATAGAAATGCATACCGTACTACACACACAAATACGCATGTGTGTACGCAC
Source organism: Trifolium subterraneum (assembly GCA_951799995.1). Taxonomy (NCBI): domain Eukaryota; kingdom Viridiplantae; phylum Streptophyta; class Magnoliopsida; order Fabales; family Fabaceae; genus Trifolium; species Trifolium subterraneum. Next base: position 27,152,737 of record OX637465.1, on the reverse strand, counting down.
ATATATTATTTGAGTCATACGACTACATTTAAATATCAAATCTACATTAATTCATCTATCTAAATAAATGATTTTATTTATAATTTATTAGATTAAACTAAAAATTTAAAATAAATCAATCAAACTTTGTTGAAACATACATTTAAAAAATTAGAATTTTAAAGTAGGTTGGGAATGGAACTCAAATATCTCCCTACGAAATGTCTTGCATAATGTCAATGTTATTACTTGTTGGAATGTAATTAGCAAGTACCTTAACAGATAATACAATAGATTTATTCACAAATCCGGTCAATCAAATTACACTATTAGTACTGAGTGGGCATTAAAAGTTAATTTGAAATCACACATTTTAATTTTTAGGCAACAAGATTGAATGAAAATATCAACTATGAATTCACCAAATATTCTCAATAATAGGAATTAACATTAATTTCAAATCTCAAACATCACTCTTCTCTCACTTAATTGTTTACCCTTGTGAAATTTCTACTTATTATAACTATACAAATTATAAATATAAAACATAAAGCTTAATTTGGACTAATTTTTTCACAACTCTTGGTAAAATTTTCGATCACATAGTTTCATAATACTTATGAGAAAAATGTGGTTTAACCAAAATCTCAAGTGGTGTAGCTTTTTCATTGGTCATTCCAAGATTTTCATTCATATCAACAGGTTCAAGAGATCCATTTGAGATTTCAAAGGAATGTAAAAAATTAGCCAAAGTTAAATGAATCATATGAAGGCCAAAAGATATTCCTGGACATATCCTTCTACCACTCCCAAATGGTAACAATTCAAAATGTTGACCTTTGGCATCAATGTCTTTATGAGTGGTAAGAAATCTTTCGGGTTTGAACTCTAATGGATCTGGCCAAATACTTGGATCGGTGTGAATTTTCCAAAGATTTGTGATTAGTCGAGTTCCCTTTTTGATATGATAACCGCCTAAGTTACAATCTTGTGTGAATTCGCGGGGTGCCGAGAGAGGACCTGGAGGATATAACCTTAATGTTTCTTTCACTATTGCTTGAAGGTATACCAACTTATTTATGTCGGATTCAATTATGAATCTTTCTTCTCCAATTTGAATGTTGAGTTCTTCTTTAGCTTTTTTTAATACAAGAGGATTTCTCAATAGTAAACAAATTACCCAGGTAAGGGTAACTGTGCTTGTATCAGTTGCTCCCAATATTAATGCCTGCATATGAACATAATCATAACTATTAGTTTCTAATTTATTTTTTTGCTCCGATAATTTTTTTTGCGTAAATCAGATATTTTCTGCGCGCAACTTCAGATATTAACCCTCGAGCCTTATATGATTCGAATAGGTGGAAAACTCTTTTTAATCAAACACATGGCATTAGTTAAGCTAAAAGAGACATGCGCCATCTCATTTAAACGCTCTTGGATTTTGCTTCGATAGTTTTAGTATGACATTGTTTCTGACAAAAATATTAGTTTAACATAATCATAAATATAAATAAATATATACAAGATATATACATATATACCAATGTTGTGGCTTTGTTTATAGTGTCAGCATCAAACCCATTGATTGTGGCACCATCAAGCATTGAAATCATCATGTCCATAAAATCTTGGTCACTTTCAACCTTTTCAACCAAACCCTTCATCTTATGATGTTCCACTAACCACTCATCTAAAACTATGTCCAATTCTTTGGCAGTTTCTTTCATTGCTTTAACTCCTAATTTCATCCATCTTAGAATAGGAACAGCATCAGCCATTGTACATACCCCTAACATATGCATGAAATACCTCAAAGCCTTTACAACTTTTTCTGCTTCTTTCTCCTTTACCACTGCTGTGTCACCAAAATATCTCTTCCCAGCCATTGTTTGGAAAACTACATGTTTAAGAATTTATTAGATATTATCGAGAAAAACACAATTCCACAAAGAATAAAAATAACATATAAAAAAAGTTTATATAAAGCGTGACACTTTTCTCTTTACAAACCTATTAATTTTGTAAACTCAAGGTATATAAAAACATAATATGATATTAGAATTTATTGGTCGAGTCATCCACCATTTATATTCACGCATAAACTCAAGGTATAAGAGGGTGTATGACATCTCTCACTTTACAACATGATTTTATAAGAATTGGTTAGATCCAATATAAAAATCTAATAAATAAAATAATCAAGTTTTAGTTTTTTTTTTAAAAATTCTTTTGTTTTATTATTTTTCTAATATTTGATAGTAATCTATTCAAATTATGAAATATTGTTTGTCAATATCTACTACTCCCTCCGTACCACAATATATGTCACTTTGACACTTTTACACATATTAAGAAATGTAATCATTGTTGTATGGAAAAGAGAAATTATGAGTTGATTTACAAAATTGTCCTTCATTTATGGTATTGAAAAAATAAATTGAAGAATTGAAAGAAGAGAGAGTAATAAATAGTTAAGGGTATAATAGGAAAAGTTGCATTAAATGCTTCCTTGGTAATGTAAAGTGACATATAATTTGGTACAAATTTTTTCCTCAAAGTGACATATAATTTGGTACGGAGGGAGTAATATGTTTTAGGACTAAACTAAATCGACATTTTTTGGTAGAGACTAAGTATGGCAAGATAAAAAAGTTAACGAGACCTGTAATCAAATGAAAAACAAAAAATAATAATTACCTATATTAAATACCAATTGGGTGAACCATTGTTTCATCTCCACCAACAAGTAACCAGAATCATTCTTTGTGCTAGACCAAACATGAAAAAGCTCTTTGATTGAAGATTTAACTTCGGTGACTCGAATATGGCTTAGTTGTTCCATTCGACGATTCGAAAGGAATATACTAACAATTTTGCGCATTTCGCGCCAATATGAACCATAGGGTGCAAAACCAAAGCTAGCTTGATTATAAGCTATATGTTCAATTGCAACAAGTTTAGAACGAGATGAAACAGCGACGTCATTTATAGTGTAACATTCTTTTGCCATTTCCCAATTGCTTAGTACCAAAGCACGTTGTGTACCAAGTTTTATTGTGAATAGGGGTCCATATTTGTTAGCCATGGTGCCTAATGTTTTATGAGGTGTTTTGGAACCACCTAATACTAAGAGGTGACCTAGTATAGGCCATGAACCTGAGGCCATGGGAGGTTCTCTACCCTTTTTAACATCTTTGGAAGGATGAAAATGGAATAAATAAACTAAGAATATTAGAGAAAGAAATCCTATTGCTGTGACAATTTGGAAATTTAGATCTAAATCCATTTTACCTATATAGTTGAAGTTTTGAGGTATAGAGTTGATAGGAAATTTTTATGTAAGGTGTGGATACATGTTGTTCTTGTTGTTATAGCTCTTTATTGTTTCAATATTTATATATACAAGAAATATTGAATAGGTATGATATATTATGCATCATGTGCATATCACTCTTGGCACTATAATTTAGTATTGAAATTAAACTCACATAATTGTGAGATCCCGAGTTTGAACTTGGGTCACGACATTCAGCCTAACAATTTCAGTATTTTTATTGTCAGTTGTGTTAGGACTGATGTGATGATTTTATTTTTGTTACAAATAGTCTAATAGTGAAACTCATGCAGTGGTTACCAAAATTTATATATTTCACTGATTTATATATTTTTTATTACACTAATAATTTAGTAGTGAAAAATACTGCGAATATAGTGATTTTTCCTTTAAAAAAAATTGGGCTGTTATTTTAGTCACTAATTATATATTTTTGAATAGTGAGTTAGTGACTATCTTAGACAAGATCAAAACAAGTCGACAAAAAAGAAGTTTGAAAACAGAAAAAGAAAGGGATTCTATAATTAAAATAAATTACGATTGTGCATAGGCTTTGGAAGAAATTTGTGCGTTCGGCTGATAATAATTAAGTGAATGAAACAAACAATAAAGACAAGTGAAGGTGAGAAAACCTAAATGAATCTAATTAGAAAATGTGAGCATAGGAGAAATTGATATCTTAGTGAGGTTGATGGTTATACATACTGTAATAATAAACTAATTAAAATCGGACTCGTAAAGGAATTTTTTTTTTCTACCTCAACAATTATCTCTATACCCCAACACATTTCAAAATATTGCAGTTATACCCTTATATTACTTTTGTATATTTTATGCTTTTCAATTTGTCGTTTTATCACTTTGCCGGTAAAAGTCGTGCACCCCTTCAAAAGTGCACCGATCAGACTAGTAAATTTTACCAGTACGTTCAACTTATCGGTACACTTTTTTAAGTATATATTGTGGTACACTTGTATAAAAGTGTACACTTGTATAAAAGTATACCGCATTAATTTTTAAATATATATTGCGTACACTTTTATACAAGTGTACCGATTCTGAATTTTTTTTTACAAACCGGTATACTTTTATTCAAGTATACCGGTTTAGAAAAGTTAAATAGGAACCAGTACACTTTTGAAAAGTGTACCGGAATGTTAACATTTTTTTTTCACAATTTTGCCTTTTTTTATTTTTGAATAGATATGGCGCAATCCGGCGACACAGGTCAAAACTCGGTAGATACTACGGATGTTTTTAATACGAATGATAAATTTGATACACGAGAAGCTGTTCTCAAATGGGCTGAAGATGTTGGAATTGCTAACAAAGTCAATATTATTATTACAAGGTCAGATAAAAAAAACGGCGTAAGAGGAAGGAATGACAAGTTGATTTTGGACTGTGATAAAGGTGGAAAATATGACACTTCACAAAGTCCGACGTCAATTGCATAAAAAAAGTGTAGTTGTCCATTCAAACTTAGAGTCACACCTTCGACAGATGGTTCAGGATGGAAAGTTCAAGTTCAATGTGGAGTTCACAACCACGGACTACCTGAACAATATGCAGGTCATCCTCGTAAGACACGTTTAACTACAGAAGAAAACAAACATGTTGAAGAATTCACAAAGCGTCGTGTAGCACCAAAGGAACATCGTTATTTCTTTGAAAGAACAAAATCCTGAGTTTGTTGTTGATGCCACCCAAATATATAGGAAGAGAAACAAATTACAAAAAGAGGAAAGAGGTCCTAGAACAGAGACTCAATACTTGCTGCAGTGGTTAGATGATGCAAATTTTGTCACCTGGAATAGAAGAAGAGATGATGGCAAATTCATCCACATATTATTGACTTTATTGAAGTAAATCCATATGGAAATTGTGGTTTTAGAGCTATTGCATGTTTACTTGGTTACACAGAGGATGGTTGGCCCATTATCCGCCGGGAGTTAGATAATGAGTTGAAAACTAATAACAGTTTGTATGAGAAGTTATTTGGCCAAAATTTACAACACGTGACAGATTTACTACAAATAGATGGTTTAGGAGATCAGTTAGAAGATAAATGGTTCACCATACCTGCCATGGGTTACTTGGTAGCAAATATGTATAATGTCATTTTGGTGATGTTGGGTAAACCTAGCACGACTTTCTTTCCAATGATGACTTCATATTCATCGTCAGCAAGGTTTCTTTGCATTGATTTTGTGGGTGGAAATAATTGGGTTCCGGTAAATATTAACTTAAACTTAAACCTATTTTATTTTCAAAATATTTATATAAGTATATTATAGAAACATTAACCTGCTATTTTTTTCTTTCAGGTTAACATGAGACCAGGGTATCTGTTGCCCGATGTGACACTCAATTGGAAGAAATGTCGTTTACCTGAAGCAACCTCTTGGATGTCAAACTTAACCAACCGCTTACAATATTGGCGACTTCTAGATCATTCAGTTAAACCTTCAATTGGTGTTGTTGTTGTTGATTAATTTTTACGTCAAACATTTTATTGTCAAAGTGAAACATTTTATGTGTTGTTGCACTAATAAAACTCCTACATTATTTCAAATACAATAATAAAAGTACATAATCAAACTCCAAGTACATAAGCAATAATAAAAGTACATAATAAAACTCCAAGTACATAAGCAAACTAGTCTATATCTCTATCGCCACGGGCCACATGCAATGCAAAATAAATATCCTCAAATGTCTCATCTTCTCTGTCAGCATCCACATGTGCGATAAATCTCTCCAGCGCAGAAACAACTGCATCTCTCCATCTCCGTTCACCAACTGGTGGTGCATCTTCTGGTACTGGATCATCTTCTAGTGGTGCATATGCAGGCACAAACTGGTGAACTGGTGGTGCTCCATGTGGGCCATCATGAGGGCGACACAGTATAGGATGTGATACAGTATAGTACCACGACAAGTAATCAGCTGTAGTCTCAGCAGCAAATGTCACTGGACGTGTCAACTGAAGGATCCGATCAACAGAAACGTGATAACCAGACCACAGACTATGAATATCCGCATATGATGGAGCTGCGTGTGGTGGTGGTGGTGGTATATACCGTAGGAATCCAAATTGTCTAAGACACCTCTCAGGAAAGTAAGGAACTATCGTGCACCCACGCAAATAACTACTAAAGCAGGTAACCAGATAAGCAGAAATGCTACTTCTATGACCTTCAAACGGACGCCAAATCATACCAGACAAGGTCAGTGCATCCATGATAGGCCGATAAGCAGGAAGCTTCGTCCTCCCCTGCTTATATATCCACCGCATAGCTCGAGGGTAACCCAACTCATCATAACGGTGTACAGACTCTCCACGCCTACCAAGCGTAGGGAAATACTCGTGAATCCAACACTATTACAAAATAACAAAAACAAAAACAATCCAATTAGAATCATGATTTCTCTAAATCAGAACATATTCATAATCTAAAAAAAATCCAATTATAATCCAAATAAAAACTACTTAACACGATTGTTAACTGTAGAAGTGTCGGATACCCTGCAAGAGTATGTGTGGCAAACATGGATGCATCATTCAAGTTGTCATACAAACAAACCAACGCAGCACTAGCCCATGAAAATCTATTCAATGTAGACAAATCTCTAAACATGGGTAACCATTTTGCATTGACTCGTGTGTAAGTCTTGTCGGTTAAAATGGTACATCCAACCAACAACAACAAATACACCCGGGCAGCACAATCATATCTGTGGTACATATGTAGATTCCTCTGCCAACACTCATATATAGCCACTATTGTGTAAAAGATCCTCCCCTCTGCTGTGATGTATGGATAAATGCCTCCTCATACGGGACTCCCAACAACTCAGCTGCAAGTGCCGCAGCTTCTTCCATGGAAACTAGTACATGCGTGTAAAATACACCTCTAATAGGTATATGTAATAGACACGCCACATCATCAAATGTAATTGTCGTTTCACCAAACGACATGTGAAATGACGATGTCTCTGGATGTCACCTCTCAGTAAAGGCTGATAAAAGCTGCGGATCCACCTTACTTAAACTAGTCCGCTCAAGCCATTTCAACCCGGAATCATTTGTAACAACCTAAATTTTCTTTGATTTTATTTATAAAATATTTATTTAATTTATCTTAAAAAGAGTGTCCCGCTATTCGCATAACTGAATATCATATATAATAGTTATGCATCGAAATCAAAATTTAAACTATAATATATTTATCCAAAAATCTGATTATTGTCTCGAAAGGAATTAGCGTAATACAAGAAGAATAAAACGTCAATAATCATTGTCGTTCGCACGATCAAACATATTATATGTAATAGCAATTAATTCATCCAAACCACAACAAGATTCAACAATTAAAACTCATAGTTTCTCAACGTTCCAAAAATCTGATTATTGTCTCGAAAGGAATTAGCGTAATACAAGAAGAATAAAACGTCAATAATCATTGTCGTTCGGACGATCAAACATATTATATGTAATAGCAATTAATTCATCCAAACCACAACAAGATTCAACAATTAAAACTCATAGTTTCTCAACGTAATTAAAAGATATTCTCTATATATTTCTCAACGTAATAAAAAGATATTCTCACCATATTTCTCAACATAATTTCCTCTACGTAATTTCTCAATGAAATTTCTCAACGTATTTTCTCAACGTAATGTCTCGACTTATGAGACATTTATGTGGTGCACGATGTTGCAACACTGGTCCTCCTGGATACACAATAATAAATCGACAAAATTTAAATAACACAAGTTATTGTTAACCCAGTTCGGTGCAACTCACCTACTGACGACGTCTCGTCAAATATAATTTTTATAGTCTTTTTAATTAAGTTTTAGTTTATTTTTATTAATTTAATATTTACTTTAGAGTCAATTTGAATAAATTGTGGTTTTTGAATTCATGAGTCAAATGAGTATTTATACTTTTAATTTATTCATTAACTAAATATTTTGTGTAGTGCTTATTTTATTTTATAGAAAAATATGTTGATGGTTCAATTGAAGCATTACAATTAAGTTGGGAAGTTATTGATGCTCTACTCATTAAAGAAAGAAACACAAATAATATGTTACTTGAGTCAAAGGAGGTGCATTGATTCAAATAAAAGAAAAAGGCCACATTGGCCTAGCCCAAAGAATAAGTTATTTTATGATTAAAAAAAATATGTTGTTGGCGTGATGGAAAAGAAAGGGTTTTGGCTGATACATACACACACACACACACACACACACACACACACACACATATATATATATATAGAGGAGGCACTAATTGTGGGGGGAAGATATTTTTCACGCAGCACAGTACCGAGATTGCACACTTGCTCTATTTGCTAGCAATTAGGTGGTGATTCAAGTGGCTTTCGACATCATTCAATTGTAATTTTATGTGTAACTCTCAATACTATTTTATCTCTAGTCAAATATTATGAGTAGTTAATTTCCCAATTGTTAGGGATGAGTAAACTTAGATGACAATTTTTATTATATGATTTGATTTATGATTATTGAAGAAGTTTATCCAAGTGTACCTAGAGAAATCATCCACTACCACAAAGGCATACCTCTTGCCTCCAAGACTTTCAACTTGCATTGGTCCCATCAAGTCCATATGGAGTAGTTCAAGTACTTTGGTTGTGGTCTGATGTTCCAACCTTGGGTGCGATATTTTGGTCTGCTTCCCTACTTGACACTCTCCACATATGCTTCCTTCTTCAATGCTGAGCTTGGGTATTCCTCTTATGGCATCTTCAGCTATAATCATCTTCATTCCTTTGAGGTGCAAATGCCCAAGCTTTTGGTGCCACAACCTTACTTCATCCTCCTTGCTAAGTAGATTAGTGATAGATGAGTGTGCTGTTTCCTGAGGAATCCATAGGTAGCAGTTATCCTTGGATCTTGCTCCCTTCATGATCACTGTATTTTTGTCATTAGTGATCAAAATTCACTCTTGGTGAAGTTCACCTTCAGACCTTGGTCACATAACTGACTTATGCTTATCAAGTTAGCAGTCAGTCCTTTTACCAATAGTACATCATTGAGCTTTGGTAATCCTTTGTTGATTAGATTTCCAATCCCCTTGATTTCTCCTTTTGCTCCATCTCCAAAGGTCACAAAACTGGTGGTGTATGGATTTATTTCATTGAGGTATTTCTTTTCACCAGTCATGTGTCTAGAACATCCACTATCAAAGTACCAATCTTCTTTTGAAGAAACTTTGAAGGATGTGTGTGCAATAAGGGATTTGACTTCAACATTGGATTTGGTCTTCCAAAACTTGTTGTCAACCTTTTTCGGAGTTGGGCTGACTTGTCTTCCTTTGTATGGATACCCATGAAGCTTATAACATTGGGCCTTTATGTGTCCATACTTCCCACAGTAGTAGCATCTCCATGTTTCATACCTTGGAGGTCGCTGATGTGGTCCATGATGTTGGCACTTTCTGGACCTTCTTTGGTGGGGTGCTAGATGTGGAAACATTTGACCCTGCTTTCTGGTTCCATACCAAAGGTTGGCTGGTGCAAACTTCTTGGCCAGTCCAGAGGCTTGTTTCTTTGGGGATTGATAACCCAATCCTTTGCCTTGCTTGGTCCGTTTATTTGCTTCCAGAATCCCATCTAACCTGTCGGTGCCATTGTTTAGCAATCTGAGTTGTTTGTCTATGCTTTCAAACTGGGATTTTAGCATGCTTGCTTCATTCTCAAGATTAGTTATGGTAGACAGGTGCACTTGCTTTTCCTTTTCAAGTTGGGCAATGGTCTTCCTTTGCTCCTCATTTGTCATGCAAAGTTCTCCACTTTTGATGCACAACTCCTTGTAGGTTGCAGCAAGTTTATTGTAGGAAACATCATCATCAGAATCTGAATCAGACTCGCATCTTCTAGTCATGGCATTTACTGACTTGGTTGCTTCATTGCCAGTTTCATATTCTTCATCAGACCATGATATAACATTTAGGCCTTTCTTCTGTTTTTTCAGATAGGTTGGACATTCTGCCTTGATATGTCCATAGCCTTCACATTCATGGCATTGAACTCCTCTGCCTTGAATGTTTCTATCTTCAGTTCTTGGTTTCCTTGACATATTTCTTTGTTTGCTGATGTCGGGCTGGATGTGCTTCACATTGGTCATTGGCCTTGTCCTCCTTAGTATTTTGTTGAATTGTTTTCCAAGTAATACTAAGGCCTCTGAGATGTTTTCATCAGCTTCTTTGTCACTCTCTGACTCTTCATCAGTATTGGAAACAAAAGCAATGCTCTTGTTTTTCTTTTCAGTTCTGTCCTTCATAGAGAGTTCAAAGGTTTGAAGGGAACCTACTAGTTCATCCAGCTTCACGCTTTCTATTTCTCTGAATTCCTCGATGGAAGTGACTTTCATGCCAAACCTAGGTGGTAAGGATCTGAGGAGTTTCCTTACCAATTGTGATCGTCTGATCAGTTGTTGGTAGGGCTAGGAATAGTTTTACCGTAGCCCCACGGTGGGCGCCAAATGTTCCTGCTAAGTATGCAGGGGGTGTATATTCGTAGTTGATACTTAAGGTTTGTGTGTTAAGTGTGTTAATGAATCTCCCTTTGTTATTGGTGGAAGGGTCTATATATAGTGGTCATGGGGTAACTGTCACTGCTTTGGACTCCCCATTCCCCACGATCTCCCCTGGGGAGCTAGGTGAACGTGGTCAAGGACTCGCCTGCTCGCCCTCCCCCACGTGTTCATAGGTAGGTCGTGGGTTTGAGCTGGTAAACTCCAGCGTTCAATGGGCTTAGGCGAGTTTCCTAGTTGGGGCGGCTCAACAGCTGATACGTACTGGGCTTGGGCGAATTGGGCCTTGGCTGATCCCCCGGTCCAGGCTCCATTAGTATCTTTGACCTTGGGATGTTCCCATCCTTTGAGGACTGCTTTCCAAGTCCTACTATCAAGTGATTTCAAGAATGCAATCATCCTTGATTTCCAATAGTCAAAGTTAGAGCCATCCAGAAGTGGTGGTCTGTTCATGAGTCCTCCTTCTCTGTCCATCTTTCCAGAAAGTATCTTCCCTGGAGCTTACTCAATCACCTAGGGTGCCTGCTCTGATGCCAATTGAAATTCTGGCACGCGAGGGACCAATGTGGTGCACGATGTTGCAACACTGGTCCTCTGGACACACAATAATAAATCGACAGAATTTAAATAATACAAGTTATTGTTAACCCAGTTCGGTGCAACTCACCTACTCTGGGGGATACCAATCCAGGAAGGAAATCCACTATGGTAAAGTAGTTCAAAGCTCTCCGCAAATGCCCCGTTTACAGCTTGTCACCAAGCAACTACCCGTATAGATTTCTACTTAAGAACGTCCTAAGTATGAGACCCCTCTCACTTCCCCTCAACCACACAACCTGTGGATTTTTTAATTCTGTTCTAAAACTTAATCACACTTTGTGCTTAAAAACTTAAGAGTGAACACCTTATTCTTAATCAAGTATCAATCGTGATACTCAAAAGAATAACTAGGGTCTAAACCTAAATCCTAAGCCTAAAACTTCTCAATCGCTCTATAGCGTTTGTATCTTCAATGTGTTTCAGGTACTCTTCAACGAATGAAGCTTGCTTCTTTATATAGAGTCTTGAATCTTCTTTGGCTTCATGAAGAATAGGATCGTTTGTTGCAAACTAATCTTTTGATTTAAATTCGTTTGCACAAAAAGATAATTTGTTACACAAACAATTAATATTTGTTTGTTTTATCTTTTTAAATCTTCCGCTTTAGATCAACGATCCTCTTGACTAAACAAATAATATTTAGTTTGTTTTTATCTTTTAACAAACAAATAATATTTGAATTGTTTTTATCCTTTAAAAACTCCAGCTGTAGATCTTCAATCTTCAGCTAAAAAACTCGTTCCTTGTTGAATAAGGAAGCGCAAACAAATAATATTGATTTGTTTTTATCTTTTTCCAAACAAATAATATTTGATTTGTTTTTATCCTTTTGAAAACTCCACCTGTAGATCTTCAATCTTCAGCCAACAAACTTGTTCCTTGTTGAATAAGGAAGCACAAGTTTGTTTCTTCAATCCTTCAAACATATCCGCGCGCTAGATCAAGATAAGGATAACACGCGTTATCAGGCTGTGGTTCCCAATGTTACTGCATTGGAACCAACATTTGGCCTCAGGCTTATTTTACCATAAATGAAGTCAATCTTCAAAACTCAACACTAATAATAACCAAAAGTCATAAAAACATAATTCAACCCCTCTCTTAGGTTGCACTTTAAACTTACAAATATTAAATTAGCTAGACATAACTAAAACTAAAAACGAAATAAATAAATAAACAGGAAAAATAAACATAAAGCAAATAAATAAATAAAGCATAAATAAATAAAAGCAATAAAGAAAATAAAACAAGAAAATAATAAAATAAGAATCTGAATAAAACTCCGAGTATAATGCCGGTACAAAAGAAAATAAAATTAAACTATGAGAAAGAGTTCCCGCACTAAGGCATGGGTCCTCTTTTCTCCAATCGACTATCACAAGTGATGTGCTTGTTTCAAATCAATTGTTAAAAGTTGTGTCTTTAGAATGTTGGAAGAAGGGCCTATTTATACTAAAACATAAAAGACAAAAGCTTGGAATTGGCCGATGTGGGACAAATTTCGGTTGTACTGGGCACCGTTGGATCAATCTTGGACGGTTGTGATTTTTGCATGAAGAGAAATCTTGTGGCGTGCGCCACACATGCTTTTGCATGTGTTGAAAAATGCATGCTTGTTGTGGCAGGCGCCACACACATGTGCTATATGCCATGTGTTGTGGGCTTGCCCGTTTCTAGTCGTTTTTGCTCCTTTTCGTTCCGTTTTTGCTCCTTTCTTCAATTCTATTAATTTTTATCTGTTTATATAAAATAAGAGCATTTAGTAACGATTCATAATATAAAATTTCGATATAAAAATAAAAATAATTGAAATATTATATTAAATTAACTAAATAAATAGCACATTTTCCGGTGTATCACTTGTATGATGAATTCTTTTACTCTATTTGATGTAATTTCTTATTTCTCCATGTCTGGCTAAATCCTTATGATTGGTTCTTAGGGGATTCTAATTTGAATTTGTCTTGAACCATGTGATTTTTATTTGTTATGTTAATGAATTACGAAGTTAGTTTCAATTAAATATTCTTTATACCTAATGTTTTGCATGATCCGATCAATCATGCGATGATTTAAATAATTTGTTTTACTATGAGAATAGGAATAAATCATCGATCTATGAATAATTGTTCAATTAATCTTCACTTAAGAGATTTCGGTTGTTAATTGAGATTAAGAGATTAAAGTTCAAATTCCTCACTTGATCATAAATCATCCTAAAACATTAGGGATTCATGATCAAGTGAGAGGATTATGTTACCAAGACATTGGGCATAATCACATTTTTTAATCAAATCTTAAAACGAATTTAGTAATTTTGTTAACATACATGAGATTACCAAGACGAATTTAAATTAGATGAACCAAAAGGGCCAATCACTTCGCTCTTTGTTAGTTAAACCCTAATTTTTTTCCAAGCTTACTATTAAGCAAGAAACCAAGAAAAATCCAGATGTGGATAATCTCCTTCACTCTCCTCTCCATCTCTCTTCTTCCTCTCTATCTCTCTCTTGATTTCAATCTCTCTCTTCAATAAAAAATTCTAAAATAATAATGAGAGAGAGTGAGATTAAGAGAGAGATAGAGAGGAAGGAGAAAGATGGAGAGGAGAGTGAAGGAGAGCATCCAATCTCGAAAAATCCCCCTTTTATTAATGTCAATTTATTTAAATATGTTTTCAATTCGTTATTGTCGATTTATCACAATCCCTGTGAAAAAAGATCTTTATTTTACTACTTGACGGCATTTAGTACAATTGCTAAATTATTCATTGGTGGCTAGCAAAATTTTCAAAATTTAACACTTAAATTATATTTCTTTTTCCTAATTTGTGTTGAGTTACTGTTCAACTATAGTGATGGAAATTTTAAATACTAATACACCTTTTTTTATTAAAAAAATAGTGATATTCATTCCTTTTATTAATTGATAGAGTACATCAGATGTAAATACAAATTGAACATCGCTAAAAACGAAAAAGAGTGAATCTGCGAACAAACTCACAACATCCAAGTTAATAACATACAATGACAAAATGCATTTAAATAATATGGTAAAGTGAAAGTGACAGGAATGTTCATGCTTTCGGATCTGTAACATTGACACACAAATCATTGATTGAATATGCAATTGATTGAAGTTGATATTTCAATATGTGTGTGTGTGTGTGTGTGTGTGAAGTTCCTTGTTTCAACACACCAAACAGTAACACCTGTAAACACTTTGAGTTTATATTTGTGTTGTTTCTTTTATGCTCTTGTTTTAGAGTATTTGAGATGTAGTTCAAATATTTACTTTGGAGAGTGTGGGTGTACTGGGGTCATGGGGTGGTTGAGAGTGAAACCTATGTGTTGTAACAATTTAACATAGTATTTATTCTCTGATTGCGGTTTTGACAACGGCCGTGGTTTTTTCTCCGGTTATTTTCCAACAACTGATATCAGAGCTCTTGGTTTCATTCTGGGAGGGATTTCGGTTGTGAAGAGCAACTGTAAACACAAATATAAAGTTCCATTCTTGTCTAGCTAGATTACCAAACAGTATAGTTAAATCCAAAGCAAAGGTAAAGCAGCATGCAGCAGCCAGCAGCCAGCAGCCACGTTGAAAGGAAAAAAATGAGTCAACATCAAATTCATGGAGAAAAGTATGCAAGCAATAGTATACTATTAAATTATCCTTGCATATCAAGTAAACTTATCTTCTACTATTATTGACGGGTTTTGCCTCTTAGTGTCCCACCGTTTGACTATTCAATTCTCAAACATGATCTCTTCTCTTTAGGTGTCGACTTGTTTTAGATTCTTTTATGATTTTTTTTTTAATTTTAATTTAATATTTTAATAGTTTTGGTTATAGATATTTTAAAAAATTATTTTTAACTTTAAAATAAAAAGCTAATCCTAAGAGTTTTTTAAGAATCTATTTTTTACTAGTCGAATTAAGACTTAGGGGACAAGGACTATTTTTTATTGCATGTGTCTCTGTATATGCGGTGGAATCTTACCCTTTCTCGACAAAACTATTTTTTAAATTTATATTTTTAATATTTTTATTCTAACTAGATTACAAAGTACAAACACATGCAACGTGGCAGCCACGTTCAAACAAAAAAGAGTTGCAGTCAACATCAAATTCTTGGAGAAAAGTAGCAGCCAAGTAATAATGTGCTCAGCGTGCCACCCTTTGACTCTTGATTGAGTAAATTTTGACCCACACTTTAAATTCTTATTAGGATAATAATCCTTATAAAACCAAGCATGGTAATGTCCTATCCATATATCACAATCTTATTGAACACCAAAAAAATGGATTTAGTCCTAAACTACCTTAACACTGCAACCATAGCACTCATTGCTCTAATTTCCCTCTTTTTCTTTCTATTTCGTTTCTCCAAAGTTTCTCATACCAAAGAACCTCCTATAATTTCAGGATCATGGCCAATACTAGGCCACCTTCTACTAATGAGAACACAAACACCCCACAAAACCTTAGCTGCCTTAGTTGATAAATATGGACCCATATTTACAATCAAGCTTGGTGCTACAAATGCTTTGGTACTCAACAATTGGGAATTAGCCAAAGAATGTTTCACTAAGAACGACATGGTCGTTTCGTCGCGCCCAAAACCGGTCGCGGTTGAACTCATGTCGTACAATCAAGCTTTCATTGGTTGGGCACCTTACGGTGCATATTGGCGCCAATTAAGAAAAATTGTTACCTTAGAGATTCTCTCAAGTCGTCGAGTTGAACTACTGAGCCACATTCGTGTCTCAGAACTTCAAACATCAATTAAAGAACTTGTTAAAGTTTGGTCTAATCAAGTGTCGGTACAAAGTACTGGTGGGTCTAATCTCGCTAGTACTAATGATTATGTATCGGTTGAATTGAAGAAATGGTTTGCACAATTGACATTAAATATGGTACTAAGAATGGTTGTTGGGAAGAGATGTTTTGGTGAAATGGTTGATGAGAAAAATAAGGAAGAAGCAATAAGGTTTTTGGATAATATAAGAGATTTTATGCGTTTAATTGGGACATTTACCGTAGGAGATGGTGTTCCAATTTTAAGGTTCTTGGATTTGGGAGGTCATGAAAAGCAAATGAAAGAATGTGCAAAGAAATTTGATAAATTGTTGAGTGAGTGGTTAGAAGAGCATCGTGAAAAGAAGGTTTTAGGTAGTGATAAGGTTGTGGGAGAAAGAGACTTCTTGGATGCTATGCTTTTGGTGCTTAATGACAAACCCATTGAGGGTTTTGAGGCAGATACCGTAATCAAAGCCACAACATTGGTACGTATAATATTTTAATTTATATTTTGCAATTTATAAATTGTTATTTGAAAATTAAAATATTTAATTTTTAGAATAAATAAATAAATTCTTAAAATAGAATTCTTACGAAGTTCTTAGAATTTAGAGTTGTACCTAATTCAACCCTACAAACCGGCTAGTAAGATAATGATTGCCCTCAGTTATAAATACATATTCGGATCATCTCACAATCGATGTAAGACTTCTTTAACACACTCTCTCGCGCCTAACGCTATTGTGCTTGTGGTGCAGATATAAATGGTGGTTGGTCGATCAGAAATTGATAGCAAACGACCCAATAGATAGTGGAAAAGCTCTGATACCACCTTAGAATTGAGAGTTGAACCTAACTCAACTCTACAAAATCAACTTATAAGATAATGATTAACATAATATAGATGATATTATAAAATATTACGAGACACTTTCTTATATTCTAACATAAATGTCTCATAAGAACTTGTTAATAAAGTCCTTAACTTATTTTGGAAAAGTACATAATGCCATGAGTGTTTTTTTATTTGAGGAAAAAAAGTTACAAGGAGATATTATATGATATTTTTTGGTTGCATATATCAAAAGTTACAAGGAGATATTCATTGGGGGCATTCTTCTTATGTAATTTGAAATTGTTTTTGTAGGAATTGATTATAGGAGGAAGTGACACAAGCGCAGGAACACTTACATGGGCAATGTGTCTACTATTGAAAAATCCCCATGTACTAGAAAAAGCAAAAGAAGAACTTAACACACAAATTGGAAAAGAGAGATGGGTAAACGAATCCGATATAACTAACTTAGTGTATCTTCAAGCTATAATTAAAGAGACGCTAAGATTGTATCCACCCGCTCCATTTTCATCTCCCCGTGAATTCACCGAAGATTGTACAATAGGTGGATATCATATTAAGAAAGGAACTCGATTGATGCCAAATTTCTGGAAGATTCATAGAGATCCTAATGTTTGGTCAGATCCGTTAGAATTCAAACCTGAAAGATTTCTCACCACTCACAAAGATGTCGATGTTAGGGGTCAAAATTTCGAGTTATTACCATTTGGAAGTGGGAGAAGAATGTGTGCTGGAATGTCCCTTGGTTTGCGTATGCTTCATTATATTCTAGCTACTTTTTTGCATTCTTTTGAATTCTTGAATCCATCTCCAGAATCAATTGATGCGACTGAAGTTCTTGAATTTACTAGCACTAAAGCTACTCCACTTGAGACTTTGGTTAAGCCTGGTTTGTCTCTCAAATGTTATGAAACTAAGTAATTTTATTTTAGTCCATTGTTTTTTTTTGCTTGTTTTGTTTTCTAGTGATGAATAAATGTTAGTTTTTTTAATGAAAATAAATGTTGTTAGTTAATTGTGTCTTCTAACACCATAGTAATAATAATTCGAATGCTCATTTATAATAAACTGTACTTGTATTCATTTCAATTCATTCGAATAATACTTATTACTTTGGCTCCATTTTATGTATTTTGGATGATAGTTTGATGTAATTGCAATTAAATTTCTCAGAAAAAAGTTTTCCACTCGTTTGTCAACATAAACATAAATAATGCTCTATTAATACTCACAAGAAATTGTAGCACAACTTGCACAAGTAGCTGAGATAGCAAAATGGGCCGGGTCAAATAATTTTGAGCCCGTTTATTAATCAGTGGTTTTTTATCCCGGCCCGCCCTTGCCGCCATACACTTACTCTAATTAGGCTGTCTGACCGAGCTACGGATAACCCATAAAATATATATGTACATTATTGCGATGTTTTCTCTCCCCACCTCCGTAATCTCTTTTTGACTTCCCAAAAATTCCCTCAAACAAAGAAAATTAGGGAGGTCAAAAAGAGATGAGGGGAGTGGGGAGAAAAAACATCTACTATTCCGAAACCTTGACTCGAGCATCAACTACCTCCCCGAAGAAGAAATCCTATATCAAGAGGAAAATAAATGTAACTCCTCGAATCCAAAGTTTCCTATGAAACCTTACCCAAGTCCTACTCCCTTCGGTCATTGTAATAAACAAAAAATCAATTTTGTATTTGGTCCGACCAAATACAACAATTTTTCAATAGATCTAAAAAGCAATTTTAACTTATAATAATTGTTACTATTATTTCCTCTTTCTTTTCATTATCTCTTATTCTTCTATTGTTTCTAATATTTCTACTTGCAATTTCTTTTTTAAATGTCAATTGTCAAACAGAAAATGATTTACATTTATTTGGTTGTTGCTGTTTGTTAGTTGCTTATTTTGTAACTATTTTTTAATGAGTTAATATGGTGCTAATGTATTACGACTACACACCAATCCAATGCGGACAGAGAGTCGGTTTTATCAGCTCTAATAAATAGTATAAAAATGTGAGAGACTCCTATTTGAAAAAAATGTTATTAGTATTCAATTGTGAGTTGATAGTCAGTCACACAACAATTAAAAATGGGTTAAATAGTCAATTCATCCGTGAAAATAATGGTGTTAGGAATATTCTTTTTTAACACTCGTTGGTTATATAGCGAGTGTGTAAAATTACAAAAACTGAGAAAAAATAGTTCGTTGACTACACTGCGAACGACATTTGTTTCTCTTGCTAATATTCCTGTATGTATCAGAAGGTTTTGCTAGTTAACCAGCAAACACGTTCCCCTTCGCTGACTAGGCGCAGCGACATACGGATTGAGAGCATGACTTACTAGCATTTGAGGAGTCAAGAGTGAACTGGTTATCTATTATGAACAACTTTTTGGTTCTTCATAATTGGAAGAGATAATTTCTACAAACTACTAACATACTACACTAAGCTCTGTCAAAAAAAAAAAAAACTACACTAAGCTAAAATAACTAGTTTCTTTATTGAATTTGCTTGATTCTTACATTCATTCAATGTTATCATATATAGTCTTCACATTCTAATAAACTAATGAGTCACAAAACATGATCTATCTAGATCCTTCTAGAATCACACGACTCATCATAGTCCTTAAACTATTTGGGCATATTCTATTCTCTTGGGCCTTATGATGTATGGTACTCCGTTTTAGATAGAGTACCGGTACCGGGTACGTACCGGGTACCGGTACGCGTATGGTACTCCCCCAGTACGCACCGACGCCGTACCTAGATTTTTGTTTTGTATTTTGTAATGGGTACACGAGTGGTACATCTGTGGTACGCGCGTGGTACACCAATTCAAAAAAACACTATTTTTTTTTCTTCTTTTTCTTTAATTTGTTTTTTTATATAAATATTTAGGTTTTTTATTTTTGTATAATATAAAAGTAGCACCTACCGCTAAAAAACAATAAAAAAGCAGCCATTGGAATTATTCACTCATTCATTAAAAATGAAGACTAAATTCAAAGAGAATTGAAGATCGAGTTTTTTTATTCATACAAATCTTCGTATTCTCTCGAGAAAGAGAAATAATAATACTTATAATGAAAGAGCAACAAAAATGTGGAATATTCGTAGAGATGAATGAGATTTATTTAATATATAATTGATATTTTTGATATTGCTAGTCTTTCTCACGATAAACCTAAACTAGAGGCCGCTCTTTTTAGTGATGATGGAGGTGGAAACAATGGACTCTTTTTGAGCTAATTGCTTTTTAATTTCATATTTTAATGTTTTTGAACCATTTGAATTACTTTTAAATTGTGGTGTGATATTTTTTATGTTTAATTATTTATTTTAACAATATAATTCTATTATTTGATTTATATAATTATATTTTAAAAAAAAATATAGGAACGTACCCGTACCTTAGTTTTTCTAAAAATGACGTATCCCGTACCAGTACCGGTACTGGATACCGGTACCGTACCCGCACCCGGGCAACATAATGGACCTAATATTGGATCATTACATTATCAATATGTTGGGGGAATGGTGCCGAGAGAAGCACAGTGATTTGGATGCCTTGAAATGGTCTAGAAATATGCAAACATTCGGGTTGAGTAAAAAAAACTAACTTGCTATCAAAAGACAGTCAAGTAATGATAGTCAAATTTTACAAAACCTAGCGTTTGATTGAGAATTTATATATTTATGTAAATCATCCAAATAAAATTTTAAGGAAATTTAAAATTTAGTATGCAGTTAAATAAATTTTTAGTCCAAAAAAATATAATGAATTTTTATTTTAGTCCCTAAAATTAAAATAAAAACGGAATATTTTTGACCCCAAAATTTTTAATTTTGTTTTTGGTCCCTTATGATCAACTTATATTCATGTTTTTTTCGAAAAGAAACTTATATTCATGTTAATGTCAAAATTATGACACTTTTATCAATTTATGTTTAAGACGTATTTTTGTTATATCTATCATGTTAAACCTCCATATTATGTTCAAAATATCAAAAGCATGTCAAAACTATGCCTACTTGAGACTAAAAAATAGTTTGCAAAGGACGAAAAACATCTTATTTTTGTTTTCAAGATTATCCGTGTTTAACATAAATCCTTAGTTTTGATATATTTCAGTAACATATTAAATGATTTAAAATATATGTAAAATTTTATAAAATTAATTTATATAATATAAATTTTCAACCAACCAAACAATAAGTTTTATAAAATATATATTCGTTAACAATTAGATAAAATATAGATTTCTATCAAAAAAATAAAATATATATTCGTTAACAATATTGAGCCTAGGATAACTAATCATTAGATGGTTTGTGATTGACGTCAGATTTAGTAGAGAGAAGGCTGTAATCACATAACACTAAAGATTTCCGCACCTACGATTGGAGAAAGCTGTAATCACATAATGCCAAAACTAACCATCGAACAAGATTGGATAATCCAATGTATTGGATACTGACCGTGAAAAAAAATAATATTTGAGCCTAGGATAGTTTGATTTTTTCCTAGTAAAATTAGTTGAATATATATTAACTTGTCAAAAGTGCCGTTGGAAAATTTTGAGGTGGACATTTGCCATTGAACCACGTTAATAATCAGGTGCATTCCTTTTCTCATCCAGATCAATAAAAAAAGAAAGTGGTTGAAAAGTATAAGATTAAGGTTGAAAATTATTGAAAATAAATGTTACTTTCCCATTTCCTTCTTAACTGTTCACAATTGAACCTTAAATTAAATTCCACTAGGAGTACTGTGGTAATAAAATATTTATTTGATTCAAAGAAAAATAAAATATTTAAAAAGCATCTTGATTCATCATTCATGAACGTCCACCTTAGATATCATTCAAAAATTTCTGACCATATCCGATATCCAATTATAATAGCATTATCTAAAAGACTAACGTGTATGAATAAAACGTGTACTAAATTGATCTTAATGATATGAAGTTTAAATTTTTTATAATTTTAACCCTGATTTTTAGGAAGTTGAACTGCGATGTAAGTAAAGTATGACAAAAAATTATTTTTACCAAAAATTAAATTTGAGTTCTTTTAAAAAATTTGTTTCGAAAAAATATCATTAACTACTTGAATTCAATTTCTTAAAATTATATGGATAAATTATAGTGTGTTTTTCTAAAATTGCAAGTATGGGAATGAATACCGTTACTATAGTACCCTACCCAGCCATGTCTAGTGGTGCCCCTTTTGAAAAAAACATAAAATAAGGAAGTTTCAACGTTTTGTGTAAATAAATTTTGAGTTGCATCATGATATATGAAAGAATTGTTTATTTTTTACCTTTTTGACTAGAAGGTATTTTTTACTTTAAACTATCAAAATTGATAAATGATTGATCGGCGTAATAGTAATTAACACCATATTTGGTAGAAGAACAACTGCAACTACAATCGAAAGAAGGTTGAAATCATCTGTGTTGGATATTGTGATAAAAAAAATTAAAATTGATTATTGTTTTTGAGGTTAAACATGTTTTTTATTCCTATAGTTTAACAAAGTTTTGTTTTTAGTCCCTAAAGATTTTTTCACACTTTTTAGTCTCTGAATATTTTCCAGTTAGTGTTTTTAGTCACTACTTTTCATTCAACTCGTGCATATCGATTGAAATTTTAATTTTTTTTTTCTGCAGTCATATTTAATACATTATATGAATCTCTCTTACAAAAATTTAAATTTTTTAACAAGAGATGAATTAAATATGATTTTTTAGTTTTTTGCTCATAAAAATTCATAAATAATACATCTTATATTAAAAAATTCTAAATTTTTATCGGATATGTTCTTATAATATTATAAACATAAATTCAAAAAACCATTAAAAAAATATGAAAATACACAAGAGTTTGATTAAAAGTATGGATTAAACACACTGACGGAAAAACTTCAAGGACTAAAAAGTACGAAAAAATCTTCAACGAGACTAAAATCGAAATTCTGAGATACTATAGGGATCAAAAATATATTTAACTCTTTTTCTTATTACTTATATTTGAAAGTTTTGATTTGGGTGCATGTATGAGGACTTGTACAATTTGTAAATATATAATCTAATCTTAATTTGGATTCAAATATATTAATCTTGTTAATGTCATTATTCATTAGCTGTTGGATTTGTTAAATTCATATTCATAAATAATGTTGAAAAGGAAAATCAAATTCAACAAAAGTGGATGTTTACTGTATACTACAAACCTTATGTAAAAGAATTATTTGCTTATCAATAAAAAATTTAAAAATTCTTGGACGAGACAAATCTAAATAATACTGTAATTATATACCTATCTGAGTAATATTTCCAACTTTTCTTTCCGTAGAAGTTTTTAAATTAAAAAAAAAAATCATTTTTTATAAGAAATAGTTTATGTAAGTTGGATTTCAAAAGTTTACTAGAATCAGAGTAAACCTCAAAAATCTAATGTCTTCATTTTATTTTGACTAATCCATCTTTTCTTTCTTGACCTAGCATTTTCCTCTATTTATATGCTAGGATTCAAGACAGAGAATAATCAAATCTAATAGAACCTCATTTAGCTATAATGGATTTAGTTCTAAGCAGCCTAATAAACACCACACCAATTGCCCTCCTAATATCTATAATTTCACTATTATTGTTGCTACTTGGATTCACAAAGTTTGCTCATATAAAAAACAATGAGGCACCAATTGCCAAAGGTGCATGGCCAATAGTTGGTCACCTCCCAATTTTTAGTGGCACACAACCACCCCATAGAGTCTTAGGTAGCTTAGCTGATAAATATGGACCAATATTCACCATCAAACTTGGTTCTAAACATGCTTTAATAATCAACAATTGGGAAATGGCCAAAGAATGTTTCACTACAAATGACATGGCCGTTTCGTCTCGCCCTAAGCTCGTTGCAACGGAACATTTGGCTTATAAAGGAGCCATGTTTGGCTTTGCACCCTACGGCCCTTATTGGCGCCAACTTCGCAAGATTGCAACTTTAGAGATCCTCTCAAATCGTCGAGTTGAACAACAAAAACATATTCATATTTCTGAAGTTCGAACATCGATAAAAGAGCTTTGCGATGTTTGGTCTAGCAAAAAGAGCGAGTTAAGTTCATCAAACTATGTGTTGGTGGATATGAAGGAGTGGTTTACACACTTAACATTCAACATGGTTCTTCGAATGGTTGTTGGAAAGAGATATTTTGGTGCAAAAACTAATGTTGAAGAAGAAGAAGCTCAAAGATGTGTACAAGCTTTGAAGGAGTTGATGCATTTGTTTGGGATAATAACAGTGGGAGATGTTATTCCAAGTTTGAAATTGTTTGATTTTGGTGGTCATGTGAAGGCAATGAATGCAACTTCTAAGAGATTGGACAAAATTTTAGATGAATGGTTGAAGGAGCGCCGCCATAACAAAATATTGGGTGAAAAGGTTGATGGTCAAGAACAAGACATCTTGGATGTGTTACTTTCTTTGTTTGATGGAACAACTATTGAAGGGTTTGATTCTGATATCGTAATCAAAGCCACAATATTGGTATGTATGTACGTATGTGTATACATATTTGTCTCACTATATTTAATTTGTTAAAATAAGTGCATAAATTAGATAATTTGTAACTAAAATTTTATAGTTAAGAAAGTAGTTAATAAATTTTCTAATATAAAGCCTCGTGAGTTTAACTCAGTTAGTAGGGATATTGCATTATTATGCAGGAGGTCGGGATTCGAACCTCGGTCATCCACTTATTCATTATAAGGCTAAAATTTTTAAAAACTAGACTACTTGACAAAAAAATAATAATTCTAATATGAACCTTTTGATATTAGTTCAAAGATGAACTTTTAAAATTAACTTGATACCACATGTTAATCCAATTTTCTATTAGGAAAACTTAAGAGCATTTTTAATGTGCAACTCACAATTGGTATTTTAAGTAGTTCATAGTGCCACATCATTTTAAACTAACCCACTCAGATTTTTTTTGAACTTTTGGTATTACATGTTGACAAAACTGAAAAACACACCGTTGGAGATGCTCTAATATTATTGTAAACAGATAACAACCAAAATGAAAATTGGTAAAGTTTTTTCAATCTCCATGTTTCTATTCAAAAAGTTAGTACGTGATATATCTTGGTTAAGTGTATGTTTTGTATGATGGTGAATATGTCAGAATCACGGTAATCTACCACATAATTTTCCAGAAACTATAGATTGTAGCTTTTAGAAAATCACAGTGGATCACCGTAAATATGACAAACCCACCTTAATATCAAGCATAAGTTAAGAAAAAGTATGTTGTTTTTGTAACACGACTTGAACTTCGTGAATATTTTCTTAGAAATGGGTGTTGGGCCTAACTCAACCCCACCAAACCGACTTGTAAGGTGTTGATTGCTCTCAATTTATAAACACATATTTAAGCCATCTCACAATTGATGCGGGACTTCTTTAACATATTTTAGTAAAATCATAATTCGTGCAAAAATGTCAGTTTGTTTTTTTTTTTTTTTTTTTAATTTATTTACATGTTTTAGCTTTATTTAAACCAACTTGTATACATACGTTTGAAGAAATGAATATACTAATTATTATCGAATTTGCACTTAATTTGCAGACATTATTTGCCGGAGGAACCGATACAAGTAGTGTTATCCTTATATGGGCACTATGTTTACTATTGAAAAATCCCCTTGTAATGGAAAAAGCAAAAGAAGAACTTGATATCAAAGTTGGTAAAGAGAGATGCGTCAACGAGTTAGATATAAGTAAGTTGGTATACATTCAAGCTATAGTAAAAGAAACATTAAGATTGTATCCACCGGGTCCTCTCTCAGGACCTCATGAATTTTCCGATAATTGCAATTTAGGTGGTTATCACGTTAAAAAGGGAACTCGATTAATCACAAATCTTTGGAAGATACATACAGATCCTAATGTTTGGTCAAATCCATTAGAATTCAAACCTGAAAGGTTTCTTACAACTAATAAAGATGTTGATTTTCGGGGTAATCATTTTGAGCTATTGCCATTTGGAAGTGGTAGAAGGATGTGTCCTGGAATATCATTAGGACTTCAAATGTTACATTTCTCTCTTGCTAGTTTTTTGCATTCCTTTGATATCTTAAACCCAACACCTGAACTTGTTGATATGACCGAAAAATTTGGATTAACAAACACCAAAGCTACTCCACTTGAGATTCTTGTCAAACCACGTTTGTCTCTCAATTGTTACGAAATTGTGTAATTTTGTGTTACAAGTGTAGTACTTGTTGTATGTCTGTTAGCACAATATTTATCTGTTGTGATATATATATATATTTTTAATTCATCTAAGTATGATAATGTTTATGTAGAATTAATGGTATAATACAATGGGTGGTCAATTTAGGGCTGGTTTGTTTCAGCTTTAAAAAAATAATTTTTTTTTGTATTTTCTAAAATATATTTTGTAAAACCGTTTTTTTAAATATTACAAGTTTTTTGTATTCATTTTTTTCTAAATTGAAACACTAATTTTGACATCATATAACATAAATGTACCTTATTGAAGTTCAAAATATAGTCAAAATCATAATTTTTTCAAAAAGTTGTATGTCAAAAATGATTTTTGGGGAAAATCTATTTGAAATAACTTCAAAATTAAGTGATTTTTTGAAATTTTGATATCCAAATTTTTTTCTTCAATAAAATGATGAAATACCTAAAATAACATTTTAAGAATAACTAATCAAAAAAATAATTAATTGAAGCTTTTATAAAAAAATTCTTTGTAATTTATTTTATTCAAAATTTTCTAACACGACAAAATCTACTTTAGAAAAATATGTATATATAAATGACACACGAGTCAAATAATAGAGGGAATTTTTTATCGCGAAAACATCATGAACCACCTTTTGCTTAAAAGTCAACCGTTTGACTCTTTGACTTTAATTTGAGTAATGAACAAACCGTTTTCTCTATTTCTTTCTTTATTAAAAAAAATATTCTTGAATCAAAATAATTTTGGACTTTTAATTTTTTTTTAATAAAAAAAATTAAAATACAATCATAATTCATGCGAATAGAGATGTAACGGGATATCCGATCCCCGTTAGAAATACTCGATCCTTATTGACTATGAATCTAAGGTTATACTTTATATCTTCGCTTAAAATTTGAATGAGTTTGAGGGAACCCGAACCTGAGCCCTACCCCGTTACCATGCCTACTTTCATTTGCTCTATGAAGTGAACAATTCGCTCACAGTTGATCGAAGAAGGGAGATGGAGAGTTGATCAAAGCAGAAGGAAGCCATTGTAGCTTCAGCAAAGGGGGATTATGACACGTGTTTAACAAAAAACGCAATTTTTTTCATAGAAAAATGAGTCTTTTTAATTTTTTATTTTTCACTATGGAGGTGAATTTTGTAAGGGATAAGAACATGTTTATAGAGATGGGTTTCAAACCTTAGTTAGTGGGCAAAATATCAAAATTTGGGGTTTGAAATTATGAACTTGGTGAAGGATTGGGGTTATAAAGAATATAAATTTAGGATTTGGTCTAAACTTGATGACATAGATGATGTTTTTCAATTGGATAAGGATGATGTTATCTATAGGGATGTCAATGGTAGGGTCGGGAGTGGGTTTACACTTAACAAACCCACACTCGAAACCACCCTTCGAATCCAAACCTAAACTCAAACGATGTTTGGGTGGTAAAACAAAATCCATACCTACACTTCCTGAACTCGACCGAAACCCGTCCCAAATTCATTGATTTTTGCCTTTTCATGACAAGATTCAAACATTCATTTTTTTTTTGCAACAACGTAAAATTGTAAATAAAATCCTGTACAACACATTGAAGCTATGTACCAGAAAATTCATAAAAGTTACACATATATACATAGGAGTAATTAGGAAATTTAAAATTTAACCGAATGTGATTCGAGTTTCGGATGCAGGGTTGAGTGATTCCAAACCCGAACATGTGGTATCGGATGTCATCCGAACCCAAATCCAGCCAACTCAGATATTTGCCTATTGACTCGAATTCAGATTTAGCATTCTCTTCTATATTCTTCTTTTACTATTTGTTTTATTATGGATCCTCCAAACCTTCTCTTAGCAAAGAGGCCCCTATAGTTCAAGGGGCATGGCCAATACTTGGTCACCTCCCACTGTTATGGCCTTCAAAAGGAACATCTCATAGAACCTTAGGTGGATTAACCAACAAATATGCCCCATTATTTTCCATTAAGCTTGGTTCCAAACGTGCTTTGGTAATAAGTGATTGGGTAATGGCTAAGGAATGTTTCACCAAAAATGACTTAGCAATTTCCACTCGTCGTAGACTTGAATCAACTCAACATAAGGCTTACAATGGAGCCATGTTTACATTAGCACCCTATGGTCCTTATTGGCGCCAAGTGCGTAAAATTATAGTAGAAACTCTTTAAATTAATACTCGGTAAATTAATAAACTCCGTAAAATAGTAAAATAATAAATCTGTCCGGTCCCGACTTGGGCCAATGTAAAAAATTGAAAAACTCGATAAAATAATAAGATAATAATTTTTCGGGAGATCCCTTTATAATCTTTGGTCCCAAGAAAATCATAAATTAATAATTCATAGAAATTGAAAAAAAATATTACACTCTATTGAAATATGATTCAATAGTTATCTGTTTTCCTTTAAAGTTCAAGTCTATGTGGAACTCATCTCTAATCTTTCTTATTGCATCCAATAGCTCAGTTGTTGTATTTTTGTATTGTATCATAAAGTTGTGAAGAGTGTTCGACGTCATAAGTTCCTAGTATTTATTTTTTATCCTAGTAGTATTTAAAGTCATTATTGATTTCCAATGCATATGAAAACATAGTTACTAATTTACGTTGAGTCCCAATGTTCGTTGCAACGTAATTCTAAGAGACATAGACTAATTTATCTTTTTGTTTGGTATGTATAGTATAATTACTTAAAAACTTTTTAAATTAATAATTATTAATTTATCGATAAATTAATAATTCTCTCAGTTAATAAATTTTTCCGGTCCTGACATTATATTAATTTAAAGAGTTTCCACGGTACAACTTTAGATCCTCAGCCATCTGCGCTTGGAGCAATTACAACATTTTTGTGTCATGGAAGTTCGACATTCGATTAAAGAGCTCTACAATGTTTACAAGTCATCAAACCATGTGTTGGTGGACTTGAAGCAATGGTTTGCTCAACTGAGTTCCGACCACTAGTAGAAATATGACATATTACATAAGGCTTTTACATCTGTCTAAGGTATGTCAGATGTAAAAAGCTTTATGGAGTGGTGTTTGCATCTGGTTCCAATAGCCACAGAAGTGAAAAATATATGGACAACACTTTTTACATCTGATATTAATATGCCAGATACAAAACTGAACGCGGTGGCAGTCTTGTAATTATAACGAAAAATATCTAATTTAAATTTATATCTGGCCATATATATAGTCAGATGTAATAAGTCAGTTTGAGTGAAAAAAAAAATATTTGTTTTTTTGGAATCAATAATAAGTCATAAAAAACAGAAGACATTCTCTCTCTAAAAAAACCCTAGCTCTGCCTTCTCTCTAATTTCTTCAGCCGTCACCCACTCCCTTCCATCCAAATTCATTTTTAAACATGTAGCATCACATATGGTGGTGCGATGAGCGGCGTTTGGCCCTCCGCACCACCCTTCTTTCTATTCCGGCGACACTGATTTTGTGGGGTGGGTTTTTTTGGCGGATCTAGTTGGTATTCGGGTGTCTCGACATTGACTTCTTGTTTTGGGGTGGGTTTTTTTGGCGAATCTAGTTGTACCGTGTACTGTTCACGGTGGTTTGGTTCTCAGTGGTGGAGAGGTGGTTGTTGGTTGCTTCGGTTCGGCGACGGTTTTGGTGGCGCTTCGGTTCTCTCTTGAACCCTATTCCCAAATCGCAAAATCGCAGGTAGTACTGTTCTTGAACCCTCTCTCATAATGATTTATGATTTGTGGTTTAAAGATTTTTTTCACAATCTAGAACACCCGTTTCTTTGATTTCCCATTTGTATGGTATATCTATATCTACCTATCTATCTATATGTATCTATTATATATTTCGGAGTCATAATTTAATTAATAATTGATGTCATTGATTATCATTCTGGACACTTCAAAGTGATAAAAAGTGATTCAGGGTCTTTAGGAATGAGAATTATTATTGTTAGCTTCATTTTGAGGAGTTTTGTCTGTACTGCTGACACTAATGATGTGAGAGAACTAAATGTATCATACAATATTTAATTGAAGATAGACAAAGGTGAAACAGAGGCTTAATATGTAATAATTATAATAGCTAGATAAAATGATGCACATGGGATTAGACGTTCTAGGACAGAGTTAGGAAATATACTTTTGTGATATAACTATTATATTAAAACTTTCAAATACAACTCATTGCAGGGGGTAGAGTTAGAACTGTCCAATTATACTAAAACAAGAGAGCTTTATTTGGATCCTGTTGATCATGAACCATCCAAATATACTTTTGACTTAGAATTATTTTGCCGTCACCCACTACTTTTGAAACTCATTATTCTTAAGTAGTGTTGGGGTTCTGGTGTTTGCTTGCTGATTATTTCTATAATTCATAACTCATGCTTCGAGTTTGTATGTGCTAGATATGATCTAAACTGTTTAAGGCAGGAACAACTTATGCATATTGGCTGAATGGAGTTAAACTCAGTAAGTTACTTGGGGTTGGTTTTATTGTTACATTGCTAAATTGTAAAGTTATGCATGAAAACTGGTGTATTTTTTTTCTTCTTTTTTTGTGGCTAGTTCATTATGGCTAATGGTATGTTAGTGAGGGTTCTCATTTATACGGATGTTACAAAGTTCTCTATTTTAACTCTAGAACTGACAGGAGACTTTAACTTACAGAGTTGCTCCATAATGTTTATGCAAGTTATCCGCAGTACATGGAAGTTGTAGAGTTAAACAGCGTATTCGTGACGAAATCCTTGTCATAGGTAGATATGATTTTGTAATATGTCAGGTAATATTGTCATACCCCAATTTTTGACCTAAGATCCTGCCTCATGTCCATGTGTCATGCCTTTTTGTCCGGGATTTTACTTCGCTTTTTCAAACGAAATTTCGGCAGAGAGGTATTTTAAAATACCTCATTTTTGTGTTCATTTATTATTTATATATTTATATTATTATTATTTTTGTTTTTTCAATTTTTATTATTTTTATTTTATTATTCAGTTTTATTATTATTATTATTTATTTATTTGTTTTTTTATTTTCTTTATTCCATTTTTCTGTTTTAATTAATTAAAAAAAAGTCAAAAAAAGTCAAAGTCTTGTTTTGTTCTGAATTTTTGGGTCACGGTCAGTCTGTCTTCTTCCCCAAAGGGGGAGATTCCATTTCAACTAAGCAAAGGACTTCTCTGCATTTCCTCAATCATCCACAACCCTAAATTTTTTGGGTTATAAAGCAGAACCAATTTTCTCAGACAAAAATTGGGGGGCAGAACACATAACTGAAACCCTAAACTTTTTTTTCTTCAAACACAGGAGGCAGCCGCAACATAAAAAAACAACAGATTCAAACCCTAATTTTCTCATCTGAGAAAATCACCATACCAAAAAAGGGAACCTTAATCATTCAAAAATCCCAAAAAAAAAAATCATCACATAACCAACAAATCCAGTGAAACTCAGAAACAAAATCACGAAATAATCATCATCATCTTCATTCATGAAGAACAACCCAAAAAAAAATCAATGAACTTTTATCAAATCAAAACAACAAACCTTTCTCAACCAAAAATCAGAAACCAAACTCAAATCCATCGCCACCGGCCAGATCTGGAACCAAACGTTCCGCTGAAGATGACACCAAGCAATCAAACGGAATCAAAAAGAAACGGAAACAGAAGAGAAGAAGAGTAAGAACCCAAAACGGCGAAGGTTGAAATTTTTTTTGCAATTCCTATTCTGTTTTTTTTTATTCGATTTGGGTTTGATTTGGTTTAAGAGACAAATTTGTGTATACTTGAGTTATTTGTTTTGAAAAAAATGGAGTTATGAGGTTTAGAAGAGAAAAACAGAATGAGAGAGAAGAGGGTGAGAGATGAGCGGCGGCCATGAGAAGAGAGAGAAGAAGATTGAAAAAATGAAATTTTTTTAGGGTTGGGGGTATATATACCCTGGACCAATCCAGTGTGTGCCAGTCCATGGTCTTATGATGCACCAGCGCCTCCTGCCCTTTCAGATCTGGATCAAACGTCCCAGATCTCATCTGGCTATGATTAAATCAGGGCTGTCTGATTTAATCAGACGTCCCTGATTAAATATGAAATATCTCTTCATCACGATCTCTTCTTGATCAAATCTGGGATGTCTGATTAATCAGACGGCCCAGATTTCGTCTTCCCTTTTTTTTTGCACAAAAAGGCAGCGCCCTTGGGCCTTGTGGGCTGGGCCTACTCAGGTTTTGCTATCCCCACCCCCTGTTTTGCTATTAACACCCCTGCTATATTTATTTTTTTTATTTTATTTATGTGTTCTATTATATTTGAAGGTCATTTAATTTATTTATTTTGTACATTATTTATATGTTATATGCTATGTTTAAATATCAAAAACGTCAAAAAAAATATGCCATGTTATTTATCTTGTTTATTATTGCTTAAATATAAAAATGCAAAAAAAAATATATGTATATGTATATTGTTGTTTTTATATTGTGTAAGTCCAAAGGAAAGGGGAAATTTTTCGTTAACCTCGTGTTGCGATTTTTTTTTTTTTTTTTTTTTTGCGAATTTGCTTGTTCACTTTTTTTGACCTTGAAATAAAAAATCATTTTTATTTAAATAAAAAAAGAATGAAAAAGGAGTGGTTTGGCGGATGACTTTTCACTCTCCGGTGACTTCGGATTTCCTGCCGGATGGCTTGCGGTCCGAATAACCGACGTTCTAAGAATACAATTTTTCTTAACATAATAAAAAGCAAAAACATTCAAATATTTTCAAAAAAATAAATCCTTTTTATAATAAACTTCGACTTTCGTCGAGAAACCTTTTTTCAAACTTTTTTTCAATAAATGCTCTAACACATTTAAGCATATTTAAATATTTTCAAAAAGACTAAAAAATACAAAACAATCCAAATTTTTTGCCGCTTGGCTTTTCAATTTCAAACTTTTTTTTCAAAAAGAGTTTAGACGTGAGTCATCTCTAGTTGAAATTCATTTCCCCACGACATATGGCAGGAAAAGATATAAACTTTTCAGTATGTTCGTGGCGGATTTAAAAGGAGTTTAAACTTAAGATGACGACTCGTCTTTTCTCCTAAAATCAATCAAACAAACCATTTTTACAAATTTTACCCCGAACTACGAGATTTTGATCCCTCGCGGGTACGTAGTGCAAAAGACCTTGTGTCTTCCCAATTCAAAATTAATAAAACTTTTTTTCTTTTCTTTTGAATATCCCAAAATTAATAAAAAAATTCTCTCATCGTTACCCAATCATTTATAAGCAAATTTTACAAGCAAAACATTTTAGCACAAAATACATATTTTTACAAGAGGTTCCCGTAGAGTACTACGGATACATAGGATGCTGATACCTTCCCTTTGTATAACTAACCCCCGAACCTTAAATCTCTAAATTTTTATTATGGGTTTATTCGATCTTTTCCCCTTCCCTTGGATAAATTAAAGCTCGGTGGTGAATCATAATTTTTGAGAACCAAAGCTAACCAATAGCTTGGCGTCCAAAAATCACCGCGACAAATATGACATAATTTTTAGAGTTTATACTCTTCTCATTGTGGGTTTAATATTGGTGTTTTTTATTTAATAATTACTTGCATTTGGGTTTCTCTTATCTGGAAGTTCTAGATCGCATAATCTATGTTTGCATCCTATTATTATTCTACCAATAAATGCTGCAAAAAGAACCAAAAGAATATTGATTCTATTTTTGTTAACTTGTTAATTCTGAAACTATGCAGAAAGAAATTCTCCAAAATAAATGGCTTCATATCTGTCACCCTTTTTCTCAGGTATATGCTGGATTAGTACACATAAGCCTGAAGCTGTATATTAATTGCTTCAGCACACATGTTAATTTTTCCATTAACCAATCTTTATATAGTTGTGATTGTGTGTTTACTTTGGCTTGATAATTTTTCCAATGATCTTTTGTAGAATGACTTGTTTAACCAAGTAGGTGCAGAATGTAGCAGCATCTTGTAGAAATCTTTGGAGGCTCGTTCAAATAACGAAGTGTTCAGTTTAGAAGGTATGTCATGTCTTCATGATTTGATTACATTAGTTATTACTATGTTTACCTCCATATTTGCATGGATAGCAATATATTTATAGTCCATAGGAGTTTCAGTTTCTACTTTCTCTCCTATTTGCGTTTATGTTTCTTTTGTGCAGTAAACTATATGGATAGCAATATGTTTGTAGTGGTGGTTTAGAAAACTTCAAAGCTTTTCACTCGCCTTTCGAAGCAGTTACGATTACTGTTTCAGTCAGTTTTCATCAACGAGTGAAACTCTCACTTACTGAATCATTCTCATTGCAAGTGAAGCTCTCATTCCTCGTCCCTTTTCACTCGTTGAAGCCTTCAATCCATTTTCGCGGATATGTAAGTTTCTGATTCCCATTCTTTTTTCCTTTCGATTTATGGATATTTGATTTTCTGGTTCTAAAAATCTGTTATAAAGCTTATGGATATTTGTTTTATGGAAATTTGATTTGATTTATGGATATTTGATTTAGCATTAGTCCTTTTGTGAAGTTATTTTTATGGATATGACTTATGCGTTCTGTTTGTGTCTATTTTACCATACACTGATATCAAAATACTGATGCCATTTTAGAGTAAATTTTAAGCTTAAGAAAAGGTTTAAATCAAAATGACTTGATTGGTATGTTAACAAGACTTAGAGAATGTATTTGATGCTAGCAAATTGCTATTGCTTGAAAGCAGCTTAGAGTGTAATATTTGAAGTCTATTTCAACCTTAGTATTATCGGTACAAAAAAATTGCATTCTCATTTAAATATTTTTGGGTTATGCGTAGGATGAAAGGGGTAAGGAAAAGTGTATAATGAAGACATTGAACAATGACAGAAATCTATGAAGTCAATATGTTAGTCCACAAAATTCACTTACATTTTTTTGTTCTTTCTTTGCAAATGAGTCCTATTATACCTCATTCTTATACATTTTAATCTCAGCTTCAAGTGGAGAAATGAAAAAATGAAAGTATCAATCGGAACAGAATATACATTTTTTTAAGTAATAATTAATTATATATTTACATATTGTAGGTGTTCAATGATCCCACGTCATTAACAGATGAGGAGCTGTATGAATTGTGAAACCGCTGGGCAACTTGTTTTCTTGACCTATTTAATCCTAAGGTAGATTATGATGATGCCGGTTAGGAAGCTTAGGAGCCAATTATGTTTGTGTTTTGATTAGTATTAATTATGATGATACAATTAATTAGTATTAATTATGACGGTGTTTTGATTTGTATTTTGGTTAAGTTGAATTGTAATGACATTTGATATTATAATGACATTTGATGTGTTTGTTTAATGTTGAAATTATTATATGTTGTAAGGGTTGAATGTTGAATTGTAGTGGTATTTTGAGATTTTTAAAAAAAAAAAGTGGATTTAAAATAAAAATTAAATAAAGTAAATATTTCACATGTGGTGGACTTGGTCAGATGTAAAATGTCCAATTTAATTAAAAAAAATTCAAATGTGTATACTTACTACATCTGGTGGAGTTAAGTCAGAAGTAAAAGGTGTTGTTTTTACATCTGACGCGAGTCAGATGTAAAAAGTGTATACTTACTATATCTCGTGCGTTTACATCCGTTTTACCGTCAGATGTAAAAACTGTTTTTGGGCAGATGTAAAAAGTGTTTTTTCTACTAGTGGACATTGTTCTTCCAATGTTAGTTGGGAACCAATTCTTCGATGCTACAAGCTTGATCGGCAAGGAAAAAGCACAAAAATGTAGACAAACTTTGAGTGAGATGTTACATATGGTAGGAGTATTCACGGTGGGAGATGCTCTTCCTGTTTTGAAATGGTTTGATTTTGGTGGCCATGTGAAGGCCATGGAAAAAGCTTATAATTAGATGGACAATATTCTAGGTGAATTGTTGGAGGGGCATCGTCGCCATAAAAAGACTTTGAGTGAGAAGGACAATGTTGATCCTGATCATCAAGATTTCATGGATATGTATTGCTTTCCAATCTTGATATGGAACAACAATTGAAGGATTTGATTCTGATATATACCACAATTAAAGGCACAATATTGGTATGCATATTACTCTTAGAATTTAGAATTGAGAATTAAGCTTAACTCAACCTTACAAAACCGACTTATAAGAAGAGTAAAATGTTAAATATCCCTAAAATTTCAAAATTTGTTAAATACCCCTTTCAAATTTGGAAATAGACAAATACTCCATGAAATTGTAAAATGTCAATCAAATTGTCCCCCGCTCCATTTACTTCATCTATTTTGATGAAGTGACTGTTAACTGCATACGTTCCACGTCACACGAGGGAGATAATTGATCAGGATACACGTCACAGGAGGGTAATTAATTAAAATTTGCAAAATCAGGAGGCTAATTGAATGAAATTAGAGCAATTAGCCCATTGATTTTGCAAATTTTAGTCAATTATCCCATTGACATGTATTTTAATCAATTACCTATGTATGTGACACCACATTGGCCGGTGCCACGTATGCCGTTAACCGTCACATCATCAAAATAGAAGTAGTAAATGGAACAGGGGGCAATTTGATTGATGTTTTACAATTTTAGGGAGTCATTTGCTTATTTCTAAATTTCAAGGAGGTATTTGACAAATTTTAAAATTTGAGAGCGATATTTGACATTTCACTCATTACAATAATGATTACTAGTTTAATCATAATGCTATTTCAATTCCAATAGTGACATTTGATCCCATCATGGTAGTTTACTTTATTTCTTGATTTTTTTTAATTTTAAAATTCGATATCTGGCCTTAGGAACTATTAATTTCATCACATTATGGCAGCTTCACTTGGATTTTTCTTCAAGAAGTTGAAAATTCCTTAAATTTTCTTTGTTAGTCTAAATGCACTCAAGTATGTTGGGACAAAAATGACCAAAATATATATTTTAGAAGATAAAGACTTAAATAAACTATGTACCCAAAAAAGAAAACTTCAATAAACTTTTTTATGACAAACAAAAAAGCTATGCAACAAATGCAACGGAACTCTTAACTACAAATCTACAATTAATACTTTCTCTAAATAAACTTTATGGTACAACTGAAATTGCTTAATTAGTAGTGTCTAGCAAAATTTTCAAAAATTTAACACTTAAATTATATTTATTTTTCCTAATTTTTATTGAGTTACTGTTCAACTATAGTGATGGAAATTTTAAATACTAATACACCTTTTTTTTTTTATTAAAAACATAGTGATATTCATTCCTTCTAATAATTAATTGAGTATATCAGATGTAAATACAAATTCAACATCGCTAAAAACAAAAAAAGATGAATTTGCGAACATTTCAGTCACTTTAATTTTACCATATTATTTGTAGGCATTTTGTCATTGTCAATGACAAAATGCCTACAAATAATATGGTAAAATTAAAGTGACTGGAATATTCCGGATCTGTAACATTGACACACAAATCATAGATTGAATATGCAATTAATTGAAGTTGATATTTCAATATATATGAACTAAACAAACACCGCAATAAGACGGAAAATCAAACAACATCATTCCAAATCAACAACCAACACAACGCCACATTTAAACGAGAAAATCACAATAAAGAAAGCAACTAAAAAAACTCAATCAATGTAAAAATAACTTATTTAGATTAAAAAGAGGAAGAAACAAAATATGCAAATGGGTGATTTTATGTCAAAAGTGGTCTAATAAAACCACCTCTTCATGGGGAAAAACATATTGTAAATAGTATAAATTATCTCATTTATGTACCATAAAATTAACTCAAAAAATAAACATATTTGCGACAATTTTCTCATACTCTTCATCTCTAGTTTTATGTCTTGCTCTGATCTGAAGCGTTTATCAATTATACTATTGGACCGGGTGTAAATATAAATGATGTATTTAGCAAAAGCCCAAACATTATTTGACGATCTATACAACGGTCCAATACAACGGCCCAATATATATGCGAAAGTCAAGCCCAAACTTCTCATAAAGGCGAGACCAAGAGGGCGAGACCCCTACCCCTTAGGGCGAGACATGGTCAAAAGGCATGTATTGCACGAAATTTTACAAGCAGGCTTAGCGCCTTTACCTCCTCCCAGGATGAACAACACTGTCATGGGGCCAGACACCGAGGCGTGGTGTGCTTATCACAGATGCAAAGGCCACGACACTGAAAGATGTTTTAGGTTAAGGGTTTTGATTGAGGATCTAATCAGAAGCAGTCATCTGAGGAGGTTCCTAGAGGACGCCGCCAAGGGACAAATCGCACTCCCAAAACAAATTCCCTACCAACAGAAAGGCGAAGGCGATGGAGGAAACAAAGGAGAAAAACATCGGGTAGTAGTTAACACAATATCTAGAGGATTCACAGGAGGAGGCGAGTCCAATTCGGCTAGAAAGCGCTATGTCAGGCGATCTAGGTTTGAAATATGCTCAGTGGGAAATTCAACTTTTCCCCACACCCCTGAAATCTCGTTCAACTCGGAGGATGGACGAGACGTCATCCCTCATGTTGACGATCCTTTGGTGATACAAGTTCAGATTTTGAACTGCGATGTCAAAAGAGTTCTTATTAATTCAGGAAGCTCCACAGAAATCCTATACTGGGACGCCTACAAGGCGGTGCGCCTATCCGACGCACAGCTGAACCCCTACTACGGTAGGTTAGTGAGATTTGCAGGCGAACAAGTGGTCGTCATGGGTCATATCACCTTATACACTACTTTTGGCGAGGAGGAGAACACCAAAACAATTAAGGTTAGATATCTGGTGGTTAAGACACCTTTCACTTCATACAATATTATCATTGGAAGACCAGCGTTCAACATACAATGTTCAACAAACCAGTGGTCCAGTGAAAAAGGAAAGTTGGAGAAGAGCGAAGAGCAGCCATCACGGAAGAGGTGGCTAAACTGAAAGAGGCGGGATTCATAGAAGAAATCAAGTATCCCACTTGGTTAGCAAATGTAGTAACGGTGAAAAAGGCAAACGGCAAGTGGAGAATGTGTGTGGATTTCACAGACCTGAACAAGGCCTGTCCTAAGGATCCATATCCACTGCCAAACATTGACAGGTTAATTGATGGAGCCTCAGGTTACAAAACGTTGAGTTTCATGGATGCTTACTCCGGCTACAACCAAATCAAGATGCATCCCATGGACACCGAACATACAGCTTTCATGTCTAACACTTGTAACTATTTTTACAATGTTATGTCTTTCGGCCTGAAGAACGTAGGGGCCACTTATCAACGACTGATGGACAGAGTATTCGTGGAGAAAATAGGGAAGAATCTGGAAGTTTACATCGATGACATGGTAGTCAAAACTCAGAAAGAAGGCGAGCACGATAAGGATCTGGATAACATTCTGAAATCAGTCAGAAAGTACAACATGCGGCTCAATCCGGCCAAATGTTCTTTTGGAGTTCAGGCTGGCAAATTTCTGGGTTTTTTACTCACACATAGAGATATAGAGGCGAATCCAGATAAATGCCAAGCCATCATCAACATGAGGAGCCCTACCTCCGTTAAAGAGGTACAACAACTAACAAAGCGAATATCAGCACTATCCAGGTTCTTATCTTGTTCAGGCTAGAAGGCGTGTCATTTCTTTGCCACATTAAGGAAAAGTGAGAGGTTCACTTAGAGCCCTGAGTGTGAGGAAGAATTTCAAAAACTAAAGGTATTCTTAGCCTCACCTCCCATCCTTACTCGCCCTGAACAGGGCAAAATATTATACCTTTATTTGGCAGTATCTGAGAAGACACTCAGTTCGGCGCTGGTGCAAGAGATAGGAGGAGAAGAGAAGTCCATCTACTTCGTGAGTAGAACACTGAGAGGGGTGGAAACAGGATATCAGAAGATTGAAAGACTATTTTTAGTAGTGGTAATTGAAGGTGCGTGGAGAAAACACAAGAAGGGGGGTTGAATTGTGTTTTGGATATTTAAAAACTTTCCAAGATATTTAAACCTTTTCAGAGTCTTTAAAGCACAGCGGATTATTCACACAATTAACTTATGACGTTATGAATGATGAAGGAGTAAATGAGAGAGTGAGAGAGAGAAGAACACACAACAATTTATACTGGTTCCCCTCACAAATTGAGAGTACTCCAGTCCCCTTGTTTCCAAGAGAGTTTCACTATAATCACAAGGATTACAATAGTTGCTCAAGCACACAAGCTCAAGACTTCCTGCTCTTAGTCACACAAGACATAGAGACTTCCTTGCTCTGATCACACAAGATCAAAGACTTCCTTGCTCAAGCACACAAGCTTGAGACTTCCTGCTCTAAGTCACACAAGACAGAGAGACTTCCTTGCTCTGATCACACAAGATCAGAGGCTTCCTTGCTCAAGCACTCAGGCTCAAGACTTCACTGCTCTAATCACTAAGATTGAGACTTACGTGCTTCTACACTAAGCAGAAGACTTTCTTGCTTCTACACTAAGCAGAAGACTTACTACTAACTTAAGAGCTTAAAACTTATTACAAACATAATAACTTCAGAGGCTCTAAGCTAGTTTCTATGCTCACTTCATTTGAGAGATATTATCTATTACAATTCAAATTCTCACTTTCTTCTGAGAGATTTTATCTAATGGTGAGCGCTAGTCATCAATTATTTCTTTGGCATATTTGTATGAGTTGAGAAAGACATTGAGACGTTGGAGAAATTCCCGTTGTAAATTGGACAGCTGTAGACTTTGAAGATCCGTTGAGTAAAGCCACGTCTTCCTTTGTAGAGAAGCTTCTCCTTTGCTGTCTGTCCAATAGTACAGTTATAAGGTACAACTAGTTCCTAGAGAGAGGGATCACATCCTTTGTGACCGTTGCAATTTAGTTGACCTTAGAACAAGTCATCAGGCTTGATAAGTTGTAGTTGATGTAGCCCTCTGATGACTGGGAATTCTTTTGCTTCTGATGAACCTTTGATAACTTGGAGTCTGATTGGTCTTTGAATGGTTGGCCTCTGATAGTCCTTCGTAATTCAGCTTCTGAACGCCTTCATCCTCTTAATGACTCATGACTAGCAGACAACCTCTGAACTCTTGTAGGCCTCTGAACATCCTTGAGCTTCTAAACTCCCCTGAGTTCCTGAACAGCTTCAGACGTTCTGATCTACTTTGAGCTTCTGAACTTTGTACAGCTTCTGACCACGTTGTAGCATCTGAACTCTTTTAGAGTTTAATCATTCAGACTTCCATTGGTTTCATCAGAGTTTAAATTAAGTGTGCTCTTGATTAAACATTGAATTCTCCTGCACTTAATTTAAACATGAGTACCATCAATTGTCCATTTAATACTTTGTTATCATCAAAACTTAAGGGTGTGTATTAACACATATTTTGTTCCAACAATCTCCCCCTTTTTGATGATGACAAACACAAGTATTAAATACAATTGTTGTTGATAAAAATCAGCTATGTTGACATTAGGCTTCTGAGTTTTGCAAGCTCCCCCTAAGTCTGATAACCCATAGGGTTAGGTTTGTAAGCTCCCCCTATTTTGTATCCATAGTTAATTTTAATCAGTTTTAGAAATACTTTATTATATGACTTAAATTATTCATATTTCACTATGTAAAGAACAAGGTTTGCAAGCTTCTTCTTTCCATAGTGTGATAATCTTTGAATAAGGTTGCACCCTTACTCAAGAACTAACTATGAATAATAAACTTCAATTAATAAATGCATTCTCCTTGAAAATTAAGCCCTTAATGCAGATGCAAGATGAAGCAATATTTAAATTGAAGCAATATTTAAATTGAATGACAAAATAGGATCATTGGCGCTTAGAGACTTCTACATACACACATGGTTCTGATGGTTATCATTAACAGCTTCAGAGTCCAAAATATTTGAAAACAGTTCAGAGCTCTTTAGTACAATATTTTGAAATCCTCAAAGATCAGATTGTCATAACACAGCATGTACCTCATGCTACTATTTTGACCCCTCTCCTACGTTCTCTCTCTGAAGCACTACAAGGCCCTAAAAAGCCAAGTAATTTCGCTTCTTCCAACAATTGATTTACCAATATTCTTTCTCCCCCCTTTGTCATTATCAAAAAGGTAATATAAGCAATTAATAGAAATTCAACTTTCCATGCCGTCAAATCAGGAGTGGTTGAACACATTTAATACTCGGCCATTGAATTATGCTTATAAAAGGAGAGAGATACCTAGTCATTTTACTCACACAGAATAATCTTAGGTTATTGATAGATCTCTTGAGAAAAAAAAATGAAACGCTCAGAGAAGAAGAAAGTAGTTTCAGTGAGAGTCAGTCAAGATAGGAGAAAACACAAAGAAGAAACATCAAGAAGAACAAAGCCAAAGCCTGAAATTCCGCTTACTTCAGAGTCTGAACAAGCAGATTCTCATACAGAGTCTGAAGAATGGGACTCTGACTGGTTAGAGTATTTCAGAACAAATTTTCCTGAAGAAGACCAAGCTGATGATCAAATCTTAGATGAACTAAAATCTTCTCCTAAGGAAGAGTCAGTTGACTCATATTCCCCAAGAGAGGTGCCATCCAAGCTGGGTCACCCAATCCCACCATCTAAGGATACCAGTTGATTATCTTTAGAAATTTATGTAACAAATACTCATTTTTAATAAAATTATTTCTTTGGCTTGTTGTAAATTGATGTTTTTATTGTGTATACTCTCTTACTTTCCAGTTCCAATCCTTAAGATTAACCAATTATTTGTGCAACAATACTTATTTTTAAGATAAAGACACTAGGATTAACATAATATGAATAAATATTTCAGAGTAGCACAAGGAAATCAAAGAACATACAGATATATGAACTTAATCTAATGATGTGCCTAACAAAATATTAATCAAGATATTTATTTTAAGCAAGCAGGGGGATCCTAGGAAGTTGATTGGGGTTGGTTACAAAGCAAAGCTAGAATTTTTGTGATTTCCTTCTGTTTAGCATTAACTACCTCCATCAGCTCTCCATGTCTTTTCATTTCAGCCTCATACAGTGGGTTTCTAATGTGCACTTGATTGGCTCCTAGATTATCCACAATAGGCTCATTTAGTCTTTCCTCAAGTGATGCTATCTCTTCCATTAGATTTTGCTTATCACTTGTTCTTACAGAAGAGGATCCAGGTTGATTCCTCTCTGTGTCCTTTTGAAACTGAATGACCTCTTCAGCCATTGTGTTCTTTCCCCTGTCACTTCTCCTCTACTCTTCAATACAAGCCTCTTGGAGACTGTGCAGCTTCTTTACCAAATCCTCAGTTAGGCTTTCCCATTGAGCAATATGTTCAGAGGAAGATATGTCAGAATGTCTTAGCTCAGGAAGGCCATGTAACCGTCTAATCAGGCTGTTGCATTCACCCAGGACCTCAAGAATTATGGGAATGGTTTGAGGAGGTTCAGGGTTTGAGGGAAAAGATTGTGTTTGTTGTAGATGTTGGACATGATCAGATTGATTAGATGAAATTAACTGCACATGAGTTAATTCATTGATAATTTCATCAACTTGATCGTTGGTTGGTAAGGTTGAGGTCTGATTTGATT
Organism: Trifolium subterraneum; assembly: GCA_951799995.1. Lineage (NCBI taxonomy): Eukaryota > Viridiplantae > Streptophyta > Magnoliopsida > Fabales > Fabaceae > Trifolium > Trifolium subterraneum. Next base: position 27,108,716 of record OX637465.1, on the reverse strand, counting down.
CATTCTCAAGTTGAGATTATGTTTGTTCAGGGAATGGTTGAGGTGTAATCTGTGAAGGAACATGTTCAGGTGAGATGTATGGTTCAGGTTGTGGATGATCATGTTCTAGTTGAACTATCTCAGATGTTTCTGGATGAGAGATTTCTGAGATAATTTGGTTTGATGGAGAATTTGTTTGTGGGGGAAGTTCACCAGTTAAGTGTTGTTCAAGAGATTCTAGAGGTGATTTTGATGGGTGGTTTGAATTTGTGGGATGCTGAATATCTTGAGTTAATGCAACAGGTCCTTTAGGATCAGTTAAGGTACCTGAAGTAGCAATGGTAGAGCTCTCCACATTCTTATTTATCTTCAGCTGCTTAGAAATTTTCCTTTTCTTGATGTTCAGAGGCTCATTATCTTCATCTTCTGAAGCTGCCACATTTGTCTTTTCACTCTTCTCAGACTTAACCCTAGTTCTTACCAATCTTTTCTTTTTCCCTTTTACCTCTTCTGGTTCAATTTCAAAGGGTTCACCTAGACTCTCCAATAACTTAATGTACTGATTAACAATACCTTTTGCAACAGGAGGTATGTTAATGTTGAATGTAGTTACCCATGAAGGTCCTGGGATAGACAGATGTTCTAGAGGCTTTGAATGTAACAGTGTCTGTCCAGACAGAAGGAGCATGTTGGACAAAGTACTCACTGATATAGCAGAGGCTCTCAATTCTCTTAGCAGATGATTTTGACCAGCCGCTTTGATCACATCAATTACACCACATTGATAGAAAATCTCACTGAGAATTCTTTGATAGATGATGTGAACATTTGGCTTAGTCTGTCCTTGAATGGCGTTTACAGCTTTGCACAAATGACAGAAGATGTACCTAGCCCAGTTAAGTTGATATCCTCTAGTGAGAAAATAGATAAAGTATCTATGATCCCAGGAGAGTTGATCAGAGCTTCCACTCCTTGGGAAGATCCTAATAGAATCCTGGCTAGGAGCTTCTGAGTTGGCTTTAGATCACCACTCCTGTTACTCTCACAACTCTTCCCTTCCTCATAACATCTCCTTGTCATATCTTCTAGACAGCCAGTGCTTTTAGCCTCAGTAGCGTTGTAGGTATGAAATTTTCCCTCATTTGGAATGTATAACATCCTTGCCAAATTTGACTGGGTTAACACTACTTCAAAACCACAAACGTATGATCTGACTTCATCTTCTTTAACTTCTCTCAACCCTAATTCAGCAGGAGTTTTGTTCTTGTTTTCGGGTTTTGCATTCCTCAAATTAGTCAGTTCTTCAATGTAGTCTTCAACAGTAAAAACCTTGCTCCTAAGCCAAAAATCCTTGACCAGTGTAGGATAGATTGGACCATTTAATACTCTCATGTATCTAAATCCTCCATTTTGATCATTGAAGAATTTTTCAATGTCGTACTAGTTTAATCTAAGGCTTTCAAAGTCAACCGGTTGTTCCATAACCAAGTTGAAAGATTTTCCCTTCATCTCCAACGATTTTTCTTTGCTAAACAGTTATGAGCAATTGACGATGTTGATAGGTAGATCATTTGGGAATGAAAACTCTGTAGATGATACTGACGAGGTAGAGATTGCCATTACAGAAGTTAGGGTTTTTGGATTTTCTAAAAATCAAAGAGAAAGAAGATTTTTCAAAGGTTTAGAAACTAGAGTGTAGGTTGTGGAAGAGAAAAGAGTGCAAGTGTTCAGTGATTTTGATTAAAACAGTAAGACACATTAAATGACACCTAGAAAATAAATTAAAAGAAAAAGAACTAATCATTAACTGTTTTAAACCAATCAGAAGGTTTGTACGTGTTGTCTAATTAGCGCCAAAACGTTTTAGTAAAAAATACTTAAACGTTTCCAATTCATTTTGTATTCAGAGGCTTAACCGTCAGAGGTTGAAACGTTTCTCAGAGTCTGAGATTCTTCAGATGCTGAAACCTGAAGAACTTCAGAGGCTGAAAAACAAGTCTTTCAAGACACAAGAAAATATGTTCAGACAGTATTTTTCAAGGTTTTTAGTACTGAACACTGTATCCTAAGAAGACATTTTCAAACCTTTGAGAGTTATTCCTCTGAATATGTCATTTAGGAGTTAAGCATACTTACCTTGCATTGAAGCTTTCTTGATTTAGGTGTAGTCAGAGTCATAGCCAGAGTAATCACTCCACCACACTGAGTTGTTGTCATCTTCAAAGCAAGCTTCAAGTTCTTCATGCTCCCTCCTGCTCCTTATGTACTCCTCTTCATCTTCTTCTCCATCTGACTCTTCAAGAATGTGCCTTCTATGCACAATTGCTCTTCTTCCATTCACAGTCACATGCATCCATGTGATTGGAAGGTTCAGAGTCTTAGTTTCTCCTGCAATCAAGTAAACAATTTTGTCTCTTGGTACCCACTTGTTTGAGGGTCCTAGACTATTAGTTGCCAAATCTTCATCCTCCATTTGTTTCATCTGAGTGCTATCAGATACAAATGTAGTGTAAAGATTTGAAAGTGAGAAGTTTCCATCAATAACTGATGAGCTTGGTTCCTCTAGTGTTTTACTACTAGAGTATCCAATACCATTAGTATTGTTGGTCTTAAGGTTGCAAAGCATGGAAACAATTTTATTTTGATCAGCATTGATGTTACAGTACTCTTTGAGAACTAGAGAGTGCTCAAGGGGTTTGTAACATATAGCAAAATCATTCTCAAGGTCTTTGGTTTTGATAAAATCTTTTTGTTCAAGACCTTCAGAGTGATTTGCTTGCTTACTTAAATTCTCATAGTCTGCTTTAAGCTTTTTATACTTCTGCTGACTATTAGAGAGTTTAAGTAAGGTCTTACTAAGATGCTTGATCAATTTTGCTCTGGAAAGATGAGAATATACCTGATTCATTGACCTCTGGAAACCTTCTTTGCTCTCAGGTTCTGACTTTTCATCAGAACTTGAGTCTTCAGAGTCTGAGCCATCTTCAGAACTAGATCCTTCAGCTCCTGGAGCTCTTTCAGACTCATCTTCAGAGAAGTTGTCTAGTACATCCCATGTTGTCATTCCTTTAGCCAGTCTTCCTCCATTCTCCTTGAAGTTGTACCATCTTTGAATTTTCCTTGAAAACTTTTCAAGATACTCTTCATCAGGTTCTTCAACAAGATCTTCATGCTCCATTGCTTGCTTTCCTTTCCTTGTTGCTTCTGCTTCTTCAACATTCAACTCTTGCATATCCTTCAGAGCCAATTCATGGACTCTGAGTAAATCAATCAATGATTCAGAACTCATTGAATTAATGTCTTTAGTTTCCTTTATAGAATTTGGAATCTCATTCCAGTTCAGAGGCAAACTTCTCAGCAACTTGCTTACAAGCTCTTTGTTGCTGAGTTTGTTGTTGTGCTCTTCAAGCTTGCTTGTTATAGCTTGAAACCTTATGTTCATTTCCTCAATGCTCTCATTTTCCTCCATCCTAAACTCCTCATATTGATCTAACAAGCCAATTATTGTTGCCCACTGAATGCTTTCATTATCATCACTAATGAGGCAAAGAGTAGTAGCTGTAGAATCAATACTAGAAGTTTGATTAGCCCCTGATGTGGAAGGATTTTGATTGTTGCTCAGATCTTCATTTAAGCTAAGATCAGCAACTTGTTGATGTAGCTTCTGCTTCCACTCATCCATGATTTGAGCCATGGAGGTTTTCTCCTTTGGATCTTTACTGTCTCACGGTTAAGTGATTTACCAACAGAACCGGAGCTCTGATACCAATTGAAGGTGCGTGGAGAAAACACAAGAAGGGGGGTTGAATTGTGTTTTGGATATTTAAAAACTTTCCAAGATATTTAAACATTTTCAGAGTCTTTAAAGCACAGCGGATTATTCACACAATTAACTTATGGCTAAGTGAATGATGAAGGAGTAAATGAGAGAGTGGGAGAGAGAAGAACACACAACAATTTATACTGGTTCCCCTCACAAATTGAGAGTACTCCAGTCCCCTTGTTTCCAAGAGAGTTTCACTATAATCACAAGGATTACAATAGTTGCTCAAGCACACAAGCTCAAGACTTCCTGCTCTTAGTCACACAAGACATAGAGACTTCCTTGCTCTGATCACACAAGATCAAAGACTTCCTTGCTCAAGCACACAAGCTTGAGACTTCCTGCTCTAAGTCACACAAGACAGAGAGACTTCCTTGCTCTGATCACACAAGATCAGAGGCTTCCTTGCTCAAGCACTCAGGCTCAAGACTTCACTGCTCTAGTCACTAAGATTGAGACTTACGTGCTTCTACACTAAGCAGAAGACTTACTACTAACTTAAGAGCTTAAAACTTATTACAAACATAATAACTTCAGAGGCTCTAAGCTAGTTTCTATGCTCACTTCATTTGAGAGATATTATCTATTACAATTCAAATTCTCACTTTCTTCTGAGAGATTTTATCTAATGGTGAGCGCTAGTCATCAATTCTTTCTTTGGCATATTTATATGAGTTGAGAAAGACATTGAGACGTTGGAGAAATTCCCGTTGTAAATTGGACAGCTGTAGACTTTGAAGATCCGTTGAGTAAAGCCACGTCTTCCTTTGCAGAGAAGCTTCTCCTTTGCTGTCTGTCCAATAGTACAGTTATAAGGTACAACTAGCTCCTAAAGAGAGGGATCACATCCTTTGTGACCGTTGCAATTTAGTTGACCTTAGAACAAGTCATCATGCTTGATAAGTTGTAGTTGATGTAGCCCTCTCATGACTGGGAATTCCTTTGCTTCTGATGAACCTTTGATAACTTGGAGTCTGATTGGTCTTTGAATGGTTGGCCTCTGATAGTCCTTCGTAATTCAGCTTCTGAACGCCTTCATCCTCTGAATGACTCATGACTAGCAGACAACCTCTGAACTCTTGTAGGCCTCTAAACATCCTTGAGCTTCTAAACTCCTCTGAGTTCCTGAACAGCTTCAGACGTTCTGATCTACTTTGAGCTTCTGAACTTTGTACAGCTTCTGACCACGTTGTAGCATCTGAACTCTTTCAGAGTTTAATTATTCAGACTTCCATTGGTTTCATCAGAGTTTAAATTAAGTGTGCTCTTGATTAAACATTGAATTCTCCTGCACTTAATTTAAACATTAGTACCATCAATTGTCCATTTAATACTTTGTTATCATCAAAACTTAAGGGTGTGTATTAACACATATTTTGTTCCAACAGTAATAACAGCTCGAAAGCTGAGACGATGTTTTCAAAGTCACCAAGTGGTAGTGAAGACCGACTACCCCCCTCAAAAACGTGCTACGCAAACCAGATCTAGCTGGGAGAATGGTAGCGTGGTCGGTTGAACTATCAGAGTTTGACATCACATACATACCTAGAGGGGTGATCAAATCTCAAGCCCTAGCAGATTTTGTACTAGAATTAGCAGATCCTCCAAGTGAAAACGAAGCCCATCCATGGACTCTCTCTGTAGAAGGTTCATCTAACTTGAGAGACAGCGGAGCAGGCGTAGTGTTGGAAGGACCAGAAGGAGTGCTCATAGAGAATTCATTGCGATTCGCCTTCAAGGCGAGTAATAACCAGGCGGAATACGAAACGTTGATAGCCGGAATGAAATTGGCTAAGGAGATGGAAGTACAAGAGCTCAAGGTGCAAAGCGACTCACAGTTGGTCGCCAATCAAGTCTCAGGAGAATTCCAGACCAAAGATCCACAACTCGCCAAATACTTGGAGAAGGTCAATGGAATGGCGAAACAATTCGCCATGTTCGAGTTAACATATGTACCCAGGGAGCAAAACACAAGAGCAGACCTACTAGCCTAGCTCGCCAGTACAAAGAAGCCAGGTAATCATCACACTGTCATTCAAGAAACTTTGAAATCACCAAGCATAAATGAAGCAGAAGTAGGAATGGTGGTAGAAGAGGAGGACTGACGAGGCCCTATAATCAGATATTTACAAAGGGATGTCCTCCCCCTGGAAAAAGAAGCGGTGACAAAGATAAGAAAAATGGTGGCATGGTACACAATGGTGGGAGACAAGCTCTACAAGAGGGGATTTTCAGCTCCCATGCTTCTATGCGTAAGTAATACGGAGGCATGCAGAATTCTGTAAGAAATACATGAAGGCTCATGTGGAAGCCATATTGGATCTAGATCACTGACAGGAAAAGTGATGAGGGCTGGTTTTTACTGGCCCAACCTGCATGACGACGTAGCCAGGCACGTTAGAACCTGTGATAAATGGCAACGCTATTCAAACCTGCATCACGCTCCAGATGAGCCGTTAAAATTAGTTCTATCTCAATGGCCGTTCTATATGTGGGGAGTGGAAATCCTAGGACCCTTTTCCATATCCTCGGCCCAAGCAAAATGGATCATTGTGGGAGTTGATTACTTCACACAATGGGTAGAAGTGAAACCAATCTCAGGTATATCATCAGACCATGTAATAAAATTCTACTGGAAGAAAATTATTTGCAGGTTTGGCTTGCCTAAGTACATTGTTTCAGACAATGGCACGCAGTTCGCCAATGAAAGAGTGGTAGAATATTGCAGAGGGAAAGGAATCCAAAACACCTTTATCTCTATGGAACACCCCCAAGCCAACGGACAGGCAGAGTCAGCCAACAAAGTCATTCTTAGAGCCCTAAAAAGAAGGATAAGTTCAAAGCAAGAAAGTTGGGTGGAACACCTCCCTGCAATATTGTGGTCATATCATACAACGCCACAATCCTCAACGGGAGAGCCGCCCTTCACTATGGTTTATGGAGCAGACGCAATAATCCAAGTAGAGATACAACATTCAACCTGGAGAAGGGATACTTTAACTTTGCAGGAAAACAACGCCACCTTAAAATAAAGTTTGGATCTACTTCTAGAATTAAGGGAGAAGGGTCACTTCAGAAAATTTTATACTAAACAAAGAGCTGCAAGAAAATACAACACTAGAGTCATCCCGAGAAAATTTAAAGAGGGCGATCTGGTTCTAAAGAGACCCATGGGCAGAGACAAAGGAGGGAAGATGGTATCCAATTGGGAAGGGCCTTTCAGGGTCCAGGAGGCATTTGAAGGAGGAACTTACAGGCTAGAAACAATGGAAGGCGAGATCATGCCCAGAACGTGGAACATCTCCAATCTAAGATTCTATTACAGCTGAAAGGGTTTGTGAGTGAGTTCGCCAAGATGAGCTCACGTTTATGTTTGATTTTTGATGCATTAGGATAGATGAACTACATCTCTAAGGCTTTGGCGAGATAAATTTACAGGTGAGCAAAAACGGCGTCACCAGGAATTTAGATAAAAGAAAATCAAAAGGCGAGCCCCCAAAGAGGAAGTGCATCGCCAAGGAAGAAAGGTATTTCTTTTCTTTAGTCATTATCCAGGTACTATGCATATAACTTTACGTATTTAATTGAGTAAAAAACATGGAATATAGAGAAAAATAAACATGCAAGACAAAAATAAAGCCAAAATAATTTATTCATTGAATATGATTTATCATCATTACATAACAATATTTTCATTATAGATCTGAAAACATAGACAAGGTATCATTACAATGAACCTAAACTCATAAAAGAAAACGAAAAAACAATAAAAGATCGTAGTAAGAAAGACCGGCAGTGGAGGCCTCCCCACAGAATAAGTTATGGGCGAGGCCCACACCGTAGTGAGGAAGACCTGTAACTATGGCTCCTCCACAATGGGGGTTCTACCTAATAGAACCTCTCTCCTTGTTACAAGGGGAATTCTTCTCCTTCCCCGGAGTTAGCTTGGACTCCCCTGTTAATTGGGAGTTTTCTGGATCTGAATCCCAGGATTCATCTTCAGGACGATAAGTCCTTAAATATTCAACGTAATCTGAATTGGCCTTGTGAGATTCAGAGCTTCCTATCTCCACAATTTGACGTTTAAGTTTTTTGGAATTTTTAATTGAGGAAGAACAAGTTTTCTTAGAAGATTTGGGTTTGGAAGAAAGAAGTTGGGAGAAATTAACCCTAGGGCTCCTACGTGTGGGAGCACTGTTGTGTTTCTTGGAAGATCTTTCCATGATTTCTAAAGAATGAACAAAGAAAAATAACAAAGGTGTTTGAGTATGAAGATCTAGGCAAATGATTGCCTCCTTTTATAGCAACCTCAAAACCCTAAAAGGGATAAGTTCAAGCACGCGTTTCTAGGAGAAATAGTTACTACTTTTGACTAGACTATTTTGGGAAATGTGTTCAGGTGCGTTTTTCGAGGGAGTGAGGGAGTTTAGAAGCAAAATTAATTTTAAAAACCGTTACAAACGAGGAAGAGAAAAACATAAACGCCTTAAAGCAATTAACACACATTTAGTTAGCAATAAAGCATTAGGCGAGAAGAAAATAGATGATAACGTAATTAATTAAAAAAGACAAGTGTTCTGAAACAAACCGCCAGAAGGCGAGCACCATAGTTACAACAAAAAATTAAAACATAGGCACGCAGACCCAAGAAAAAATAACTACAAACTACTCAGAAGCAGGTGGAACATAAGGGACAATCTTACCATCCACGACCTGGTTGACAGAATCCAGCTCGCCCAACTTGACAACATCCACATCAGGGAAGGCCACCTTCACCTGATCTAGGGCGAAACTGAACCCGTCGTCAAATTGACTCGCCCCCTCCAGTTCCAAGCTTTCAATCCGAGCAGTAAGAGCTTCCACATTAAGGGATGTCTCGTCCCGCTGAGTGGTGGCCTTGTTCTTCTCCTTGGTCGCCACATCAAGCTCGCCCTCCAAAGAATTTACTCTCCCCTTCAGAGCGACCACCTCATCATCTTTGGGCTTCATAGTCGCTTTCGCCACTTCCTCCTGCTCGGCCTTCACCACTGCCAAGTCCTCTTCAAATTTGCTCTTGGCACAACAAACTCCTTTTCCAAGGCACTCAGACTGGTGTTAGCTGATTCCATCTTGTTCCCAGTAGCAATAGAATCAAGCTCCTGGCTGTTGGAGAGGTAGTAGCTGAGCATGGCGCCTTGAACGTGGTGATCCATGGCCGCATGCTGGAGATCTTCAAAGTCGAGGTCAGAGAGAGAGGAGGTACGTGCATACTTCTGGAGACTCTCATTGATCGCAGAAAAAGAATCGAAGTCCTTAGTCCAGAAGCTGGCGGAGAGGTTACTCTTCTTCCCCTTCTTCACCTCCTGGTGCCTTTGACACCGCCCTCCTCAACCACAAGTTGAGCTATAGCATCTGCAGAGGTGGTAGCAATAGCTGCTTCAGCCTTTTGGGCCCTCGCCTTCATGACCAAGGCTGCTCTTTGTTGTGCCGATAGAGTAGACATTGAAGCTACAAAAGACCAAAGGCGAGATTAGTAAACTTAGAATTAAAAAACCAAAAGGATAGCAACATGATAGAAATCACTTACCCATATACTCCCCAAGAGACTGAGGCTTGTTCTCCGTAGTAACAAGCTCGCTAGAACTCATCACATGAAACCCACTGAGGATACTCATTAAGGGTATTTACTTGAGTTCCCTTGATGAGGCGAGGAGAAGAAGACAAATAAAAGGGGAACAAACGATTCCCAGAAGCATCAAACATGAGCTCCGGAAACCCTTCCCCACAGCGAAAATGGACGAAGGTGTCCCTATAGTTCTTAAAGTTTGAAGCATACAAAGAAAATCGTCCTTTATTAGACTGACTACTAATAGAAACAAGAGAATGGGGAGAGACATTTTTTACATGAAAAAAGCAAAAGAATATCCCAGCAGTGGGAACTAAATCTAAACCTTCACAGGCGATTTGAAAGGCTTTCAAAAACGCCCAGCTATTTGGATGAAGTTGACAAGGGGCGACATTCATTACCCTTAAATTCTGACACTCAAAAGAATTAAATGGAAGCCAGAGATTTAGGGTTTGGAGGACATGGGTGTACATGTAGAAATATTAGGGCTCTTGTTCGTTGATAGTGGTCACGAACTCGCCCACAGCGCGGGGTCAATTATAACCCGACCCTCGCCGCCTTCACCAGATACCTGGACAGCCTGTCTAAAAGTGGAGACGAATTCGTCGGAAGTAAACCTAGAAGAAATTTCCATTGAAGTAGAAATCGTTGCGACGGAGTCTGCAACAATTAAAGAGAGATTGTTAGGGTTTTTAGAACTAAACTCAGACGGAGAAATAATAACACAATCGCTATCATTCCCGCTACTATCACTATCACTATCACAATTCCCAGACTCGAAATCACTAGAATTAACAGAGAACCCAAAGATTTCTGAATAGTAATCGTTAATGTTTAGGGTTCCGTCGGCCCTAGTATAATGGGCACGAACTTTGCGTTCCCAATCGGAACCCACGGGATGAATCACTAGAGGGTAATCTTTCGCACCATCAAGTTCGCGTAAAAGAACCATGATTAAAACAAAATTAAAACACTTAGAAAGACAAAGGTAAGAAACGAAAAATACCTTGAGTAGTTAAACGGTTGAAGATCAGGGAAACGGAGAAGACAGAACGCGGTTAAGTTACGGTGAAATTGGAACAAGGAGAGAAAGAAAATTATGTCTGGGTTGAATGAAAAAGGGTTACGAGAGACTAGGAAGTTGAAAAGTTGGAAAAAGTGTTGAAGAAGAAAAGGTAAAGTGTTTAGAGGCAAAAAAACTGTCAGCGAAGTGGAAACGTTCAGTTACCCATTGGTTAAACCCACATCTTGAAACGCGTGTCAGCGTGGGAAACACACTTGTGACAGTTGTCAATTTAAAATTCAAACGGAAGAAGAAACGTTTGATACTTCGCCTATGGCGTGATAGTACATCGCCTAGGTGCATTACAAATCTTCTCGCCTTATGGCGTGACATCTTACCCGCCCAAAAGAGGCGAGATATATTATATTTTCTTATTTTATTTTATCATTCACTAACGTATATGCAAGTAGGAATGTAAGGAAAGAAATGCATTTCATTACTTCAAAATGGAAATTACAAAAGGAAAATACTGAAAGGGAAATTACTGAAAGGGAAACAACGATTGAAATTACATCAAAACAAGGAAAATATATCTAAACATCAGGAATAACATTCAACGCCATGGTCTGCATATCCTCCAATGCACGTTTGTACTTCTTAGACGTCGCCAAGTCGTCATCATTGATCTTATTGAGACTCTCTCCTAGAGTTTTTGTCTTGACCTCTAGGCGAGCAAGTTCACGACGCTTGAACAACAAAGCAGAAATTTCATCTTTGTTACTCACACGAAGTTCCTCTTTCTTCTTGGCCAAAACCTTCAACTCATCTTCCAGGACCTTCATACGATGCGTCACTGCCTCTTCTTCAGTAAACGCTAAATTCATGAGCTCCTCATGAATTCTCATGCTCTCTTTCCGACGTCAAGTCTTATCAAACAAGTCAGAAACCAGCTCATGATGAAGATGTGAGCATCTTCAAAAGATGCAATGAAGGCTCCGTCATCCACCAAGCTATCCTTGAGAAACATCACCCTCTCAAGGAAGCGTAGCTCAGCATTGGTCAACCTCGAGGAAGCTGACCTAACTTCTTCAGCAAAATCAGAGAAGTTGGGAGAATTCATGGCGGAGCAAACCTTTCAGAGCCTTGATGATTCTGGCTACTGGAGATTCAAGAACAAAGTTGGGAGAATTCATGATTGGGTTAAAGCAAAGAGTATAAAAAGTTTTGATGTGATGAAAATAATTCAATGACCTCCTATTTATAATATCCACTAGTAGCAGAAGAAGTTGCATCATGGGATGCATACGAAGCCCGAAAAGTTCGCCATGAACAGCAGCGGTTACTAACGAAAATTCCGTCCATTATCACCACTTCGCATCCACTGAGCCTCGTGCTTGAGGGGCTGTGGACCGGATGTAAATATAAATGGTGTATTTAGGAAAAGCCCAAACATTATTTGACGATCTATACAACGGCCCAATACAACGGCCAAGTATATATGCGAAAGTCAAGCCCAAACTTCTCATAAAGACGAGACCACGAGGGCGAGACACCTACCCCTTAGGGCGAGACATGGTCAAAAGGCGAGATGTCCATGATTCCATGATCTCCCTATCTTTCACTATAACTGCTATTTCTTTACGATTTAACTCATTTTTTCTCCTACTTCTGTACAACTAGGAGCACAACTTAGAAGAAACCATTGTATTCGAGCCACGTTCCCCATGATCACATTGCAACATGATCTCTTCTCAAACATGATCTCTTCTCTTTAGATGTCGGCTTTTTTAGATTTTTTTAGAATTTTTGTTTTAAGTTTAATTTAATATTTTAATAGTGTTCGTTGCAGATATTTTAAAAAATTATTTTATAAAATAAAATTACTTTTAACTCTAAAATAAAAAGCTAATCCTAAGATTTTTTTAGAATATATTTTATACCAGTTGAACTATTACTTATGTGTCAACGGGTCAATTTCTATTGTACATTAAAAATTCAAATGTAATGGTTCATTAAGTCTTTAAATTAACAATTAAATAAATATTTTTTAAAACAATTTTTTTCTTATTATTTAAAATTATAATAACTGAATATTATTTACCACGTTGCATGTGTCGGTGTATATGCATGCGGTGGAATCTTACCCTTTCTCGACAAAACTATTATACTTGCACATCAAGTTTTTAAATTTATATTTTTAATATTTTTATTGTCTAGCTAGATTACAAAGTACAAACACATGCAACGTGGCCCAGACCAGAGCGGAAAGAAGCAGCAGCCACGTTCAAACAAAAAAAAAGTTGCAGTCAACATCAAATTCTTAATTGGAGTTATTATCGGAGTAATACGAGTTTTTTTTTTTTTTTTTGGTGAATTGGAGTAATACGAGTTTTTAATAGGTACATATTAGTTTTCATTAATTTTTTTTTTATGGGATCCACTTATTTTTATATCTTCAATATGAATTATTAAATAATAAGCTATTGTGATGCAGAGTTATTGATGAGACCCATTTAGAACTTTAAAAGTACTAGGTTGGAGAAATTGAGTGCTTGTTAGGAATTATTATTAAAAAATAATAAATGAATTATGTGGTCCACTGTTTGACTATTGAATTCTCAAACATGATCTCATCTCTTTAGAATGTCGGCTTGTTTTAGATTCTCTTAAGATTATTTTTTTTTTAAGTTTAATTTATTATTTTAAAAACTTATTTATAAAAGAAAATTATTTATAACTACAAAATAAAAAGCTAATCCTAATAGTTTTTCTAAAATCTATTTTTTTTAAACAAACAAATTTAAGGGTAGGAGTTTCACATTTTTTTTAAAAATAATTTTTATGATAAGCAAATGGAAGGTAGTTTTAATTTTTTTTAAAAAGTTTCAAAAAACAAAAATAATAGATTGCAATAAAAATAGAATAATATTCATAAATAATCAAATTGTATTTTTTTTTTCTTATGAACTGATTTTCTCTAAAATGTAATAATTAATCAACAAATTATTTTTTTATTCATAAGCATATGTGAGAGATGTCTTCCATCCCTAATCAAATAATGAAAATTGTCTCTATTTCTTTTTTTTATTACAATTCTTTTAAGACACAAGCTTTTCTCTTCTCATTTCCTATAATAGTGAATCGCTCTTCATTCCCAATTTCTCAATTTCCACGCTCTCGATTTTTCTAACAGTGAATCATGAATTCTAGTCTGTATTTATATTATTTAGCTGTTAGCATTATCTACCAGAATTCGAATTTGCTATAGTAATAAAAACACATGATTATACATTATAATTGCTATTGAATAAATAATATATTTAATTTATAATATAGACTAAATATATAATTTATTGCACTTGAAAATCCAACTATTGTGTTATTACAGTAGTTTGGAATTTGTTTTATTAAAAAATCATTGAAATCTTAAAGTGTAAATTATTTTAGGGGTGTTAAAAAATTCAGTTAACTGAACCAAACTGTAATTCGAAATGCACTGAACCATATTTGAAACTGAACCATTTAATTCAGTTTTGAACTGAACCATTTTTAAAAAACAGTTACAATTCAGTTTATAACTGGTTCAGAACAAGTTTGAATTTATAAACCTGTTTTTATTAAAATAGAATATTTAATATTTTATCAATAGAAGTTTCCAATATTTTTTCGAAAAAAAAGTTTTCGGTTTTTCCGGAAAAAAGTTTCTGACCTTTTTTCGGGAAAACATTTTCAAAATTTTTTTGAAAAAAAGTTTCCGATCTTATTTCGGAAAAAATTCTCGATTTTTCCGAATAAAAGTTTCCGACATTTTTTCGGGAAAAAGTTTCCAAATTTTTCGGAAAAAAATTTTCAATATTTTTTTGTCGGAAAAAGTTATCCGATCTTTTTTCGGAATTTTTTTTCGAGAAAAAAATTTCGATTTTTTTTCCTCAGTAAATTGGTTGAAAACCAGTTTTTCAAAAATAAACCGTTTTTTATTAAAAAAACAATTTTAAACCAGTTAACTGAAACTAAACCAGTAAACTGGTTCTAAACCGGTTATGAACCGAATTGTAACTGGTTTTAAAAATAAACCAGTTTTTATAAAAAGTGCTAAATTATTTAAACCTACGACTAGCATTAAAATAATATTAAATTATATACACGATATATATACATATATAATATTAACCCTTATATATCTTATGTTTATCTAACGGACTTGTAATTGTTTTGTATACATATGTCACCACAAATACTTCACGTCTCTCCATCTTTTACTTTCTTTCAATAGAAATTTCCTATATAAGGTAGCATTCAAGAGTAACACTAATTGCACCTCTACAAGCACAACACATATATACCTCATCTAGCATAATGGATTTGGTTTCAAATAGCCTTATAAACACCACAGCAATTGTACTCTTTCCTCTAGTTTCCATATGTTTTTTTCTATTTGGATTCTTAAAAGTTGCTCATAGAAAAAACAAAGAGGCCCCAATAGCCAAAGGAGCATGGCCAATACTTGGTCACCTCTCACTTTTTAGTGGCACACAATCACCCCATAGAGTCTTAGGTACCTTAGCTGATAAATATGGACCAATATTCACCATCAAGCTTGGTTCAAAACATGCTTTAGTTATCAACAATTGGGAATTGGCCAAAGAATGTTTCACTACAAATGATATGGTTCTTTCGTCTCGTCCCAAGCTTGTTGCAACTGAACATTTGGCCTATAAAGGAGCCATGTTTGGTACTGCACCATATGGTCCTTATTGGCGCGAAATTCGCAAGATTACAACCTTAGAGGTCTTCACGAATCATAGAGTCGAACAACAACAACATGTTCGTGTTTCTGAAGTTCGAGCATCGATTAAAGAGCTCTTTGATGTTTGGTCTAGCAAAAAGAACGAGTCATGTTTATCAAATTATGTGTTAGTGAACATGGATGAATGGTTTACACATTTAACATTCAACATGGTTCTTCGAATGGTTGTTGGGAAGAGATATTTTTGTGTAAAAACTATTGAAGAGGAAGAAAAAGCTCAAAGATGTGTGAAAGCTTTGAAGGAGTTGATGCAATTGTTTGGAATAGTCACAGTGGGAGATGTTATTCCATGTTTGAATTTTTTTGATTTTGGGGGTCATGTGAAGGCCATGAAAGAAACTTCTAAAGAATTGGACAAAATTTTAGATGAGTGGTTGAAGGAGCATCGTCATAAAAGGATTTTGGGTGAAAATGTTGATCATCAAGATCAAGACATCATGGATGTGTTGATTTCATTACTTGATGGAAGAACCATTGAAGAGTTTGATTCGGATACCATAATCAAAGCCACAGTATTGGTATGTATGTAAATTATGTGCTAGTATATTAAAATTTTGAAATTAACATGAAACATGCTTATCCAACTAACGAGTGCTTTTTGTTGAATGTATGATTGTGTTGTTGGAGTTTGTTTGAAGTCTCACATTACTTAGGTTCCCAGGATGTTAAGTGTATAAATATGTGAGAGCAACCTCACCCTTTGAGTTAGCTTTTGGGGATGAGATCCTCACATATTTAACATGGTATCAGAGCACGGGTTAAGGACCCCAATGTGGGCATCTGAACCCAGGACCACGTTAGGCGTGAGGGTGGGTGTTGAATGTATGATTGTGTTGTTCGAGTTTGTTTGAATTCACACATTGCTTAGGTTCCCAGAATGTGAAGTGTATAAATATATAAGAGCAATCTCACCATTTGAGCTAACTTTTAGGGATGAGATCCTCACATATTTAAACTTTTAATATTGAAATTTAAAAAAGAGTTTGATGGTAGACCTTTATAATTATATATATACTTATTAATGTATTTATAATTACTATGCAGACACTATTCTCCGCAGGAAATGACACAACTAGTGTTACTCTTACTTGGGCACTATGTTTGCTATTGAAAAATCCGCTAGTAATGGAGAAAGCAAAAAAAGAACTTGACAGCCAAGTTGGTAAAGAAAGATGTGTAAGTGAGTCAAATATCAGTAATTTGATATACCTTCAAGCTATAGTTAAAGAAACACTAAGATTATATCCACCAGCCCCTTTTCCGGGACCTCATGAATTCTCAGAAAATTGTACTTTAGGTGGTTACTATGTTAAAAAGGGAACTCGATTAATGACAAATCTTTGGAAGATACATACCGATCCTAATGTTTGGTCAGACCCGCTAGAGTTCAAACCAGAAAGATTTCTTACCACTCACAAAAATGTTGATGTTAGGGGTAAACATTATGAGCTATTACCATTTGGAAGTGGTAGAAGAATGTGTCCGGGAATATCATTTGGACTTCAAATGTTGCATTTCTCTCTAGCTACCTTTTTGCATTCATTTGATATCTTAAATCCAACTCCAGAACTTGTTGATATGAATGAAGTCTTTGGATTGACAAACACCAAAGCTACTCCACTTGAGATTCTCATTAAACCACGTTTGTCTCTGAATTGTTATGAAAATGTATGATTTTGTATGTATAATGCTTCCTTTGCGTCATTTATGTGTTTTATAATTGAATGAGTAGCTCAATTGATTAAAATAGTTGATCAGTTAAGAGTTATAGAGAATGAAAACGCGTGATTTTGTAAGTATAAGATCCAAAGACATGATTATTCTGGATATTTTAAATTTGTCATTAAATTGTTTTATGTTTTAACTTGGATGTTGTGAGTTTGTTCGCAAATTTATTGTAACACCCCCTTTTCAGAGACTGAAAAGAAGAGTGTCACAATTCTCTACCCAAATTTCAATGCTTAAATACAACTAAATAAAATCATTCTGATTTATTTTTGGTGAAAGAAAAGTAATAAATGGAAAATATTCAAAAATATAAGTGATATTATATTTTCTTTAAAAAGGTTTTCAAAATTCTCTTTATATAAATTTAAAGTAAGCCCATAAGAAATATGCATCACTTATATCAAACAATCGTCCAGTAATTTTTGCTCAAAGGATTTTCAAATATAAAATATTTCCATTGCACATAAGTATCTTACGATCTTTCAATTTGAAATGATAATAAAAAGATAAATCTTACAATAGACTCTAACCCACAAATAGGGTTGGGAATAGGCCAGGCCAGACCAGGCATTAGCAGGCCTGAGCCTGGCCTACGAAAAAAGTTCAAGCCTGAGCCTGACATATGGCCTATCAAAGACAATTTTTTGTGGCCTGACCTGGCCTGTTTACAAGCCTAGCATGACCTTATAGCCTTTTTAAAAGCCTGCTTACATTGAAACCACTATATAGTCAATTTTACCCATTTTTTAAATAGGCTAAAGAGGCCTTGAAGCCTATATCTCATTTAAACATCACCATCATGCCATATATTTGGTAGTAAATTCTACCACAATGTCTACAACATTAAGGAAATATAATAAAATGATTAGCACAAAAATTAAAAGCTGATAATATTATAAACACATTTAGGATAATGTAAGTCTATTAAGTATACCACAATAGGCTACTAATACATTGACAAATTGTTTACTAATATTTTGTTGCTATTTCTTTTATGCATTTTTATTATGTTTATATTTACTTTAACCTTTTAATTTCTAAAGTAAATTATTTTATATTTTATAATTATATAAATAGTTATTATTGAATATAAACAGACCAGCTTATCAGGCTTTGTAGGCTTTTCTTATTGCTTAAGCCTGACCTATTTAAGTAAATATGCTATTTCCAAAGCCTAAGTCTGACCTTTATATTAAATAGGTCAGGCCAGACCGTAGGCCCCTGTAGTCCAACCTGGCCTATTCCCAACCCTGTCCACAAATGATCATGATCGAGCTGGTCAAACACTAAAGATGCCATCCGGAGAGTACTCCAATGTCATCAATACATGAATATCAAAGAGATCTTTCTCTTCAGACTCAGAAATGAAACTAGGTTAGTAATCAACACTAACGGTCTTGATATTAACGTCTCTCACAATGCCATTTTCCTTTTTCCAATAAACTTCAACTTGAGGTCCATGGTACCCTGCACTAACTATTGTAAGGGGTAAATCACTCGTACACAAGTTACCATCGTGATGATGTCACAAGGCTACACATAATATTATACAAATATATATATATATATATATATATATATATATATACATTTATATTTGACTAGTATATATACATACCGGAGTATCTAATCCTGTATTTAAATATAAAAAAAAAGAATCAAGCAATCAAATAGTCACATATATTCAATTAATCACAAAATATTAATTACACACAACATTATATCAATGTCACATATCAAATATTTAGTCAACGACAATAATAATATACTTTATCAAATATATCAATCATCAAAATTTAATCATTTATAATGTACATAAAATCCAATCATAATTCTTCACTTAAAGTTAGTCTTCTAACTTAGTTAGTAACCTCTTTCTTCAACCTACTCTATGGAGATCCCTATTATGAGCGTAAGGCCGTTTCAACTGCCATATCATGGTCATTTGCAATGAACATATATCAAATATGTGTCAAACATTCTGGCCCGAGCGCTGCACCTTATTATAGATAGTCCTGCACGGTCAGGTTTTACCACGTCGGGTTGTATGATTTCCTCCAGTCAGAGTTGCTATCACTGACTATTGGTAGGAGTTCAAAACGCCGATGAACCCCAGTAGGTCTGGAGGCGACCCAACTGAATCTATCCTCAGTCTTACATACTTTATATAGTAATGTAAGAAACACCCTTTTTGCTCTTCAGCTACTGTTTACGTGGAAAAGTGGTAAACAACTGCTAGTTTGAGTATTTTACACTCGCGAGACCAACTAGAAATCTCAGAACAATTTTGTGTTTAGTTTTATAGAAAAGTTTTGGTCTTTTATCAAAAGTGACGAACACGTTTGAATTTCTTTTTGAAAATTATGAAAGTGTAAACAACTTGATTATTTGAGTCGCCTCAAACAATCAAATTAAACGCAAGGAAGTAAAACAAAGATTTAAACTTGCAAGAAACAGTAAATTGCATTAAATCATAAATAGCAAATGCATTAAAATGGTTCGCAATACATACATGTCCTCTTGAATTCTGTTCGTTCTAAGTGTGAGTACTTGGAATTTTCGAGAAAAACAATGCGTATGAAAATATTGCGACCTTTGTTTTTTCAACAAAAAAAGCTATATATACTCCTAGACTAAGGTAACTGTCTCTGATGATCTGGATGGCTCCAAACGCTCTATCGCTACCCACGATCTCCACTTCTTTCGCGCGCTACCTTCAACTCGAAATATTGGGCTTGTGTGTTGGGCTGAGCTTCGGAAGCCCAATTAAACAACCTCCCTTCGCCTCGATGTCCAACACACTTGAACCCTATAGCCTTTTCCTTCGACAGAATCTTCGAAGCTGCGAACAAACATTTAGCCATTGGCCCACTTTGATGCATTCGAATGTCAGCATGAAATGACATTTTTGTTTAAGTAATTACTATTCTTAAACATTTTGGTACATATGTATTTATTGGACCGTCAAAAATAAACATGTACCAAATTTACGCCCAACAAATTGCCCCCCAAAAATGCCACTTCGATGGAGCCTTTCGAACTAGAAGTTGACGTTTTTTAAAAGACACCCTACGCACGTCAATTACACGTTTCCCAATGACGGCGCTGACGTCATGATGTGATTATGACTGCTCTCAATAGTCATCTTTTTTCCCGCAACCATAATGACCTATTTTCTAGCGGGATAGACACTTGATCGTTTCATAAAATAATAAACAAATGAATATTATTTTAATTTTGATTTATTTAAATCAAAACAATCTGAACCTATAAATAGCATCCATCTACTCCAAGTTCACCTTTTTACATCCTCATTTTCTCTGTGAACAGTATTAAGAGCGATTCTCCTTCTGTTTTCAACTAAAAAGGTCACAAATCTCTCACTTTACCCTCTATTCCTCCGCTACTTGAAGAAATTCTCTCAAACACCCAAATCTCTTTAGCGATTCTTCCTAGAAACAACAATCCTAAGACCATTTCTTAAAAAGGCTTCCGAACCTCATCAATGGCGGATAGTTCACTAACTGGTGAAGGGTTACCCTTCGCCGGAAAATGGTGGAGAGACGAGTTGAAGGGATGTGAATCTACATAAGTTCTGGAGCCTTCACGACGTAATAAGGAGATCTGGGAAAAACGGGTCATATTCCCTTATTCTTTAGACAACAAAACGTTTGCTTTTGGAGGACCCAAACCTCACGAGAATAATAGAAACAAAGAGACCATCTCTTTTTTCCCTTCGTATTCCAATTGTAGCCCTAGGACCTTTATTTCTGGGACTTATAACTTTAGTTATCTTAATTCTTAAACCTCCAAACAAAATCTTTAGATCTGCTCCTACCATTGTCGAAGGTTACATTGCATGGCTGGATAGGGTATAGCAAGACTTTGGAAGTCTTTGGAAAGACTTTGGTTTCTTCGATTTTATCCAGCTTTCGAGGCTAGGCATCAAGTATCAACAAGAAATGATAATAGCCGCTCTACATTTCTTTGAGTCATCGACCAACACTTTCCAATTTGAATGCGGGATGATGACTCCCACCGTTTTCGATGTCGCAGCAATCACTGGCCTTTCCCCCACTGGAGATACTTATGATCCCACCCTTGCTGGGAGCAAGATCGAACCAAAAATCCGCGCCAAGTCTTATACGAAATATATCGAAGAGCAGAATCAGCTCAAAGGTGAAGTTAGCGACGAAGAACATGTTGCTTTCCTTGTTTACTGGTTGTCTCAACACGTCTTCTGCACTCGATCTCTCCAAGTAGCCAAGATGTTTCTGCCTATGGCCATTCAACTTCATGAAGGGCAACAATTTGGTTTTGGAAAGTTAATCCTGGGCTGTCTTTATGAAAATATGCGTAGTGTTTGTGAAAACATCAAGAAGACTGGTGATGGTTCTACTTTCTTAGGAAGTGGTCCATTTTGGCTTCTTCAACTTTGGCTAAATGCCACTTTTCAAGTAGAGATGGACATGTTCCTCCCTGATTTACACAACGAAGAGGTTGCTAAACGCCAAATCGAAGGGGTCCGATTGGCTAGATTGATCCCTCGAACTAGAGGTCTGACTTACCAACAACTTTTCCTTCAATACTTCGAGGCTTTTCTGGGGCTTAAGGAGTTCAAAGAGCGTTTTGCTCCTTTCGCTGATAGGCAAATCGGGCCTTCATGGTTTATTCATCCATTTCCTCCATTGCCAGAATCTGAAGAATACCAAAATGCTGTTTGGTCAGCTTTCTTGACTCCTACCGTCATTTCTTGTCGATTCGGCTTGAAGTCAACTGAGTTTGGATTAGTGGGTTACTTCCCAACTCTTACCTAAAACTATCTACCCTCATGAACGAGATATTTGTCTAGGTTATTATGGTATGACAGAACCCCAATTTTATGCTCTTATGAAGAAATTTGAAGGGTTGGAGTATGAACTAACCCCTTTCCATTTTGAACTCACCCGTGCTCATACCGTCGACTTCTCCAGATGGTGGAACTTGCACTATGAGAGTCAAATGGTAGATATAGTGGTACTTCGATCAGCAATAGAGGCTGGATTCAATGCCCAAGCCATTCGCAAAATCAAATCCACTTTGAATGCTAGAGGTATCCCCTTAATTTGCTATGCAACTTTTAAACTTCCTCCATTTTCTTATCTGTTGAATAACGAATTCTCATTCACTTCGTTTTATAGGTAGTAGATCTAAAGCTAAATCGAACTCTTTAGCAAAGCCTCCTTTCCCTCCAGTCAAGACTGAACTAGGGGTGAGTTTTCGAAAACTAAAGCTCTACACCTTCGCAGTCTCCATATTTTCTCTAACACATGAATTTTATGCCCTTTTATAGGCCACAACCAGGAAAAGAGCTGCCACAGCAGAACCTGGTGGCCCTTTTATACAATCTTGACCATTCATTTAAT
Source organism: Trifolium subterraneum (assembly GCA_951799995.1). NCBI lineage: Eukaryota > Viridiplantae > Streptophyta > Magnoliopsida > Fabales > Fabaceae > Trifolium > Trifolium subterraneum. The sequence continues at coordinate 27,086,366 of OX637465.1, read as the reverse complement.
AATAGTTAATGGCTCTGATTAATTAAAACTAATTCCTAGGGTAAGAATTTTGTACTCTTCTTCAAACGAACCATGAAATAACACGGATGAGAAGAAAATCTGTTGCCGCAATAACCTTCGATCTAAATAATACATCAACCACACCTATGAACATGTGTATCCCTTCAACACCAAAGGATTGGCTTAGAATAATTGAACACACCTAATAATTCTATGATGCCTAATACACCTTTTATTTCCCAATACCAATTTGCCTTTCAGATTTTTGTTCAATAGTATTTTAAACTTCTCTGTTTTGAACATATCTATCTATAAATAAAAAAGTATTTGATTCAATTAAGATCATACTCTTCTATCCAATCCAATAAAAAGTTGTTGCTGAGATAATGTTTAATGCATATATACAATGGAGGGCAGGTGTAGGAACACATTTTATTTGAGATGATGCCATAGCAGTGTAGTCCGCTCTTTAGAGATAAAGACCTCATGCTAGAGACTAGTAGTAATTAATCACAACCGTTCATTGATATTAAAATTAATGGTTAAGATTAAGAGTATCTCGTTAGACTTACTCTCAGAGTCAATAGATCCATCCTGTATATATATACACCTAAAACCATAACAAAAATTGGGAAACCAAAAAAGAAAAAACGGAAAGAAACCCGAAAGACAAATCTTCACCTGTGAAAAGCTTGAAAGCGGTTGGTTCTACTTCTCCTCTGTGTAACCCAAAATACATCATGCTTCTTATTCATGTACTGCCCCGGATCAACAATTATCGGCCTCGCACGCTGGTGTCTATTAAACAAACACACATCAAATAATCAATCTCCATTCCTGAAACAAAACAACAAGAATCAATAACAAATGATGGAAAAACTTACTCTTTCCATCAAATGACACTAGTCTGATCGGTGAAATTAAGACCCCGAGGCAAGTAGCTAAATTTATGAAGCAGATCTACTCATTCAAACCTCACTAAACAAAACCAACAATCAATTGTCAAAACAAAGCATCATAAAAAACATACAAAATCTTAAATTTCAATTATCAACCTAACATATCATTCTACTAATCTTCAAAACAAACAAAAACAGATCCAAAGAAAAGCTATAATACAATCAACTGATAGTTGTTTTTTCAAAGGACAACGTGCTCAAAGAGAGAACAACAAACCTGAGAAGAAAACAACGAACTATGTTCAACGAGAGAAAGAAAACGAAGGTTAACACTAACCGTAGATTGAGAAGCTTCGTCGGAAATTTAGGGATTAGGGATTGGAATGAAGGAAACAAAAATTTCGGGATTAAGGTCGATGATTAGGGATTTAGTGCTTGTGAAAGAAAACGCCGATGAAGTAAACGAATTAGGGTCAAGGTCGACGGTGATGAAGGAAGGAAACGGCGATGAAGAAAGCTCAGCTTTTTTTGAGTGTGTGTTTGTGTTGCCTTCTTTTTGTTTAAGTGTACTAAAGTTTTTTTTTCCTTCTTGAATTCAATTTTTTATTTTTTTTGTAATGGAGGGATTTATTTTCACAAAGAGCGCTCAAATGAATTTTTCCCAAAACACTACGACGGTTATATAAACCGTTGCATAACCTGATGCAAATGTTTTAAAAAATACACATTGCGACGGTTATGTTTCAATGGTCGCAATTGAAGTGTTGCAAAATGCATTTTTTCATCGATGATCATCGATGACGATGTCGTGGTATGTCTCCACTTTAGCACATTTGGCACTTAGCAGCATTTTGAATTCTTTTTAACGCATGTTTCATTTGCTTTTAAGGTCGAAGTTGAGGAAAAACAGTCGACCCCAGCGCCTAAGGCTAGCAACGAGAATCCTCAACCAGAGTCAGAGCTTCGACGTAAGAGGAAACATGAGCAACCAGCGCCCATTTTGGAAGAGACCCACACTACCCCTTCAGAGAAAGAAGAGAAGAAAGAGAAAAAGAAGAAGAAGAAGAAGGATAAAGATTCGAAGGGCCAAGAAAACCCTCCAAAAGATGGAGCACCTACCGGGAATGTTTCGATACCAGAACAGGCCTCATCTACAGGTGAAGAACAGACTGAGAAGAAGAAGAGAAAGAAGAAAAAGAAGGACAAGAAGTCCCACTCTCAGTCTGACCCATCAATCACAAATACCTCGAAACTAAACCCTGACGTGCACGAAGAATTAAAGAGCCAAGAAACCAGTGTTGATCCTGATTCAACACCAAGGAAAACTTCTGCTTCCCATAACCCCAAAAACACAGATTTGGGCCAGGTAGTCACACAATTTATTTGTTCTTTCGAACTTTGCCTCACACTTTTTCTTAGCCTTATTCAATTTGTTCTTTGGCTACAGGGTGGACCTTCCTCAACTGTCTTGGTCCCAGAGATCTCTCCTGACTCTATTGTTAATACCATCGTTGATGAGTTAAAACAACAACTAGAGCATACAGAGGAAGGAGAGCTTTCTCCCATGACCAAGGCTGTCAAAGACACAGGGGTCCCAACTCAAAATGTTGTGTCAAATCTTAAGGAGACTTCCCCTCCTAAGACATCTACTGAAGTCGAACTGACTGTTGAAGCTGAATCTTCAGAAGCTGGAGAGATCAAAGACCTTGACAACTCACTTCGAGAGACCTTGCCAACCATTCCAGAGCGAACCACGCCTAAAAATTCGAATGAGTTTAACCCCGAAGTTGTGGGCATCCCTTCAACGACCAAGGCACTTGATTCTAGTGGAGTCGAAAAGGAAATCACTGAGAATGTCGACAACCAAGCTTCGAAGGATGACAATATAGCTGGTGACACAGCCCATACTCAAGTGAATTCTCCTGTCGAAGATATCATCGCAGCTCAGACCAATCCTGATCCTCCTTTGACTAAAGGGCCAATGATGGAATCTTCTCGACCTTTGGGAGAAGACAATGCCGAAGTTACCAAGGTTGCAGAAAATGTTAAGGAAGAGATGTCAGATAAGGGAGAACATTCCTCCACAAAAGACCATCATCCATCTAAGTCAGGGAATGAGGATGAGGGGTATGAGGCTACTGATGACTTTTTGAACTCTAGTGCTAGACATGCACGTACTGCCAGGACTGGAGATTCGATTGAGGATGATGGCACCTCTTTTTCAAAGCCTACTTCAGATCTCTTCCTTCCATCTCATGTTCTGCAGAGTGTTAAGCATTTAGCCCCAGAAGAGGCTTTGGACACACTCCTTAAAACCTATGGTACTGAAGTTCCCATTGCTGAGGAGGATAAACAGAAACTCGAGAAAGAGCGAGAGGGTTTGGAGCTACATTTCCAGAAGACCATTATTGAAGGGGATATGTTGAGCTATGTTGACCAACATTCTGCTGTGTACTTCAATCTCAAGTCCCTCTTCTCCACACTCCAACGTCACCCCATTTCTGAAGCTCTTTGTTTTCAAATCACTCAGGCTGAGAACCTCTTGGAGCAGTATGCTAGAAGTCTCCAACATTTCAACAGGCTAACTACTGACCTGAACAAACAGATTGAGACTCGTGTCAGGCATTTCGACTTGGCCTCACAAGGGAATGCAGAGGTTAATGCACTAAAGGCTGCATCCGCCAGTGCTTTTCTGCAAATATCTGCTTGTGAAGACAACATCACTCACTGGAAATCTGAGATCAGAGAGCTAGAGGTCAAAATTGGCCAAGAAGAAGAAAAGAAGAAACGACTCGAAGCACAAGCTGTCGAAGTCCCCAAAGCAACCATTGAAGAGAAGGCGAAGGCAGGCATTCACCATTATAGCGAAGCGCTTCGAGCTGGTGTCGACGTGGATCGCCTTGCCGGGGAGAAGAATGCTGTGCAAAGGAAACTAGCCCATATCAGAAGCCTTTATGACCAATTTCGACAAGCTCATATTTGACTTTGTAATTTAACTTGTCTATGTTTCGAACCATTTTGAAGAATGTTTGGGTTATATGCTTTTACATGTTTGAATATTTTGTTGGCAATTTTGACATTACCATTTTGATTGTCAATTTTGAACCTATTTTCAAAACATTGGCTCTTACCTTTTATAATTTCTCTTTGTTTACTATTCAGCACTCGAATCCCTCATTCCTATCTTTTCTCTATTTAACGAATAAGGATAAGTTGCAACCAAATTTGAATTTAATTGGGCTTTATCTCTTGGACTTTGTAACGTAACACCCTTTTTGGGATCAACGGCAGATAAACTGTTTTTATCCCCCTAGATTCGTGCAACTGAAAAGTGAAGGTGCGTGGAGAAAACACAAGAAGGGGGGTTGGATTGTGTTTTGGATATTTAAAAACTTTCCAAGATGTTTAAATCTTTTCAGAGTCTTTAAAGCACAGCGGATTATTCACACAATTAACTTATGGCGTTATGAATGATGAAGGAGTAAATGAGAGAGTGAGAGAGAGAAGAACACACAACAATTTATACTGGTTCCCCTCACAAATTGAGAGTACTCCAGTCCCCTTGTTTCCAAGAGAGTTCCACTATAATCACACGGATTACAATAGTTGCTCAAGCACACAAGCTCAAGACTTCCTGCTCTTAGTCACACAAGACATAGAGACTTCCTTGCTTTGATCACACAAGATCAAAGACTTCCTTGCTCAAGCACACAAGCTTGAGACTTCCTGCTCTAAGTCACACAAGACAGAGAGACTTCCTTGCTCTGATCACACAAGATCAGAGACTTCCTTGCTCACGCACTCAGGCTCAAGACTTCACTGCTCTAATCACTAAGACTGAGACTTACATGCTTCTACACTAAGCAGAAGACTTTCTTGCTTCTACACTAAGCAGAAGACTTACTTGCTTCTACACTAAGCAGAAGACTTACTACTAACTTAAGAGCTTAAAACTTATTACAAACATAATAACTTCAGAGGCTCTAAGCTAGTTTCTATGCTCACTTCATTTGAGAGATATTATCTATTACAATTCAAATGCTCACTTTCTTCTGAGAGATTTTATCTAATGTTAAGCGCTAGTCTTCAATTCTTTCTTTGACATATTTATATGAGTTGAGAAAGACATGTAGACGTTGGAGAAATTCCCGTTGCAACTTGGACAGCTGTAGACATTGAAGATCCGTTGAGTAAAGCCACGTCTTCCTTTGCAGAGAAGCTTCACCTTTGCTGTCTGTCCAATGGTAGAGTTATAAGGTACAACTAGCTCCTAGAGAGAGGGATCACATCCTTTGTTACCGTTGCATTTTAGTTGACCTTACAACAAGTCATCAGGCTTGATAAGTTGTAGTTGATGTAGCCATCTGATGACTGGGAATTCCCTTTGCTTCTGATGAACCTTTGATAACTTGGAGTCTGATTGGTCTTTGAATGGTTGGCCTCTGATAGTCTTTAGTAATTCAGATTCTGAAAGCCTTCATCCTCTGAATGACTTATGACTATCAGACAGCCTCTGAACTCTTGTAGGCCTCTGAACATCCTTGAGCTTCTGAACTCCTCTGAGTCCCTGAACAGCTTTCAGACGTTCTGATCTACTTTGAGCTTCTGAACTTTGTATAGCTTCTGACCACGTTGTAGCATCTGAACTCTTTCAGAGTCTTAAATATTCAGACTTCCATTGGTTTCATTAGAGTTTAAATTAAGTGTGCTCTTGATTAAACGTTGAATTCTCCTGCACTTAATTTAAACATTAGTACAATCAATTGTCCATTTAATACTTTGTTATCATCAAAACTTAAGGATGTGTATTAACACATATTTTGTTCCAAGAATCTCCCCCTTTTTGATGATGACAAACACAAGTATTAAATACAATTGTTGTTGATAAAAATCAGCTATGTTGACATTAGGCTTCTGAGTTTTGCAAGCTCCCCCTAAGTCTGATAACCCATAGGGTTAGGTTTGTAAGCTCCCCCTATTTTGTATCCATAGTTAATTTTAATCAGTTTCAGAAATACTTTATTATATGACTTAAATTATTCATATTTCACTATGTAAAGAACAAGGTTTGCAAGCTTCTTCTTTCCATAGTGTGATAATCTTTGAGTAAAGTTGCACCCTTACTCAAGAACTAACTATGAATAATAAACTTCAATTAATAAATGCATTCTCCTTGAAAATTAAGCCCTTAATGCAGATGCAAGATGAAGCAATATTTAAATTGAAGCAATATTTAAATTGAATGACAAAATAGAATCAGAGGCGCTTAAAGACTTCTACGTACACACTTGGTTCTGATGGTTATCATTAACAGCTTCAGAGTTCAAAATATTTTCAAACAGTTCAGAGCTTAAAAAAAATCTTTTCAAAGAAAATAGCTCAGAGTCTGAACAAAAATTTGAAAACAGTTCAGAGCTCTCTTTAGTACAATACTTTGAAATCCTCAAAGATCAGATTGTCATAACAAAGCATGTTCCTCGTGCTACTATTTTGACCACTCTCCTACGTTCTCTCTCTGAAGCACTACAAGGCCCTAAAAAGCCAAGTAATTTCGCTTCTTCCAACAATTGATTTACCAATATTCTTTCTCCCCCTTTTGTCATTATCAAAAAGGTAATATAAGCAATTAATAGAAATTCAACTTTCAATTCCGTCAAATCAGAAGTGGTTGAACACATTTAATATTCGGCCATTGAATTTTATTTTTAAAAGGAGAGAGATACCTTGTCATTTTACTCACACAGAGTAATCTTAGGTTATTGATAGATCTCTTGAGAGAAAAAATGAAACGCTCAGAGAAGAAGGTAGTTTCAGTGAGAGTCAGTCAAGATAGGAGAAAACATAAGAAGAAACCAATGGAAACAAAGCTAGTGTCTGTCATAGAAGAACTCAGATCAGAGTCTGAAGAGAAATCTTTGGACTCTGACTGTTTTAAGTTCTGAAGACATATCTTCCTGAAGAAAATCAAACTGATATCCAAGGCTCTGGAGGGGCTAGAGTCCTCTCCAGAGGAAAACCAAACTGATGCAACAGAGTTGGTTTCTTCAAGACGGACTTTTGGTTGGATGGCTTCAGCCAAAACCTCAACCTTTCCCCTCCGCAAAGGTCATGTAGGCTTGTAACCTCAAGCATGACCTTTTAGAGCATGCAGAAGATAGTTCTTAGAAATTTTAGTCTTGTAAACCAGAACTTATGTTCTCAATGAAATAACATTCATTACTTTGGCTTGTTTAGTTTTGATTTCTTACTTTTATGCCTTCTCTTGTTATGTAATTTGATACTTTAAGAACATCCACATATTGTACTTATGAAAAATGAATGAAATTCAAGAGTTTGAAAGTTTATTTTGCAAGATAGAAATCATTTAAAGAGTTAAAACAAACAACCAAACGACATATCAAACAGAAATAACAACTTGCATATTCAGATAAAAATAGTGAATAGGTATGTCCGATTAAAAAATTAGACTTTTAACCTAAACAAAAGTTTAACCTAATCAAGATGCTTTGCAAATTATCAATCATAAAGTCAGATACTAGGGTTGTTATGATGTTTTTCTGATTGGCATTTACTTCTTCCATCAAATCCACAAACTTATCTACTTTTGCTTCAATCCTTCTGATGTCATCTTCATAGAAAGGGTTCCTTAGATACTGTTGATTTGCTTGATCACCCCTCAGACTGTCTTGAGGAGGAACATTTAGATCGTCCACCTTTTCTCTTGCAGCAGAGGATTCAGGACGATTCATCTCTGTGTCCATTTGATTCTGAATGTCCTTTTCAGCATTGATAGCTTTTCCTTTGTCAAACTTCTTCTGTTCTTCCACAGCTGCCTTCTGAAGATTGTGCACTACTTTCATTAGTTCCTCTGTCAGACTTATCCATTGAGAAGCATACTCAGATGAAGGCATATCTGTTTGCCTTAGATCATAAAGACCATGTATCTGCTTAAACAAGTCATTGCAAATGCTCAAGACATCAAGATTGTTTGATTGGATGGGATGAGGTTCATTTGATAAGGGTGTATTTGTGAGTTGGGGATTGGAGAGGGTAGACAAATGTTGGGATTGTTGAGGACTAGGACTGGTATGATCAAAGTTTTTGAGATGGAAGTCTTCTGTAGAGAGTTCTTTGATCATAGCCTCAACATGGTCTGATAGTGAGAGGTTCAGGTTTTCTTCTGAAACAATATGTTCAGATGAGGTTTGATATGTGGATGTATGAGGGTTTGAAAAGGTTTGAGCCATAGATGATTGAGCTATTTTATGCTTAGATTTGGCATTAAGAAGCTCAAAATTAGCGAGAATCTCATCTAACTCATTAGGGTCAAAATCAGTTGAAGATGATGATGATGATATGTTGATGAAGACTGGTTCAGGGTGAGTTGATTTAACAGATTCTGATATGAGTTCTTTTATGGTAAGATTATCTTCAGAATTTGTCTGGTTATAGTTTGAGAGGGGTTGGGTTGATGATGAGGTAAACTGAATGTCTTGAGTAGTAGCAACAACAGATTTAGATACATTACCTGATCTGTTATGGTTTGAGCTTTCATTAATACTTTCCTAAGTCACCTTGAGAAGCTTTCTTGTCTGACGCTAAGAGGCTCATCATTACTCTTTGAGTTTCCAGCTTCATATGCTTTCACTAACCTTCTTCTCTTCTTTTTCAACACTACCTTCTCAGTCTCAAATTCTTCTCCTAGGTTGTCCAACAGTTGAATATACTTATTGACAATGTCACAAGAAGTTGTAGGCATGTCAATGTTCATTTCTTAACCAAGGAAGGTTCTGAGTGAGACTGATAGGCCAGAGGTTCTGAAGGTTGTTCTTCATGTTCTGACATCAGGTTCATGAAAGCTAGTGAATGAGCAGAAAATGTGGAAGCTCTGCATTCTCTTAACAAGTAGTCATGACCAGGAGCTTTGATTATATCTATTACTCCACACTAATAGAAAATCTCACTGAGGACCCTTGGGTAGACTACATGTATATCAGACTTGGTCTGATTTTGAGATAAGAGCACAGATTTGCATAGGTGATCAAAGATGTATTTAGCCCAATTTAAATCATATTTCCTAGTGAGAAAATAGACAAAGTGTCTATGATCCCATGAAAGTAGATCAGGATTTTTAGTTCCTGGTGTCATACCCCAATTTTTAACCTAAGATCCCACTTCATATTTTCATCATTACATTCCATACATAAAAAAGCTGTCGTACCCTAAATTTTGCCCACTCCCATATTTTAGTGTTCATTCCACACTTCATTTCTTTTGTTGGTTTTGTGAGATTTGTGTCAACGATAACGTTATGGTCATTCAACGGTAATGTACTTGATGAGATATTCAAACACATGCCAAACATGGCATCAAATGATTTCATGGGCCTAGCCTTTTTGGACATATGTTCTCAAAACCTTTTATGCAAACAAAAGGAATAATGATCAAAGGAGAATGATGTTCCCACGTAAAGCTTCTTGTTTCCAAGAAACATTTGCAACACGTGGGAAATAAATGAATGGACAAGCTTGAAGCACATTCTCTTTGTTTGGCAAAGGACAAGAGTCACCAAACAAAGAACAAAGGCACATGATTTGGTTCCCTCTTGCAAGACAAAGACCTTCCACTTGATGTCCTCAAATTATTTGAGAAGATTCCCTCTTTTGGACAAAGAAGAAGCCACGTAGAAGACTACAAAGCCATGCAAAGCATTGCAGCAAAAAATCAACTAACGGTAATGCACAAGTGAAGCAACGATAATGCACTGTTCAACAAAGGACAATGAGTCATCAAAAGCACATGGTTTTGTTCCCTCTTGCAAAGACATCCAACTTGCATGCAAGCTGTCAAAGACTCACAAAAATAAAAGATTCCTTCTTATGGACAAAAGGAAAGCCACGTGAATGGATACAAAACCATGCAACATCTTTGTAGTGCAAAATCAGCAACGATAATGCACTATGCAGCAACGATAATGCACTATTCACAGCAAAAAAGAAAGTTGCAAGGACGTGTCTCTCTCTTTGCCTTTCCAAACTCTTTCATAAGCCTCTCCAAAGGTCTTTCATGTCTATAAATACAAGGAGCACTCCATGGCAAAAATAAAAAAGGAGAGGAGTTTTAACAAATAAATTTCCACACAAATTGTTGAAACAAAACACAACAAAACCATAAGCTCTTCCAAAAACCAAAAGAAAAGGTGTTCATCATACCCACTTGTTGTTCATCAAACACATAACCAACTTCATCACATTCAAGGTAAGTTCTCTAACTCTTTCATCTTTATCACTTTTTAATTAGTCTTTGTCTTACTGTTTTTTTGTTTGTTTTCATTATTATTATTAGTATTTGCTTTTCCATTCTTATTATTATTATTGTTATTATTACCATTATTATTAAGAAAAAAATCAAACAAAAAAGGAAAAAGAGAGAAAACAGAGGACCACAACATCTTTGTTGTGTTCTTTATAAAAAAGAATCAAATAAAAAGGAAAAAAGAGATAAAAGAGTATAATAGTAGCATGTTGTGTTCTTCATCAAAACCATAAAAAGGGACAACTTCACTAAACCATCATCACAAACCATCATTCTCACACTCTCATCTCTACAAGAAAAAAATCCTCAAACCAAATCAAAAGAAAAGAAACAAAAAGAACAACACTGTTGTGCTATCTCACAAACCACACCCACTATTACTCCATTCTCCACAGTCAAGCCACATCTTCATCAAACCACCACCACCAACAATCTCATCACTGTAATAACAACAACCACCCAAATCATCATCACAAAACTACCTTCATCCATAAACAGAAAACCAAAACAGTCATCAACCAAGCTTCCAAGAAAGAAAATCAAAGAAAAATAATATAAACAAACAGAAACCACTGCCGTTATTTCACCGAACACCACCGCCAAAAACCGCTACCGAGAGAGAAAAAGAGTTCGTGAGAGTGAGAGAGTGAGACCGAGATAGAGAGAGCGGATGACCGGTGACGGAGGTGGCAAGCGCCGAAGCCGCCGCCGCCGTTGTTAAAAGGTGAGCCGAGAGGTTTCAAACACTCAAAATAAGCATGTATGCATATACGCTGAAGAAGAAGACGTTCTTCTTTCTTTCCTGTTTTTCTTATAGATATATTTATTTTATTGTTTTTATTAGTTTTATTATTATTATTATTATTATCACTTGACACGTGGCAGCATCACAACAGCATGATCAAACAAATCCTGGCCATGTGATCTTGATTTTTTCAATTATTTATTAAAACTAAGCCATTTCATTTATTTTTACCACTTTGTTTATATATTTTCAAACTCAAAAATATAAAAAATGCAAAAAAAACATAAAACTCCAAAAATATCTTTTTTGTCAAACATTAAAATCAATCTCGACCAATCCAAACTTTATTTTTCGCGCCCATGTGCGCTTAATCATCTTTTGCAAACGGATAGCATCGCCCAAGTGCAAGTCCGTCTTTTAAATTAAGCAAAACTTTTTCGCCCAAGTGCGAGTTCGTCTTTTTAAACTTTTTCGACCAAGCGCGAGTGCATCTTTTAATTAAGCAAACTTTTTCGCCCAAGTGCGAGTCTTTTTTTTAATCAAGCAAGTGTTTCGCCCAAGCGCGAGCAAATCATTTTCGTAAATAAAATCAACCAACGCACAAGCATTTTCCCAGAACTACGTAGGCTTTGATTTCTCCATTGCATCTGGAGATACGTAGGCACGAGATTCAACATCTTGTCGAGCTCAATAATAAAAAACAATATTTTCCCCCCTTTTGTATATACTTTAATAAAGCGACACAAGGATAAAAGTAGGACATTAATAAATAGCACGCAAACAAATTGACAGAACATTTTTAAACCCTAAAGCTAAAAAGGAGGTTCCCGTTGAGTACAACGGATGTGACGGGTGCTAATACCTTCCCCTCGCATAATCGACTCCCGAACCCGAAAATGGTTGCGACGACCATCCTTCCGTTGTTTCAAAGGTTTTATCGATATTTTCCTTTTCCTACGGGAATGAATAAAGTTCGGTGGCGACTCTGTGTTTCATCTCGCGCGTACCCACGATCCGGGCGTTTTTCGCTGCGCGACAGCTGGCGAGGGGACTTTCCTTTTCAAGAGAGTGAAGCCTACCCCTTTTAGCTTTAGGGTTCCATTTTGTTCTTCGCTTACTTGCATGCTTTTCCTGTTTTTTCTATCCTTTGTACTTGTTGCATTTATTTCTTTATTGTTGTTGATTTATTTCTGCAAATATATTTGTATATATCAATTATGGGCATGGATTACTATTTGAGTGAAGCTCTACACCCGAGCTTGAGAAAAACCTAAGTTAAGATAGGTGTTAGTAGTATGGACCTGTGGGATGGACATCCCAATGGGTGGCTTACGAAAACTCCACCTAGAGTAGATCTGTTCAAAAGTTTCGTCAGGAATTGGCTAGCCCATCCGCTTGACGAAATTTTGAATTTGGTCCATGACTCTAGGGACCCTTTTCAGAACCCAATAAGCTAAAGTAAGGAGTTAGTAGTATGGGCCCGCGGGATGCACTTCCCATTTGGTGATTTACGAAAACTCCACCTAGAGTAGATCTATTCAAAATGTTTGTCTCGATTTGGCTAGCCCATCCTCTTGACGAAATTTTGGACATGATCGATGACTCTAGGGACCTCTTCAAACTTTGGTGTTTGTATTGGCTTTCGAGGTAGACATCTCGTTTAGTTAGTGCAAACTCCGCCTAGAAGAGATGCATTCGTGAAAGGTTGTCCATATAATGGTTAACCCGTTATTTTGGCAAAATTCCGAGATGCCTCAATGACTCTAGGTGTTTCTAATTTAAAACAAAAATCTTAGAACTGTCCTTGGTGAGAACCCTGATATAGAAAGCACATAGAACTAAGCCCTCATAGTGAGCCCTCCTTTTAAGTTGGTTCTCTCAGTTATCCATATCCTCACAAAGCATACATGCATTGCATCCACATGCATAAAATCATTTTTTTTAAAAAAACATACGAGTTTGTTTTAGGAAATTGCGAAGGATAAAATTGTGTTGCAAGTACCTAACTAATTGAACATGGGCTCAAAGAAAAGAAAAACTCTGTCTTACTACTTTTGATAATTTATGTTTCTCCTTATCTCCATACAGTTGGTAGATACTTGCGGTAACATCAAAAACTTTGCAGTTCCCTAAAACTAATCATAAAAAAAAAAAACTTTTTCATGCATCATTCATCATCCAAGTTTTTATTTCGGGGATTTATTCGTGCCTTTTCTCTTGTCCAGTCGAGTTGTGTCACCAAGTACAAAACTAATCATTCGGAAAAAGATGGATCTGTCACTTGAGCAAGAAAACCGCGAGCTTCATGAAGAGGTGACTACTCTCAGAGCAGGGATGGAAAGATTGACTGCCATGGTAGAAAGTTTGATAGCCGCTCAAAATCAGTCACCAACTCCTCCGTCTCCTCGTTCCACTCAAGCACCAGTTCAAACCACCGAAGTTGTCAATATTCCTACTTCTGTGCCTCCAGTTGGTGCCCCACAGTATCAAATGCCTGAAGGTTACCCATGAGGCATGCCTTACAACTTCAACGGATGGTATCAGCCCAATGTTTCTGAAGTTCAGCCAGTTACTGAGATTCCTGCTGTACCACATACAACAGCCATCCCCCAACTTGGAATGATTTTTCCTCAAGATACTATTCCTATTCCACGATCGATAATGACTGTTCCAGCTCCAGTGGTCCACACCATTCCTCAGGCAAATGAACCTGTTTATCATGCAGAACCAAATGAAAGCATATGTGCATATGGCCGTATGGATGACTTCCAAGACCAATTTAATGAGATGCAACGTGAGATCAAAGCTCTTCGTGGGAAAGATTTGTTTGGCAAGAATGCGCACGACCTTTGCTTAGTGCCAAATGTCAAAATTCCCGCCAAGTTTAAAGTCCCTGATTTTGAGAAGTACAAAGGAAGTTCTTGTCCTCAAAGCCATTTGGTGATGTATGCCAGAAAAATGTCTACCCAAACAGATAACCATCAGCTGTTAATTCACTATTTCCAAGATAGTTTGACCGGTGCCGCCTTAAGATGGTACATGGGTCTGGATAGCACCAACATTCGAACTTTCAATGACTTAGGTGAGGCCTTTGTCCGACAATACAAGTACAATTTAGACATGGCGCCAGATAGAGATCAACTTCAAGCCATGACTCAAAAGGACACAAAAACTTTTAAAGAATATGCTCAAAGATGGAGGGAGATTGCTGCTCAGATCAGCCCACCTCTAGAAGATAAGGAGATGACCAAAATCTTTTTGAAAACTCTTGGTTCATTTTACTATGAGCGAATGATTGCGAGCGCGCCTAGCGATTTCACTGAAATGGTGAACATGGGTATGCGCCTTGAAGAGGGGGTCCGAGAAGAAAGTTTAACAAAAGAGAGTGGTTCATCCAGTGGTACAAAGAAGTTTGGAAGTAACTTCCCGAAGAAGAAGGAACAAGAAGTCGGTATGGTAGCCCAAGGGAGGCCAAGAAACAGTAATTACCAACAACAACATATTGCTGCCATTACCCCTGTCATAAATTCCACTCAAAGTTCAGGATATCAGCCGCAGTTTCAACAACCAAGGCCACAACAACAATATCAGAACCAAAATCAACAACAGCCTCAACAACAGGCTCCACAACAATTCAACAATCAGAATCGTATTCAAAAGACACCTCAGTTTGACCCCATCCCAATATCTTATGCGGAGTTGTTTCCTGCTTTGGTTGAGAAGAATCTTGTTCAAACTAGAGCACCTCCTCCAGTGCCCGCACCGTTGCCATGGTGGTATAAATCTGACACATTTTGTGCTTTCCATCAAGGGGCACCCGACCACAGCATCGAGCATTGTTTGGCTTTGAAGAATGAAGTCCAAAGGCTGATGAGAGCTAACATCCTTTCTTTCAAAGATCTGAACCCAAATGTGCAAGCTAATCCATTGCCAAAACATGGGTCATCATCGGTTAATATGGTGAACGAATGCCCAGGGACTTACATGGTCTTCGATATTCAACGTATCAAGGAGTCATTGGTTCAGATGCATGTCAACTTGTGTAAGTTGGCGTTCTTTCATCACAACCATGCCGCTTGTGCAATTTGTCCTAGAAATCCACGAGGTTGCCAAAGGGTGAGAGATGATATCCAAGGTATGTTGGATCGAAGGGAGCTCACTATTACATACAAGAGGAATGAAGACAATGGTTCTGATGATGATGACGTGTTTGTCATAACACCCGAGTTTAGTATCCTTAAACCTGTAGAGGTGACTTTCAATAGTCAAAACTCTGTTGTTACCCCATTGGTGATTTGTCCGCCAGGTCCAATACCTTATACTTCTAACAAGGCCATACCATACAAATACAATGCTACAATGATTGAGGACGGGCGAGAGGTTCCCATACCTCCTTTGCCTTCTGCAGTCAACATTGCTGAGGTGAGTAGAGTAACGAGAAGTGGGCGCTTGGTTCCTGCAATGTCCCCAGATAAAGTTGATGCTCCGGTAAATGGACAGGTCCAGTTAGAAAATCCTATTGTAAACTCAGAGTTAAACAAAGAACTAGGTCAGTCCAGTGGGAATAATGTTAATTCTGACTTTGATGAAGTCTTGAAGCTGATAAAAAAGAGTGAGTATAAAGTGGTTGACCAACTAATGCAAACTCCTTCAAAGATCTCCATATTATCCCTACTATTGAATTCAGACGCTCATAGGGAAGCTTTGATGAAGGTTTTAGACCAAGCCTTTGTGGACCACGATGTGACGATTGGTCGATTTGGTGGAATCGTGGGCAACATTACGGCCTGCAACAATTTAAGCTTTAGTGATGAAGAACTCCCGGAAGAGGGCAGGAATCACAACCTTGCACTGCACATATCTATGAATTGTCAATCAGACATGCTATCAAATGTGCTCGTGGACACTGGTTCTTCCTTGAATGTAATGCCTAAAACAACTCTTGCTCGACTTTCTTACCAAGGGACTCCTATGAGACACAGTGGAGTAGTAGTTAAAGCTTTCGATGGTTCTAGAAAACCGGTCATTGGAGAGGTTGATTTGCCTATGATGATTGGGCCGCACTCTTTCCAGATCACTTTTCAAGTAATGGATATCCAAGCAGCATACAGTTGTTTGTTGGGCCGACCATGGATTCATGAGGCAGGAGCAGTGACGTCCACGCTTCACCAAAAGTTAAAATTTGTGAAGAATGGAAAGTTGGTCACCATAAGTGGGGAACAAGCCTTGTTGGTAAGCCATTTGTCGTCTTTCTCCTTCATCAGTGCCGGTGATGTTGATGGAACACAGTTCCAAGGTCTCTCCTTAGATGAAAATAATACCAAGAAGAATGGGGCATCCATTTTTTCCTTGAAGGATGCACAAGAAGTGGTTCAAAATGGTTTGTCTACTGGTTGGGGGCAAGTTGTGACTTTGCCAGAAAACAAGCATCGTGAAGGGTTAGGGTTTTCTCCTTCATCCGCAAGAGCTATCGTGCCAAATGACGGCGTCAAATTGATTAAAGATACTTTCTACAGTGCAGGGTTCATTCACCCTCCCTCGCCAGAAGCTAATGCCATTATTGAAGATGATTCTGAAGAAGATTCACCCAGCTTTGTGACTCATGGAGTGGTTTGCCAAAATTGGATTGCTGTTGACATTCCCTACGCTATTCACATATCTAAGTAATGTGTTTGTTTGTTTTTTTTCAAAAATCCTTTTGTTCTGCCCAAGACAAAAGTGAGCTTGTGTTAGGGCTTTATTTAAAATAATTCCTCTTGCTATGCCTAAGGCAAGAGTGAATCACGTGTAAGGCTTTTGTTTCAAGTTATTTCAATCATCAATAAAAATGTTGTTTTGATTTCCATTATGTCTGTTTTTACCTTTTGTTTTTCTGGAAAATGGTAACATAAAAAACCTAAAGAATAATCACTTTCAAAAACTGCATATGATTATCACATTCATTTTGTTTCTAAAGTCAAGCATAAATCATATGTGCAGATTAATCATTGATAACCCCATTAAACACAATAACCCTATGCCCTCTCCCAACTTTGAGTTTCCTGTGTTTGAAGCCGAGGAGGAGGATGGTGAAGAGATTCCCGATGAGATTTCTCGTTTACTTAAACATGAGGGGAGAGTCATTCAGCCTCACGAGGAGCAGTTAGAAGTAATCAACTTGGGTTCCGAGGAAGATAAAAAAGAAGTCAGGATTGGGGCACTTCTTGATGCAGATGTTAAGAATAGATTGACGGAGCTTCTCAAAGAGTATGTTGATGTATTTGCGTGGTCATACCAAGATATGCCAGGGTTGGATACTGATATCGTGGAACACCGTTTGCCATTAAAGCCTGAATGTCCGCCAGTTAAACAAAAGTTGAGAAGAACGCACCCCGACTTAGCGGTCAAGATCAAGGAAGAAGTCCAAAAGCAAATCGACGCAGGTTTCCTTGTTACGTGTGAATACCCTCAGTGGTTGGCCAACATAGTTCCTGTACAAAAAAAGGATGGTAAAGTCAGGATGTGTGTTGATTATCGAGATCTAAACAAGGCCAGTCCAAAGGATGATTTTCCATTGCCACATATTGATATGTTGGTCAACAATACAGCAAGGTACAATGTTTTCTCCTTCATGGATGGATTCTCCGGTTATAACCAAATTAAGATGGCTCCCGAAGACATGGAGAAGACATCTTTCATTACCCCTTGGGGCACCTTCTGTTATAAGGTGATGCCGTTCGGTTTGAAAAATGCAGGTGCTACCTACCAAAGGGCCATGACTACCCTCTTTCATGACATGATGCATAAGGAAATTGAGGTTTATATGGATGATATGATTGCCAAGTCTAGAACTGAAGAAGAGCATGTCAAGTATCTTTTGAAGTTGTTTCAACGATTGAGAAAGTATCAGCTTCGATTGAATCCCAACAAATGCACTTTTGGTGTCAGATCAGGAAAACTTTTGGGCTTCATTGTTAGTCAAAAGGGTATTGAAGTGGATCCAGACAAAGTTAGGGCTATTCAAGAAATGCCTGCGCCAAAGACTGAAAAGCAAGTAAGAGGTTTTCTTGGACGTTTGAATTACATCTCCAGATTTATCTCTCATATGACTGCTACTTGTGGGCCGATATTCAAGCTTCTTCGCAAAGATCAAGGGGTAGTTTGGACAGAAGATTGCCAGAAAGCGTTTGATAGCATTAAAGAATATTTGCTAGAACCTCCAATTCTGATCCCTCCAGTTGAAGGCAGACCGCTAATCATATACCTAACTGTGTTAGAAGATTCCATGGGTTGTGTACTTGGACAACAAGATGAAAGTGGAAAAAAGGAGCATGCCATTTACTATCTGAGTAAGAAATTCACAGATTGTGAGTCTCGATATTCTATGCTCGAGAAGACTTGTTGTGCTTTAGCATGGGCCTCTAAGCATTTCCGTCAATATATGATTAATCACACTACTTGGTTGATATCTAAAATGGACCCGATCAAGTACATCTTTGAAAAGCCTGCTTTAACAGGAAGAATTGCCCGCTGGCAGATGTTATTGTCCGAATATGACATTGAGTACCGCACCCAGAAAGCAATCAAAGGAAGTATTCTTGCTGATCATTTGGCTCACCAGCCAATTGATGACTATCAGTCTATCAAGTTCGATTTTCCTGATGAAGATGTCATGTACTTGAAAATGAAAGATTGCGAGGAACCATTATCTGAAGAAGGTCCAGATCCTGAATCTAGGTGGGGTTTGATATTTGATGGAGCTGTTAACGTTTATGGTAATGGAATTGGGGCAGTCATCATTACTCCGATGGGTACTCATATCCCTTTCTCTGCCAGATTGCTATTTGACTGTACGAACAACATCGCAGAATATGAAGCTTGTATAATGGGTATTGAAGAAGCCATTGACTTAAGGATTAAGGTTCTTGACATATATGGAGATTCAGCCCTCGTGATTAATCAGATTAAAGGAGAATGGGAAACTCGTCATCCTGGCTTGATCCCTTACAAAGACTATGCAAGACGATTACTCACTTTCTTCAACAAGGTTGAATTACATCACATCCCCCGTGAAGAGAATCAAATGGCAGATGCCTTGGCTACTTTATCCTCTATGTTTAAAGTGAACCAGTGGAATGATATGCCTAGGATCAATATTATGCGCCTGGAAAGGCCCGCTCATGTATTTGCAACTGAAGAAGTCATCGATGACAAGCCATGGTTCTACGACATTAAACGTTTCCTTCAAAGTCAGGAATACCCGCTTGGGGCATCCAACAAAGATAAGAAGACTCTGAGAAGACTGGCTGGCAATTTCTTCCTGAATGGAGATATATTGTATAAAAGAAACTTTGACATGGTTTTGCTCAGATGCGTGGACAAACATGAAGCAGACATGTTAATGCATGAAGTGCACGAAGGGTCCTTTGGTACTCATTCTAATGGGCATGCGATGGCTAAGAAAATGTTAAGGGCAGGTTACTATTGGATAACAATGGAATCCGATTGTTGTGAACATGTGAAGAAATGTCATAAATGTCAGATCTACGCTGATAAGATTCATGTGCCCCCGACTCTGCTCAATGTTCTCTCCTCTCCATGGCCGTTCTCTATGTGGGGCATCGACATGATTGGTATAATCGAACCAAAAGCTTCAAATGGGCATCGTTTCATTCTAGTGGCTATTGACTACTTCACAAAGTGGGTTGAGGCGGCATCCTATGCTAATGTAACCAAGCAGGTGGTAGTCAGATTTATCAAGAATCAACTCATCTGCCGCTATGGTGTTCCAAGCAAGATTATTACAGATAATGGGTCGAATTTGAACAACAAAATGGTAGAGGAGTTGTGTGACGACTTCAAAATCGAGCATCATAATTCTTCTCCCTACAGACCCAAGATGAATGGTGCTGTTAAAGCTGCAAATAAAAACATCAAGAAAATCATTCAGAAAATGGTCGTTACCTATAAGGATTGGCATGAGATGTTACCATTTGCCTTGCATGGGTATCGTACCTCAGTACGCACTTCAACAGGGGCAACCCCATTTTCATTGGTATATGGTATGGAAGCAGTGCTCCCCGTGGAGGTTGAGATCCCGTCGATGAGGGTTCTGATGGAAGCCAAATTGACTGAGGCTGAATGGTGCCAAAGTAGATATGATCAGTTGAATCTAATTGAAGAGAAACGCATGACTGCCTTGTGTCATGGTCAGTTATATCAAAGAAGGATGAAACAAGCTTTTGACAAGAAGGTTCGCCCTCGTGAATTCCAAGAAGGTGACCTTGTGCTCAAGAAGATCTTATCTTTTCAACCTGATTCTAGGGGAAAGTGGACTCCTAATTACGAAGGCCCGTATGTTGTCAAAAGAGCCTTTTCTGGTGGTGCTTTGACTCTTGCAACTATGGATGGTGATGAGCTCCCACGTCCTGTGAACGCCGATGCAGTCAAGAAATACTTTGTCTAAAAAAAAGGGAAAACAGCTCGGTAGGTCGAAAACCCAAAAGGGCGGCTTAGGCAACAATGAGCGTCTCGGTGGACTGAAAACCCGAAAGGGCGGTCCAGGCAAAAATTAGAGACATAAACAGAAAATGATTATCCTGGTAGATTGAAAACCTGAAAAGGCAATCTAGGCAAAAGTTAAGGATTATGACAAAGTAACTGCATCAGGACGAACTTGATCACTTGAGGCATTTTTTTAAGTTGTCAAAAAGTCTTTGATCAAATCATCTTCAGCTAGAAGCTTGAAACACAGTTGGAATTCAAAGTTGTTAAGGAAAATAACGGTTATCGTGTTTCAATGTAGCCTTTCCCATATATTTATCATTTTCCAACTTCTGTAAAGATCTGTGGGGCAACGCTATTCGCGAGCTACCATTAAGTTAATAAAATTCGAGCCTTTTCCCACGTGATTGGAACTCTCATTTATTCTAGCTTACAAAAACTTCTTTTTATTTTTGATGGCAATGCTTGAGACAAATTTTCTCAGAAAAAGAAATGAATATAAATTTTTCACGCTTTTAAAAAAAAATGGCTGCGAACACATTTCTTTTGAACTTGTGAATACAAAACGAGGAATGTTAACAACTACTTCAAGAACGGTTAAAACCTCGAAAGCGAAACTGAGTTGTTTCTCTAAGAACAGAGTGTTTGTTTGATTGACATTAAAAAGGTTTCAAATGGCGGCTTCTTATACACCAGTGCAAACTTAGATTTGGTAACTCCGAGCTAAACTTTGATTCAGATTTTTGTTGAGGTTGGGTTTTCTTCCCAGAAAGTATCTTCTCGTCCCCAGGAAGGTTTAAAGCTTTGTAACCAGACGTTGCTCTGTCAATGGCTTTTATTCTATTTTCGAGTGATATATCCATCTTGTTGAGATTTGCCGAGTATTTGTTTGTACTACGATATTGGTTTACCTCCAGTGTTATTTGTCCCATCTGCTTTGTCCTGTGTAATTTTGTTAGCATACATATGACATTCATGGCATTCATACATAACATATATTCTTACATCATGCATGTTTGCATTTTCCGATGTTTATTGATTCATTTATCTTGGTTATGTTTATCTCCAAAAATAAGTGTGAGTGTGTCATCTCTCCAGTAGAGTGTCAGCCGTAAGCAGAAATTGTGTATCCTTTCTAAATTCCCCACTGAGTTCGTCCCTCGTGGAAGAAGGTTGCTTCGGTTATATAACTTCCCAATATGTGGATAGAAAAATCCCCGGCTGAGTTTATTCCTCACTAGGTATGAAGTCTCGCTTGACTATTTCTCTCCAATTCATTCCTGGATTGAGTTCCGACCCCAAGCAGCAAGTGGCAGTCTCGTTATTTGAGCAGCTTGAAGATCACCAAATATCTCTTCATTCAATTTCCTCAAGTGGTTTTATCCCCAATGAGTCATCTCAAGGGATTTTGTTGAAAACCCTTACATACGTTTCTCTCATTGTTAAGAAACCAGTATCTTCAGTCTAACCTACCCACGTCTCTTTTGAAGTTCCCGGTAGAGTTATCGATTCCCCTATTCTAATAGTGGAAGCTTGTTATCATCATTTGCATGATAGTAAGTAATCCTTTTTGTTTCATTATCTCGATATGTTATCCCTTTGTTGGATAATAGATAATGTCACACCTTTTCTGATTCATTATCTCGATATGTTATCCCTTTGTTGGATAATAGATAATGTCTCACCTTTTTTTGATTCATTATCTCGATATGTTATCCCTTTGTTGGATAATAGGTAATGTCTCATCCTTTTTGTATCATTATCTCGATATGTTATCCCTTTGTTGAATAATAGATAATGTATCACCTTTTCTGATTCATTATCTCGATATGTTATCCCTTTGTTGGATAATAGGTAATGTCTCATCCTTTTTGTTTCATTATCTCGATATGTTATCCCTTTGTTGGATAATAGATAATGTCTCATCCTTTTTGTTTCATTATCTCGATATGTTATCCCTTTGTTGGATAATAGATAATGTCTCACCTTTTCTGATTCATTATCTCGATATGTTATCCCTTTGTTGGATAATAGGTAATGTCTCATCCTTTTTGTTTCATTATCTCGATATGTTATCCCTTTGTTGGATAATAGGTAATGTCTCATCCTTTTTGTTTCATTATCTCGATATGTTATCCCTTTGTTGGATAATAGATAATGTCTCATCCTTTTTTGTTTCATTATCTCGATATGTTATCCCTTTGTTGGATAATAGATAATGTCACACCTTTTCTGACTCATTATCTCGATATGTTATCCCTTTGTTGGATAATAGGTAATGTCTCATCCTTTTTGTTTCATTATCTCGATATGTTATCCCTTTGTTGGATAATAGATAATGTCTCACCTTTTCTGATTCATTATCTCGATATGTTTGTTGGATAATAGGTAATGTCTCATCCTTTTTGTTTCATTATCTCGATATGTTATCCCTTTGTTGGATAATAGGTAATGTCTCATCCTTTTTGTTTCATTATCTCGATATGTTATCCCTTTGTTGGATAATAGATAATGTCACACCATTTCTGATTCATTATCTTGATATGTTATCCCTTTGTTGGATAATAGGTAATGTCTCATCCTTTTTGTTTCATTATCTCGATATGTTATCCCTTTGTTGGATAATAGATAATGTCTCACCTTTTTTGTTTCATTATCTGGATATGTTATCCCTTGATTGGATAATAGATAATGTCTCATCTTTTCGTATTACCTGGATAAGCTATCACTTGCAAGATAGTAGGTAATATTTTCCCAGTGAAACTGTATTGTTTCCCCAGTAAAGTTAGATTCCTTTCCTTAATAGACTTGGACATCCCTTTTTGTTATTTCTCTTCCCAATCAGGTCACTTTTGTTGTTCCCCTATGGGTTTTTCTTTGTCCTATTTTTGGTTCTGTAGTAGTTTGTCTCTTGTGATGTCATTTTCCACGAGATTCAAGGTATTGCGTCCATATTCGCATCATAAACATTTTCTCGGTATCTTAGGTCCAAAATTGGGTATTCTATATTTAAGTCTCTTCAAATCCGTCGAAATGAAGGTTTCAATCTTCATATCTCCGGATGAAGAAACTTAAATAGGGGCATCTGTCATACCCCAATTTTTGACCTAAGATCCCACTTCATATTTTCATCATTACATTCCATACATAAAAAAGCTGTCGTACCCTAAATTTTGCCCACTCCCATATTTTAGTGTTCATTCCACACTTCATTTCTTTTGTTGGTTTTGTGAGATTTGTGTCAACGATAACGTTATGGTCATTCAACGGTAATGTACTTGATGAGATATTCATACACATGCCAAACATGGCATCAAATGATTTCATGGGCCTAGCCTTTTTGGACATATGTTCTCAAAACCTTTTATGCAAACAAAAGGAATAATGATCAAAGGAGAATGATGTTCCCACGTAAAGCTTCTTGTTTCCAAGAAACATTTGCAACACGTGGGAAATAAATGAATGGACAAGCTTGAAGCACATTCTCTTTGTTTGGAAAAGGACAAGAGTCACCAAACAAAGAAACAAAGGCACATGATTTGGTTCCCTCTTGCAAGACAAAGACCTTCCACTTGATGTCCTCAAATTATTTGAGAAGATTCCCTCTTTTGGACAAAGAAGAAGCCACGTAGAAGACTACAAAGCCATGCAGCAAAAAATCAACTAACGGTAATGCACAAGTGAAGCAACGATAATGCACTGTTCAACAAAGGACAATGAGTCATCAAAAGCACATGGTTTTGTTCCCTCTTGCAAAGACATCCAACTTGCATGCAAGCTGTCAAAGACTCACAAAAATAAAAGATTCCTTCTTATGGACAAAAGGAAAGCCACGTGAATGGATACAAAACCATGCAACATCTTTGTAGTGCAAAATCAGCAACGATAATGCACTATGCAGCAACGATAATGCACTATTCACAGCAAAAAAGAAAGTTGCAAGGACGTGTCTCTCTCTTTGCCTTTCCAAACTCTTTCATAAGCCTCTCCAAAGGTCTTTCATGTCTATAAATACAAGGAGCTCTCCATGGCAAAAAGAAAAAAGGAGAGGAGTTTTAACAAAGAAATTTCCACACAAATTGTTGAAACAAAACACAACAAAACCATAAGCTCTTCCAAAAACCAAAAGAAAAGGTGTTCATCATACCCACTTGTTGTTCATCAAACACATAACCAACTTCATTACATTCAAGGTAAGTTCTCTAACTCTTTCATCTTTATCACTTTTTAATTAGTCTTTGTCTCACTGTTTTTTTGTTTGTTTTCATTATTATTATTAGTATTTGCTTTTCCATTCTTCTTATTATTATTGTTATTATTACCATTATTATTAAGAAAAAAATCAAACAAAAAAGGAAAAAGAGAGAAAACAGAGGACCACAACATCTTTGTTGTGTTCTTTATAAAAAAGAATCAAATAAAAAGGAAAAAAGAGATAAAAGAGTATAATAGTAGCATGTTGTGTTCTTCATCAAAACCATAAAAAGGGACAACTTCACTAAACCATCATCACAAACCATCATTCTCACACTCTCATCTCTACAAGAAAAAAATCCTCAAACCAAATCAAAAGAAAAGAAACAAAAAGAACAACACTGTTGTGCTATCTCACAAACCACACCCACTATTACTCCATTCTCCACAGTCAAGCCACATCTTCATCAAACCACCACCACCAACAATCTCATCACTGTAATAACAACAACCACCCAAATCATCATCACAAAACTACCTTCATCCATAAACAGAAAACCAAAACAGTCATCAACCAAGCTTCCAAGAAAGAAAATCAAAGAAAAATAATATAAACAAACAGAAACCACTGCCGTTATTTCACCGAACACCACCGCCAAAAACCGCTACCGAGAGAGAAAAAGAGTTCGTGAGAGTGAGAGAGTGAGACCGAGATAGAGAGAGCGGATGACCGGTGACGGAGGTGGCAAGCGCCGAAGCCGCCGCCGCCGTTGTTAAAAGGTGAGCCGAGAGGTTTCAAACACTCAAAATAAGCATGTATGCATATACGCTGAAGAAGAAGACGTTCTTCTTTCTTTCCTGTTTTTCTTATAGATATATTTATTTTATTGTTTTTATTAGTTTTATTATTATTATTATTATCACTTGACACGTGACAGCATCACAACAGTATGATCAAACAAATCCTGGCCATGTGATCTTGATTTTTTTAATTATTTATTAAAACTAAGCCATTTCATTTATTTTTACCACTTTGTTTATATATTTTCAAACTCAAAAATATAAAAAATGCAAAAAAAACATAAAACTCCAAAAATATCTTTTTTGTCAAACATTAAAATCAATCTCGACCAATCCAAACTTTATTTTTCGCGCCCATGTGCGCTTAATCATCTTTTGCAAACGGATACCATCGCCCAAGTGCAAGTCCGTCTTTTAAATTAAGCAAAACTTTTTCGCCCAAGTGCGAGTTCGTCTTTTTAAACTTTTTCGCCCAAGCGCGAGTGCATCTTTTAATTAAGCAAACTTTTTCGCCCAAGTGCGAGTCTTTTTTTTAATCAAGCAAGTGTTTCGCCCAAGCGCGAGCAAATCATTTTCGTAAATAAAATCAACCAACGCACAAGCATTTTCCCAGAACTACGTGGGCTTTGATTTCTCCATTGCATCTGGAGATACGTAGGCACGAGATTCAACATCTTGTCGAGCTTAATAATAAAAAACAATATTTTCCCACCTTTTGTATATACTTTAATAAAGCGACACAAGGATAAAAGTAGGACATTAATAAAAAGCACGCAAACAAATTGACAGAACATTTTTAAACCCTAAAGCTAAAAAGGAGGTTCCCGTTGAGTACAACGGATGTGAGGGGTGCTAATACCTTCCCCTCGCATAATCGACTCCCGAACCCGAAAATGGTTGCGACGACCATCCTTCCGTTGTTTCAAAGGTTTTATCGATATTTTCCTTTTCCTACGGGAATGAATAAAGTTCGGTGGCGACTCTGTGTTTCATCTCGCGCGTACCCACGATCCGGGCGTTTTTCGCGGCGCGACACCTGGGAATATAGAACTTAACATGATTTTGGCTAATATCCTCTGAGAGAGCTTTAGATCACCTATCTTGTTGCTCTCACAGCTTGTCCCTTTGACATAGCAATGTCTTGTCATATTCTTCAGAAACATAGATTCTTTTGCTTCACTGTGACTAAAGGTATAATGGATACCATCGTTTGGGATGGATAGCACCTTAGCCAAGTTTGAAGTAGTGAGAATTACTTCAAATCCGCACACAACAGAATGCACCTCTGTTTCTTCAATGACTCTTAGACCTAACTCTTGAGGGGTTTTGTCTTCATTTTCAGGCTTTTCTTTCCTCCTTACAGCTAGCTCCTTGTGATAGTCTTCAACAGTCCTCACCTTGCTTCTTATCCAGAAATCTTTCACCAGAGTAGGATAGATTGGACCATTTAATAAATTCATGTACCTAAAGCTCCCTTTGTGATTAGAAAAGAACTTTAGGACATCAAGATGGTTCTTTTCCAAACTATCAAAGTCCACTAGGTTGTGCCATAACCAGGTTCAGAGATTTTCCCTCCATCTTGAAAGATAAATCTGTAGAAAACATCTCTTCGCAAGCAAAGGTGTTGATCGGAAAGTTATCAGGAAAAATAAACAAGGAGTTTGGAATTGGTGTTGAAGTAGATGCCATTTCAGAAGGTTTAGGGGTGTGGAAGATGCTAAAGTAAGAGATAGAGTTTGTTCTGGCTTTGAAGAGCAATAGATTGATAGAGTAGGGTGTGAGTGTTTAAGAGTTTTTAGAAAACATAAAACAAATTAAAAACACACAATACATTAAAGAGAATAAAACAAACTAATCATTAACTGCATTCAAACCAATCAGAACGTGTATGCGAGTTGTCTCTTTGGCGCCAAAACGTTTTAGTAAAAATACTTAAACGTTTCCAATTCATTTTGTATTCAGAGGCTTAACCGTCAGAGGTTGAAACGTTTCTCAGAGTCTGAGATTCTTCAGATGCTGAAACCTGAAGAACTTCCGAGGCTGAAAAACAAGTCTTTCAAGACACAAGAAAATATGTTCAGACAGGATTTTTCAAGGTTTTTTAGTACTGAACACTGTGTATCCTAAGAAGACATTTTCAACCTTTGCGAGTTATTTCTCTGAATATGTCATTCAGGAATTAAGCATACTTACCTTGTATTGAAGCTTTCTTGATTAGGTGTAGTCAGAGTCATAACCTGAGCAGTCACTCCACCACACTGAGTTGTTGTCATCTTCAATACAAGCTTCAAAGTCTTCATACTCCCTCCTGCTCCTTATGTACTCCTTTTCATCTTCTTCTCTATCTGACTCTTCAAGAATGTGCCTTCTATGCACAATTGCTCTTCTTCCATTCACATTCACATGCATCCAAGTGATTGGAAGGTTCAGAGTCTTAGTTTCTCCTGCAATCAAGTAAATAATTTTGTCTCTTGGTACCCACTTGCTTGAGGGTCCTAGACTGTTAGTTGCCAAATCTTCATCCTTCATTTGTTTCATCTGAGAACTATCAGATACAAATGTAGTGTAAAGATTTGGAAATGAGAAGCTTTCATCAATAACTAATGAGCTTGGTTCCTCTAATGGTTTACTACTAGAGTATTCAATCCCATTAGTATTGTTGGTCTTAAGGTTGCAAAGCATGGAAACTATTTTATTTTGATCAGCATTGATGTTACAATACTCTTTGAGAGATAGAGAGTGCTCAAGGGGTTTGTAACATATAGCAAAATCATTCTCAAGGTCTTTGGTTTTGATAAAATATTTTTGTTCAAGACCTTCAGAGTGATTTGCTTGCTTACTTAAATTCTCATAGTCTGCTTTAAGCTTTTTATACTTCCGCTGACTATTAGAAAGTTTAAGTAAGGTCTTATTAAGATGCTTGATCAATTTAGCTTTGGAAAGACTAGAATATACCTGATTTATTGTTCTCTGGATGCTTTCTTTGCTCTTAGGTTTTGACTTTTCATCAGAGCCTGAGTCTTCAGAGTCTGAGCTATCTTTAGAACTTGATCCTTAGCTCTTGGTGCTCTTTCAGACTAATCTTCAGAGAAGTTGTCAAGTACATCCCATGTTGTCATTCCTTTAGCTAGTCTTCCTCCATCCTTCTTGAAGATGTACCATCTTTGAATTTTTCTTGAAAATCTTTCAAGATACTCTTCATCAGGTTCTTCAACAAGATCTTCATGCTCCAATGCTTGCTTTCCTTTCCTTGCTGCTTCTGCTTCTTCACGGTTCAACTCTTGTATTTCCTTCAGAGCCAATTCATGGACTCTGAGTAAATCAATCAATGATTCAGGACTCATTGAATTGATGTCTTCAGTTTCCTCTATAGAATTTGGAATTTCATTCCAATCCAGAGGCAAACTCCTCAGCAACTTGCTTACAAGCTCTTTGTTGCTGAGTTTGTTGTTGTGCTCTTCAAGCTTGCTTGTTATAGCTTGAAACCTTATGTTCATTTTCTCAATGCTCTCATTTTCCTCCATCCTAAACTCCTCATATTGATCTA
Source organism: Trifolium subterraneum (assembly GCA_951799995.1). NCBI lineage: Eukaryota > Viridiplantae > Streptophyta > Magnoliopsida > Fabales > Fabaceae > Trifolium > Trifolium subterraneum. The sequence goes on along the minus strand of OX637465.1, from coordinate 27,057,382 downwards.
ACAAGCCATTTACTGTTGCCCACTGAATGCTTTCATTATCATCACTAATGAGGCAAACAGTAGTAGCTGTAGAAGCAATACTAGAAGTTTGATTAGCCCCTGAAGTGGAAGGATTTTGATTGTTGCTCAGATCTTCATTTAAGCTCAGTTCATCTTCAAATTTCTTGCTAAGATCAGCAACTTGTTGATGTAGCTTCTGCTTCCACTCATCCATGTTTTGAGCCATGGAGGTTTTCTCCTTTGGATCTTGACTGTCTCACGGTTAAGTGATTTACCAACAGAACCGGAGCTCTGATACCAATTGAAGGTGCGTGGAGAAAACACAAGAAGGGGGGTTGAATTGTGTTTTGGATATTTAAAAACTTTCCAAGATGTTTAAATCTTTTCAGAGTCTTTAAAGCACAGCGGATTATTCACACAATTAACTTATGGCGTTATGAATGATGAAGGAGAAAATGAGAGAGTGAGAGAGAGAAGAACACACAACAATTTATACTGGTTCCCCTCACAAATTGAGAGTACTCCAGTCCCCTTGTTTCCAAGAGAGTTCCACTATAATCACACGGATTACAATAGTTGCTCAAGCACACAAGCTCAAGACTTCCTGCTCTTTGTCACACAAGACATAAAGACTTCCTTGCTTTTATCACACAAGATTAAATACTTCCTTGCTCAAGCACACAAGCTTGAGACTTCCTGCTCTAAGTCACACAAGACAGAGAGACTTCCTTGCTCTGATCACACAAGATCAGAGACTTCCTTGCTCAAGCACTCAGGCTCAAGACTTCACTGCTCTAATCACTAAGACTGAGACTTACGTGCTTCTACACTAAGCAGAAGACTTTCTTGCTTCTACACTAAGCAGAAGACTTACTACTAACTTATAAGCTTAAACTTATTACAAACATAATAACTTCAGAGGCTTAAGTTAGTTTCTATGCTCACTTCATTTGAGAGATATTATCTATTACAATGTAGATTCTCACTTTTTTCTGAGAGATTTTATCTAATGTTGAGCGCTAGTCTTCAATTCTTTCTTTGGCATATTTATATGAGTTGAGAAAGACATTGAGACGTTGGAGAAATTCCCGTTGCAACTTGGACAACTGTAGACATTGAAGATCGGTTGAGTAAAGCCACGTCTTCCTTTGCAGAGAAACTTCACCTTTGTTGTCTGTCCAATGGTACAGTTATAAGGTACAACTAGCTCCTAGAGAGAGGGATCACATCCATTGTGACCGTTGCATTTTAGTTGACCTTACAACAAGTCATCAGGCTTGATAAGTTGTAGTTGATGTAGCCCTCTGATGACTGGGAATTCCCTTTGCTTCTGATGAACCTTTGATAACTTGGAGTCTGATTGGTCTTTGAATGGTTGGCCTCTGATAGTCTTTAGTAATTCAGATTCTGAACGCCTTCATCCTCTGAATGACTTATGACTAGCAGACAGCCTCTGAACTCTTGTAGGCCTCTGAACATCCTTGAGCTTCTGAACTCCTCTGAGTCCCTGAACAGCTTTCAGACGTTCTGATCTACTTTGATCTTCTGAACTTTGTATAGCTTCTGACCACGTTGTAGCATCTGAACTCTTTCAGAGTCTTAAATATTCAGACTTCCATTGGTTTCATCAGAGTTTAAATTAAGTGTGCTCTTGATTAAACGTTGAATTCTCCTGCACTTAATTTAAACATTAGTACCACCAATTGTCCATTTAATACTTTGTTATCATCAAAACTTAAGGGTGTGTATTAACACATATTTTGTTCCAACAAAAAGAGCCATGAAAAATTGTACTTTGACTCTTTTCCATGCAATAACTCCTTTGCAAGAAACAAGGAGATTGCCAGCTGTATTCCATGCACTTATTCCCTATAAAAAGAGATGCTGCCTTCGTATTCTCTCATCAACCAAACTCTTCTCCCAAACGTTTTCCTTCCCCACTTGTTCATCATGAAGAAAAACCCTAGAGGTACTGTTTCCTCTAAGAGGGAAAACAAACCTTCATCTGCTTCTACCCACAAGAAAACCCAACCTTCTTCCTCAAAGTCCAAAACAACAGTTCGCCCTAAGAGGCCTCCAACAAGATCCCAACGCCATGTCCCAACTCAAGAAGATTCCGGCTCTGATGAGATTGTTCAGACTACGCTGAATTCTTGAAGACCTACGTAGATGAGGATAGATTTTCTGATTCGGACCAAGAAGTTTCCCTCATAACCGTTGAAGGTTCCAGTAACCCTGCGCATGTGAAAGGGAAGGAGCCTGAAGCCAGTTCTTCGAAGACGAAGTAGGCGGCGGTCTCGCTTCCTACCCAGGAGGAGGTGGTCCCTAACGGGTGAACTTCTCTGCCCGTTGTGAGAAGTTGCATCCTGTTCATGGGGAACTGCTCAAACAGTTCGGGGAAGAAATTCCTCCAATTGGACTCCTGTGTTTATTTTTAGGCTTCCATGTCTTTTCCTTTCTCTTCCTTTTTTATTTCTTTTTCCTTTTTAGAATAAAGAACTAGGTATTTGTTAGGAAATAAAGCCATATTTGGTTAGGCATTTGTTAGAGAATAAAAACCATATTTGGTTAGGCATTTGTTAGAGAATAAAAATCATATTTGGTTTCCTTGTAACTTGTTATCTTGGAATGAAATTTGGAATGATTTGGTTTTACTTCTTTTATGCCTTATTTTCCTTTGAATTTTAATTTATTCTTGACTTATTCGAACCTCTTGCAACGCTGGTTTGTATTTTTTCAAATATTTACCATTCATGTTTACACTTCGTTGCTCAGAGTTAATTCTTGGATCTCATAAGCTCCATTCGACAAGATTTGTGAAATTTTGAATGGCCCCTCCCAATTTGGGGACCATTTCCCTAGGATCCTATCTCTTCGATCCATAGGCAGAATATCACCTTCCAAACCAAGTCTCCTAAATTAAAGGTTTTGGACTTTACCTTTTTATTATAAGCTTTAGCCACACTTTCCTTTTGCCTAATTAACACATCCAAAGCTTGTATTCTCTCTTCATCCAGATCTACCAATTCATCCATCATTAAATTCCAATACTGGTCAGTGGGCAACTCCATTTGTCTTTGAACCCTTACAGACTGTAACATGACTTCGACAGGCAATACAGCATCATGACCATAAGTCAGTCGAAATGGGGTAGAATTAGTTGATTCTTTAGGCGAATTTCTACAAGCCCATAAAACTTGGTTTAGAGTTTTGTGCCAATTCCTTGGATTTTGGGCAATATGTTTCTTGATCAACCCAATAACGATTTTATTAGCCGCTTCGACTTGTCCATTTGCTTGCGCATAATATGGTGTCGAAGTCAGTAGCTTAAAACCTGCCTGTTCAGCAAAATCCTGCATTTTTCGCCCAACAAATATTGTCCCTTGGTCAGTAGTGATGGTTTCAGGAAGACTAAACCGGTATATTATGTGATCCTGAATAAAAGTAATAACAGCCTCCTGATCCACATTTGGCAAAGAGATCGCTTCGATCCATTTAGTGAAATAATCAATACCAACCAGAATGTATCGTTGATTCTTAGAGGATGCAGGCTTTATTTCGCCAATTAGGTCTAACGCCCAACCTCGAAATGGCCAGGGCTTAACAATCGAATGCAATTCACTAGCAGGAACATGTTGAATGCCTGCGTGTTTTTGCAACTCTTGGCAACCCTTAGCATATTCTATGCAATCTTTCAGCATTGAAGGCCAATACAAGCCTTGTCTAAATAATAGGCATTTCATTTTGTGCCCGACTTGATGAGCACCACAAGAACCACTATGTACGTTGGAAATAGCCAAGTATGCCTCACTTTCGTCGAGACATCTCAATACCACTCCTTCAGGAGTTTTCTTAAATAATTCATTCCCAATGATAGTGTAACTCAAAGCCCTATATTTGACTTTTCTATTTGTGACCCTTGTTGGATCTTTTAAATAGTCAACTATGGGTTTTCTCCAATCACTATCAGCTAAGTTGTCAATGGCAAAAATTTCAGCCTCAAAACTATCCAATTGCTCAGATTCAAACTTTGAAAAATTTGAAAAATTTTCACCATTTGTGTCATCTGCCCCCAAATGTTTTGGCATTGACAATTCTTTAGAGTCTGGCTCTTCGAAATTAATTTGTCTTTAATTTCTATTAACTCTGTAAATGTTTCTCTTGTAATTTTGTACCCAGAAGCAATTTGAGCCAAATCATTTGCTTCTTGGTTTTCGATTCGAGGTATATGCTGAATATCATAAGAAACAAATTGTTTCAGCAAAGAAAATGCAGTGACAAAATATTTTAACAAATGTTCTTGAATACATTTATATTCTTTCGTCAATTGTTTGATTACTAATTCAGAATCACCTCTGATTTTGACATGGCTTGCCCCCAAGTCAAGCAGGATTTCCAAACCTGTGATCAAAGCCTCGTATTCTGCTTCATTATTAGAGCAAGGTTTATTTATCCTATACTTAAATTTAGTTGGGATTCGATCTGGAGAAATTATCAAAATCCCGATTCCTGTACCATTTTTATGCCTGGATCCATCGAAATATAAAGTCCATGTTTCTAATCCAACATAATCTACCGGAACCTCCGTGACCGAATGATCAACAAGGAAATTAGCTACTATTTGGCCTTTAACAGCTCTCAAAGGCTTATAAGTCAATGAGTATTCAGTTAAGGCCAACGCCCATTTCCCAATTCGACTATGTAAAATAGGCTTTAATAACATATGCTTAATAATATCGAAATGGGAAAAAATGTAGACATCAACTGGTTTTATATAATGCTTAAGTTTGGTACAAGAAAAATACAAACAAAGACAAAGCTTTTCAATTACTCTGTATCTAGTTTCAGCATCATTTAAAACTCTACTTAGATAGTAAATAGCTTTTCCGCACCATTTTCATCTTCTTGGGCAAGCATACTTCCAATGGTGAATTCAGATGCTGAGATGTACAATTTCATTTCTTTGTTTCGAACTGGGGGCACTAGAGTAGGAGAATTAGATAGATATGTCTTGATTTCATCGAATGCCTTTTGCTGTTCGAATCCCCAAACGAATGTCTCATCTTTTTTGAGCCTTAATAGTGGAGAAAAAGGTTGTGCCTTTCCACTTAGATTCGAGATGAATCTCCTCAAAAAGTTGATCTTTCCCAATAAGGATTGTAATTGCTTTTTCGTTGTTGGAGACTTGGTCTCCATGATAGCTTTTGTCTTATTTTGATTGATCTCTATGCTTTTTTTATGCACGATAAAGCCAAGGAAATCTCCTGCACGTACACAAAAAGCACACTTTAGTGGATTCATTTTCAATCCACATTTCCTCATTCTTTCGAATGACTTCTTAAGATGACCTAAGTGGTCATCCTTAGACGCAGATTTAATTACAATGTCATCAATATACACCTGCATAAATATTTGATGAAATCATGTAAGATCAAATTCATTGCTCTTTGATATGTTGCCCCAGCATTTTTTAAACCAAAGGGCATTACCACCCATTCGTAAGTACCTAATGCACCAAGACAACGAAAAGCAGTTTTTGCTATATCATCCTCAGCAATGAAAATTTGATTATACCCAGAATATCCATCTAACATGCTCAAATATTCATGTCTTGCTGCTGAGTCGACTAACAATTCGGCTACAGGCATTGAATATTCATCTTTTGGTGTAGCGTTATTTAAATCTCTAAAGTCTATACAAACTCTAAGAGACCCATTTTTCTTAATAACAGGAACAATGTTAGCTAACCATTCTACATACCTGGTTGTTCGAATGAACTTGCACTTGAGCAACCTTTCGATTTCTGCTTTGATCTTTGTCATGATTTCTTGAGCAAACCTCCTTGGAAGCTGCTTCACAGGTTTTTTATCTTGTCGAAGAGGCAATCTGTGTTCAACCAATTCTTTGCTCAATCATGGCATCTCATCATAATCCCAGGCAAAGCAGTCTCTGTACTCTTTCAAGAGTTCGACCATTCGTTCCTTCAATGCTGGATCGATATTGGTACTTATGTAAGTTGGCCTTTTAATAGAGCCATCTCCGATGTCGATTTCCTGCAAGGGGTCTTGGGCTTGCATCCTTTGATTCGAACTAATTGGGTCTTTCTCGAAACCCAAAGGTTCATCATCATAAATACAATCTAACCTCTGCATATTTCCAGCCTCCGAATCTTTTGCCGTTCCAACTACATTAATTTGTGAAGAACTACTGGCCTCGACATCCATATTTTCATGTACTCTATGGCTTGCATAGCCATCTTTATCCTATTCTCGGCCGCATAAGCCGTAATCCTTTTCCATTATGGGGACTCAATCATCGTAACCATTGAAGTCACCCCAACCAGAGGGTTCGGGAAAGTCACTCTCATTCAAAGGATTTTCAATGTGCTCTCTTTCCCAGCAAAACCCATGTGCAGGGTGCAATCTCACAGAGTGGTACACACTATCAGGATCCACATGTTCATGATCGAAGGTTGTATCTTGCTCACCACATGGAGCAATCGAAGCCAAATGTTTGTCAAAACTCTTAAGTGTTACAGTATTAGCATCGATCATGTAAGCACTTTGGTCAGCTTCAACATATTCCACAAGACCATCTTCCCTCCAAACAATCAATTTCTGGTGCATGGTTGAAGGGACAACTCCTACTCCATGTATCCATTCTCTGCCTAACAGCATGTTGTAGTTAGGCCTTGCAGCAATCACCATAAACAGTGTCTTTTGAACTATACTACCCACACAAACCTCCAATTGAATTGTCCCCAGCGAATGGCCAGTTTTGCCTTCATAATTTGCCAGAACAACATTATGAGTGTGCAGGTCAGTTTCATATAATCCTAACCTTTTCAGGATAAAATGAGCCATGATATTAACTACAGGCCCTCCATCAACCAGGATTTTGTTCACCCCAAATCCATTCACCTTGGCACGAATGAACAGAGCTTTCAAATGGTTCTTCATACTCAAATCTGGATTTTCGAAGATAGCATTCTGATCTTCGACACAGCCATTTTCCATCACATAATAACAAACATGCTTATAAACAGCCATTTCCTCAGCAACGACATCTTCCTCCACCTCATTTACTTCAGTATTCATATCATACTCTATGGGCAAAATGGATATGACGTTGACCAAAACCTCAAACTCGGGTCCTTCATCCAATAAATCATCATCGTCCATGAGGTCTTCCTCATCCTCAAGGTTCTTCACCTCAACAACTTTTCCCTTCTCAGGTATGGGAGAAAGTCTTTCTTTTGCTGGCCTTCTGGCCGCTTCGACCTTTTCAGCAATAATAACATTGCCCTCAGCTTCAGTTTTCTTGACTTCAAGTTTCTTCTTTCTCTGAAACCTGCGCCATTCAGTTCGAGTCATGGGGTTCTTACCTTTGTAATTATTCCTGTACCCATATTTTTTGACTTCAGGTATGACTTTAAACTCCTGAGGTGCAGCAATAGCGTTGGAATCCCTGTTCCCAGCAACAATCTTCACATTCACATTGTTCGAGCTGCCCTTTTCCATCAACTGTTTATTGACAGCCACATATTGTCCACTCACCCATTGATTCACAGGGGCTTTGTGGGATGGTTTGAAAGTAGCCTGAGAACCAAGTCTTTGGAAAATGGAAGGGGACCTCGAAGCAGCAATTCCCCAATCCACTCTCTTGTGTGGCCATCCTCTCTGATTTGGTTTAGGACTCAGCCATTTCCTTTTGTTCTCAGCATAAGGGACAACATTTTGGAGGCCACTCATGGCCTCTTTGTCACACACTGCGCTGCATCTAGGGCACAGCATGACTTCAGCATTGTTCAGCTTACATCTAGTTAGGAAATCCACCAACTCTTCTTCAGCTTTTGGGTAGACTTCCTGAACCTTTTCATATTCCTTTTCAGGAACAGCCTTGACCAGAGCAAGATCCACCACATCAACCATGTTATAGTCATAAACTTCAACATAGTTAGCATCAACCTTTGGCAGTGGATCAATATCGACCTTCTTTTGAGGCTTAGTTTTTTCAGCAAACTTCAGCCTTCCTTCATTCAATGATTTTTGCACCAAATCCCTGAAAAGAACACATTGGTAAGTTCGGTGACCCAAATAATTATGAAATTTGCAATAACCTCGTTTCTTTCTTTGTTCGATTGGTGGTATTTTTAAATCTTTTGGCACAACTATTTGACCATCAGCCACCAATAGATCTCGTCACATTTAGTGATATCGAAGGTATAAGTTTTAGTGACAAATTTACCATTCTTTGGTTCGACTGGATTTCGACCATTCGAGGGCCTTAGCAATTTGCATGAATAAGGAGGCCCTGGCTTTAACTCAACCACGTTTACCTCTCTTTCATCATAATCAGAATACTCCTCATCTTCTTCATTGTCACTATCATAGGCGTCTAAAAAATTAACCTCTTTCTTTTTCTGAAATTTAAAATTTCTCGCCTTTTCAGCTCTAATTGTTTCGAGCTGTCGAACTCTATCAGCTAACTGTGACATGTCTCGAAGATGTTGAGTATCTAGCTTCTTCCTAATCGAATAGTCTAGGCCACCAGCAGCCATTTCGACTAGTTCATGCTCAGACACCTGTGTAAAACACCTAGCCTTAAGCAATCGAAACCGATTTAAATAATCATCAATAGACTCTTGTGTCTTACGTTTGACACTGGCCAACTCTTTAAGACTTATCTTAGTTTGGCCCATATAGAACTGCTCATGGAACAATTTCTCTAACTGCACCCAATTATGGATCGAGTTAGGTGGTAGAGTTGTAAACCACGTGAAGGCATTCTTGGTTAGAGAATTAGGGAAATATTTCATCCTCAAGTTCTCATTGTTTACCAAATTACCAGACTCAGCTAAAAACATGGCGATATGTTCTACCGTGGATTCACTAGTGTCACCAGCAAATTTAGTGTACTTAGGAACTTTCCAGCCCCTAGGTAGTTCTTTTTGC